>CM060373.1:147872942-148190921 GCA_030545235.1 Helianthus tuberosus | reverse complement strand
GGTGTGAGACTTCCGTCAGGGTTTCTGGAGCCTTTGCCGTGTAAGAAGAAGGTGACGTTTGATCGGAGTTGTAAGCAGTTTTGGAAGTCCGGTGATTTTGAAGGGCGTTCTTCTAGTGATTGGAGTGTATCTTCTTCTTCTTCAGGTATGATGCTGTTGTTGAAAGAAAGATGATGATATTTTGTAGTTTTTTTTTATTTAATTGGTCTTATGTGTGAATTTCTGATACGTTACAAACCTAACACGACAATCTCGGGTTTAAGTTTAGTCTAAACGAGTTCGGGTTAGTTTCTGGTTAAACTCGCGAGCCCGTTTAGCTAAACGGTCAGGTTCGGGACAACCCGAACCCGTTTAACCCATTTATATTATATAATTTTTTTACAATGTCACAAATTTTTTTGGGTGGTTATTTTTTTTGCAATTTTACAACTTAAAAGAAAATTAAAATAATATTTTATAATGAAAATGTAAATGTATTATATACATTTGTGTTGTTTTATAGTAAACTTTTAATTTTATTTTAATATACTAATTTGCGAGAAAAATTAAAAGATTTGGGTTGAACGGGGCATGTTTGGGTTAACCCAAGAGTATTCGGTTCTTGTTCGGGTTTGCCTAAAATTTTCATGTTCGGGTCGGACCCGCCAACCCGAACACACGACCCGTTTAACTCCCATACTTTTTAGTGTTATTTGAGAGGATTAATTAATGATATGTGTTTACTTAATGGAATAATACACTTTACTTGCGTTTTGAATTTTTTTTAATTAGTTAATTAATTATTTTTTTGAGTTTGAGTATTTTTTAATTAATTAAGTAATAAGTAATTATTTTGAGTTTGAGTATTGAAAGTTAGAAAGGGAAGAATGTCAAAGAACTTCGACGGTAAAGCATGAATAGTTTTATAAAATAATAAGAGAAAATTGATATAATATTGCCATATTGGATGGTCGAAATATATAATATTATTAAGTCCATTTTATAATGGTTTGTCCATTATTTGTGGGTCCCGTAACCTTGGTGGTGATTTGGTGGCTGAGGCGTTAAGCGCTGGAGGCGCGCTTCTTGAACATGTTGGATTTTTTAGTAGATTTGATTGTGAAAGAAGTACGTGAAGTAAATAATGAAAGTAAATGGTGTCACACTTTGATTGGTTAGCATAATGTGTTTAAGTAGTCAAAATCTTACTTTTTTTTTTCTTCTGATTTTTACTTTTGTTTTTTTGTATACAGTAGTCCAAACATGCAGTAGCAAAACATTACTTTTTTTGTTTGTTTTTTTTCTGATTTTTACTTTTGTTTTTTTGTATACAGTAGTCCAAACATGCAGTAGCAAAACATTACCTTTTTTTGTTTGTTTTTTCCCCATTTTATCTTTTTCTTGATTTTTAGTTCTTCTTTTGTTGCATAATTTGTAGCGTATGCTTGTTTGAATTAATGTGTAGTATATAAAAGTTTGAATTACTTATGATAACATTTAACCGCCAACTAGTGTGTAAGAAATTTTGAATGTAAAAGTGGCGTGTAGTGCCTCTAGTGGTTTATTCGCGCAGTTTTGTCCAAAAAAAAAAAGCACTATATAAATGAAAATGGAAACTATTTAGTTTACGATCGGCAAGAGCAAGCTATGAAATTCACTTATTTCATAACTGCAGGTGGTTTGGATCATTTGAGGGTTCATCCAAGGTTTCTGCACTCCAATGCAACTAGTCATAAATGGGTTCTCGGCGGTAATATCACGTCATATATTTATGATCTGTTTGTACTTATTAAATTCACTTATTGGGTGAAGATCATTTCAGAACCCAATATTTACAGAACTCGCAGAACTTCTAATAAACAATCTTTTTATTTGTATATTTTTATAATTAGGATAATTTTATCATTTATTATATGTAAATTTATCGTTACATACATGTTAAGAGCAACTTTATCATTTTTTATATGTAATTTTATGATTACACATATATATAATTTGGCTATTACATATATGTAAACCACTCTTAACATGTGTGTAATCATAAAAATACATATAATAAATGATAAAAATACCCTAAATATATAAAAATATGTATAAAATAATTGTTTGGAGTTCTGAAAGTTCTGCATTTATTTAGAGTTGTGAAATGAACCCAACTTATTTTGGTAACTTATGGATTGTGTATGTATATATATGTACTCATGCAGCTTTTGCGGAGCTTTTGGACAATTCACTAGATGAGGTAATTTTCCTATGTTTATACGTGTATTTTTATATATTATATTATTGTGCTTGTGATGTGATACCATTTTCTACTTTGTTATCAGAATTGTAATGGCGCTACATATGTCAAAATTGATATGCTAAAGAACAAGAAAGATAACAGCCGAATGCTGCTGATTGAAGGTATGTGTGGCTCAAAAAAATTATTGTCTTTTGTCTCCTATTTTTTTCCAACTCGGGATCACGTAATATAAAATTGTTTTCTTTGCTATCTCTATTTATTGTAGATAATGGTGGTGGGATGGACCCAGATAAAATGCGACATTGCATGTCGCTCGGATATTCTTTGAAAAGCAAGGTCAAGGATATGATCGGACAATGTAATGGCATAAGTCGCATCCCTATTACTACAATTAAATGTATTTCTTTATTTACTATGGTGATATTTTTTATTAGATGGAAACGGTTTCAAGACGAGCACCATGAGGCTTGGAGCCGATGTTATTGTCTTCTCTCGATGCTCTGGAGAAGATGGGAAAACGTTTGTGGTCCATTTATATTATAAACCAATTTTTATTTTTTTTAAACAATAATGAATAAAAAAAAACTAATAGTATTTGATTTGATATTGCTTTGAAGGTCTACACAGAGCATTGGTCTATTGTCCTACACGTTTCTGCGGAGCACAGGGAAGGAAGATACGGTAGTTCCCATGGTAATTAAATTAATGTTATTTTGAAATGTGTTTATCAATGTTTTTATAGCGAGTAACTTACCGTGTGTTCTTTTATTTGTTTATGGTGGTTTTTGACTACAACAAAAAGCTTGATTATGAAAAAAGCGGGAAAGAATGGAATCAAATGAAACGATCATCAGCCGGTGACTGGGATACAAATGTTGAGACGATCGTACAGTGGTCTCCCTTTTCAAGCGAAGCAGACCTCTTGAAACAAGTGACACTTCTTTTCTTATAGTTAGCATCTGTGTATAGTGGATATGCTATTAACCTCTTTTTTATTTTTACGTTGTAGTTTGGGCATATGAAGGATCAGGGTACGCGCATAATCATTTACAATTTATGGGAGGATGATCAAGGAAATTTAGAGCTCGATTTTGATGCCGATAAGCATGTTTGTTTATGTTATCCTTGATCTTATGTAACTCCTTTATGGTCATATTTCCGAGCTTAATCGACATTAAAATTTGTATCTTGCAGGATATTCAGATTCGAGGTGTTAATCGAGATGAGAAAAATATAGAAATGGCAGAACAACATCCCAACTCTAGACACTACTTGACATATCGTCACTCACTCAGGGTAAACCTTTATTTTGGTCGCCGTAACTTGTAACTAGAATGTCATACTATCCAGTATTATTATAATCTTGTTGATTGTTCATGGTATAATGTAATGATTTGTTCTTAATTTTGTCAGAGTTACGCATCGATTCTCTATCTACGGGTTCCTCATAATTTCCGGATGATTCTTCGTGGGAAGGATGTGGAGCATCATAATATAGTAAATGTAAATGATATGATGATGACAAATGTGATCAAATATCGCCCGCATCCCAGTGTGGAAGGGCTCCCCAAGGATTCAAATGTAATATTGTAATTACAATTAATTTGTTGTTTCGTTTTTCCTAGTTTTCATTTTTTTCGTTTATCTTAATGGGAAATTATATAAGTCAACTAAGCATGGAAACGGGTCAGTTGTTTCTAAAAAAATGACCCATTTTGACCTGTTTCACGAACCACGCATTTTGCTGTCGCTATAATATTTGTTGCTTGTGTTCTGTTCAAGTTCATCTTCTTCTAGTTACAATCTGTTTGAATGAACAGATTGTTGCGGTAGTTACTGTGGGGTTTGTAAAGGATGCAGCAGCTCATATAGATGTACAGGGGTTCAATGTTTATCATAAAAATAGACTCATCAAGGTCTGACTTCTGTTGACCTTCATAAGACTTATCAAGGTCTGACTTTTGTTGACCTTTAATGCAATGCTTCTCGTTTTACAGCCATTTTGGAGACTCTGGAATGCTGCAGGAAGTGACGGTCGTGGGGTCATAGGTTTATATTTACCTTCACAACTTCAGTTGTTTTCGGTACTAGTTTAGATCTATTAATGTAGTGTTTTATTTCATTTTTGCTGTTGGTTAGGTGTATTGGAAGCTAATTTTGTCGAACCAGCTCATGACAAACAAGGGTTTGAGCGTACCACTGTTCTTCAAAGACTTGAAACACGTCTTGTTCAAATGCAGAAGACATACTGGTATATATATATATAGGACAAAGATCCGTTAGGAACCACCTCTTATTGCGAGAACCGCGAGAACCAATGTGAACACAACTAAAAATGCCTAAAAATAGCTAAAAATCACACAAATTTTTTTTTTTAATATTTTTTATAAAAAAATCGCTACTTTTCGAAGCAAAAAAAAAAAAAATTAATTTTTTTTTTATTTTTTTGGATACTAAAAGTAACGATTTTAACATAAAAAATATTAAAAAAAAAAAATTTAGATTTTTTTTTTTATTTTTTTAGATTTTTTTAGGTTTTTTGGGGGTTTAGTTTTTAGCATTTTAGCTTGGGGGGGGGGGGGGGTTTAGTTTTTTGGGGGGTGGGGGAGGGGGGTTAGGTTTTTTGGGGGTTTTAGTTTTTAGCATTTAGCTTTGGGGGGGGGGGGGGGGTGGGGGTTAGGTTTTTTTAGCTATTTTAGGTTGTGTTCACATTGGTTCTCGCGGTTCTCGCAATAAGGGTGGTTCTCGCATGAACCTTACCCTATATATATATATATTGTTAATGAAAATATTTTACTAGTTTATAAAGTTAAAAAAATTTAATTTTTTGGTGCAGGTCTACATACTGTCACAAAATCGGCTACGCTCCGAGACGCCATGGGAAAGTTTCCGAGGGCAGAGGTATTATTTGCTGTATTATTTTAATGGTTTCTTGATATTGCATCAAAATCCGTAATTTGAGGTGTAATAATGCCTAGAAATATATAGGTAATGTTTTAGTAGGATACCAATTTTTGCTTAGGAAGATCTGTTATGCTGAATTTGATTTTTATGTATATACACGTAACACGTGTGCATCACCAATAACATCGACACATTGTTTCAACCTACACATGCATTTTCATGCAACACAATTTCTCGCTATATATACACCTGTAGGTAACGAAAAAGAGATGTTTATATATACTAAATCATGTAACGTTTTCTGGTTATCATAGAACCTTCTCCTGATTACGAGCCCGGACCTTCAGTACGGAAAAGTCAAAGGACGAAACCCGCTCCACCGTTGAACAACAAAGCCTTTACACAAAAACCGCACAAAGAGGCAGTAACAACCAAACCGAACCGGCATCCTACTGCAGCCGCTAATGGTAATATCAATATCGGAGAAAAGGGGGATAAATCAAACAAAGTTTCCGGTGTAGGTGCAAGCTCTACAGAGTCAACGTCACCTTTGACTGAAAATGAAAATACCCGTGACGAGTTACAAACTATGGTGAATAAACAACATGCAAATGGCCGGAAAACTCGTCTACTTTCAAATTCAGAGGTCAGAAATCTTGGGATTTCCCCAACTGTAAAAGCCGTTCAAGCTGTCGAGCCACCTCAAATGACGGTAACTTCCACTAATTTTTTGACATTCTTGAATTAAATGCAAAGTAGAAAACCAACTTACAGTTGATTACCTATTTTAGCAATCAACCTCATTATAACTAAATTTTACTTAATTTGCTAATGTGGCAGTGGCACTGGTTGATGTCATGCCAGTCGCCACATCAGATTCAACATATGCAAAATTTGCGCAAGCGAATAATCTGAAAAAGAAAATGTTACTCCCTCCATCCCAAAGTTATTTCCACAAGAGAATTTTTTTTTTTCTCAATTTAAGATGTGTGCAGTTAAGGAAATTTCTTGTTAGTAGAATGCTAATTAAACCCTTGCAGTTAAGGCTCCACAGACTTGGAAAATTTGTATATATGATATGGATAAAATGGGGAATTAGTAGATTATGCTCTTCTGTTTCTGAAAGTTGGTTGCTAAAAAAATGATACTTTGAAGTTTTGTATTAACTATTAAGTAAAGTACACAGATGGTCCCTGTGGTTAACCAAAATTTTGGATTTAGTCCCTAGCGTTCTAAAAATACACGGATGGTCCTTATGGTTTGCACTCTATAACGCATTGAGTCCTCAACTTTTGCCAAAAGTACACGGATGGTCCTTGTGGTTTGGACTTTGTAACGCATTTAGTCCCCAACTTTTAGTGACTAAATGCGTTACAAAGTGCACACCACAGGGATCATCCATGTAATTTTTGCAAAAGTTAGGGACTAAATACGTTACAAAGTACAAACCACAGGGACCATTCGTGTACTTTTAGAAAGGTAGGGACTAAATCCAAAATTTTGGTTAACCACACGGACCATCCGTGTATTTTATTCTTTTGTATTTTAAAATAGTTGCTAAAATGTAACATCAAATGCTACCTAGTATATTATATGCCACTAGTATTAAGCCCCTGCGTTGCAGCGGTGATCATAAAACTGTGTTAAGTAGTAGCAATAGAATACCATTGTCACACCAACACCGGAAAAGCTCGTAAAAACAAAATAAATAAAAACGAGAAAAAAATAACGCCGAGCGAAAACCAGACGTAAAATCTTTGAATCACGCACGCTCGTTGCTGAAAAATTAATCCGAAAAACTTAAAACATAGAAAAAAATAACTAAGTCCATCCAGGACCCGCGTGTTGGACGAACTTGTCAAACGCAAAAAAATAGATGTGACGTGACGGGCCAGTCAAACGGGAAAAAATATACGAAAAAATGTTGAACCCAACACGCACGTTGCGATACGCTAACTCACAAAATTTAGAACGAAACGAAAAACTTGGGAAAGATGAAAAGTACGGTGGATCAAAATTGAAAATAAAAAAGAGTTGGGATTAAATTGCAAAAGATGGAAAACTTTGGGTTAAAAGTAAAAAAACAAAGGGTCTAAATTGCAAAATTGAAGTTATTTATTAATTTTAGATAAAGATAAGGATAAACATAAGTGATATCTATATATTGGTTATTAATTAATATTAATATTAAAAGAAATTTATTAACAAATATAAATAAAATTTAAGAGGTTGAAGGAGAGAATGCCATGTGGCATTATTTGAAGTCTTTTATTATAAGTTAGATTAGATGTCAGCAATTTTTGAAATATCAGCAAAATATGACACAAAACGATTTAACTTGTCACTTGTTACTACAAGCTTGTAGTTTAAATTTTTATGTGTAACTTGGTTGCTAAATCCAGTAATAAAACACGAGCTGCTTTCCGTTATCTAATTCAAAGTTGTTGAGAACCGGAAAAAAAAAGTTGGTAAACTATATTTCAGTTTCGTGCAATTTTCCTATGTTAAATATCGAGTGTTACAATCTTTTCTGCGTGATCAATGTGACCTTTTTTTTTTTGTCAGTCTCCTGGTGTTAATGGGAACGAAACCGTTCCTACAAATTCTAGCAATCCTAGTTTAGAGCTAATAATGGAAGAGAATCGTGACTTGAAGAAAAGGTGCACGATATTTCTCTTTTTATTATCATAAATTCAGTTTCTCATATTAATGAATGATTTATTCTTATAGATTGATAAGGAGCGAAGAAGAGTTATTAGGTGATCGGATGCAGGATCTAAAATCTGCAAAAAACCGCTGCAAAGAACTTGAAGCTCAGGTAACTTCAACTCGTTCATTATAACGGGTCAATTTGGTGGGACACTAAATTACATGTTTGACCCGTTACCCAAACTAATAGACGATACTTATTAAAATATCGATACTTTGTATGATCAGCTAGAGGAGGAGAAACAGAAATACGAGGTTTTAAAAAAGGAGCAAGATAGTATAATCGCGATATTTTCAGAGGAAAAAGAGCATAGCGCCGCTGAGGTGGAAACTCTAAAAAAGAAATTGAAGGTTGGTTGGTTTGTTAATTTATTTGTTGTGGTAGTGATTCCCAATTTTATAAAAAATATAGGGGTGTGCAGTTGGAGAAAATGAAAAAGATGAGGCACAAGTGAGGCCAGTAGGAGCAATGTATATGTTAGGGTATATTATTGAACAAATTATTTTGGGTTTAATTTGAGGTTTATCTTGTTAGGTTTAATTAGTTATGTTAAAATCGGCCATATTATGTTCATGTTTGGTATTTGGTAAGCAGGAATGAAAAGTCTCAACTCATGTGAATGTGATGGAGTTAAAAAATATATATATATTTTGCTTGCGGGCATGAGATTACGTGATATCCGGCCCGATTACTTGAAACTACATGTCCTGTTCCCTGAAGTTGATTTTATTTTCCTCTTAACCTTCGTTTAGTAATGGTTTAATCTAGTGCTTTATTACACAGAAAACAAACTGTTCTTTTTTGATATATATACACTCACACACTGATGACCTTTAAGTTGGATGCTATAAAAATGGTGATGATATATTTTCAAGTATATATTTTTTCTTCCATTCTAATTTTTATATGATTTATATATTTTTATATGATATATTTATATTTATATAAACATTAGAATGGAAGGAAAAATATACTTGGAAATCACGATGGGCATATTAAAAAAAACATAGATGTGTATTTAAGATACATGTTTGTATGTCTGATATCTGACGGGTAATTACTTCACAATTGTCCGACATAAATTACCCAAGTGATTGACGGGTAATTTGTCCGGTATACTACATCGGGTATGGGACTAGCATTACCGATATCTGGCCTTGCAATCCCTATATGTGACCGAAGTTGGTTTCAGTTTTAGTTTTATCGTTTCTTTGTTGTTTTTCACTTAAAGATTATTTTTGATGATAGTTTAGATTAGGGATGAACAAATGGTACTGGGTACCAAACCAGAATATCGTTTAGTTCCTATTCCACCGCAATCAGTTACACCCCTTAGCTCCATCTTCTTCCCCACAACCTGTGTGTACCACTTGTTTTGAGGTAAATAGTATGGTGATTAGATAGGACCATAAGGTTTATAGAGATTCAAGACTAATTCATTTCATCCGTCTTATCTTTGTCTAGATCTAAATTTTACTCAAAACTAAGAACCGAGTTGTGAATAATAATAAACAAGGGATCGAAGCACTACCTACGTGTCATCAAACCTGTTGAGAGGTTGTATTTTTATTATCAACTATGTAACAAAACAAAGACGATTACAGACTAATGGCAGGTAGACGAGCAACAAGCTGCGCCGCTACCCCCTTCTGAATGGCAAACCCTACCTTGCTAAACACAAAATTCTGCCCCTTAACATGCGCGGTGTTACTGCTTACCACCTGCTGAACCCGCTTGAGGAACCGCACCGCGTCAGAGGCGAGAGCCCCAAAGGTATCGAAAGCGAACGAGACGAACACGTGCTGATTCTCAATGCAAGCTTTTTTCGTGCTTAGCTACTTTGCCCGCCTCCACCTTGGTTATCGCCTGGCCCGCCACAAACCCATGGTCCCATTAGTTAATATGTTTGACCTCTAATTTTACAGGATTGCATGCGTCAGTTTTGGGTTCAGACCGAACCAAAATCGAACATAGGTCTTCCGATTTAGTAAGATGATTGATTTCTGCTTTTAGGTTTTTGATATTATGAATGGTTCGGTTCAGTTATGAGTCGACTATTGGTTTTACATTTAGGTTCAGTTATGAGTCGACTATTGGTTTTACATTTGGATTTGATATGTTAGGGCCTGAGAAAAAGTTGTCCCAAATATATTGAATTTGAGCCTTAAATTTTCAACCTAAATTATCCGTTAAACCACTTATTAATAAACTTGGGCCTAAATTTTTTGGCAAATATAAGGGTGTAAGGGGCACTCCTCTAAGACCATGTGTAGTGGTAGTGGGTTATAATGCCCCCACCATGGGGCATTATCCGACACGTGGCGTCCTAGTCAGCGATGGGGCATTATAGCAAAAGTGGCGTAGTGGGGCATTATGCCAATAACCCCCATTCAATCATTTGAAAAAAAAAATAAAAAAAAATAAAGCAAACTGTCAGACTAAATAATCTCATTGGCCACATGCCCCTTCAAGTCAAAATGTCAGACTAAAGCAATTGTTTTGAGCGTTTTATATATAACGCGGATCACAATTTTTTTCAAAGATTTTTAAAAATAACGCCCCATGTAATGGTGCCTTGGGCGTTTTCGGGCGTTTTTTTTGAATTTTTTTTTAAAAAAACGCCCCACTACACATGGTCTAAGGGTGAGGGGGGCACTCCCCTAAGAGGGGAGTCCCCTCTCTTACGCATAACCAATCCTCGTGTGCCACGTCAACTCCCCTCTTAAACTCCCCTAACACCCTAAATTGATGGCGGCACTCCCCTCTTAGGTGATTTGGTTTTTTATTAGAAAAAAAAAAAAAAGGAAATTTTTCATTGGTTGATTGAATGGGGCCCACCTTCTCTCTCCTCTTCTCTCTTCGGTGCCTCCTCACCAAAATTGGTCCCCTATCTCACTCCCCTCTTGGATGGCGGGGGTGCCCGATCGGCAAAAATGGTCCCCGCGTGGGTTTTCGGTGGGTGCCCCGCCCACCCTAAGGGGGAGTGACCTCTCTTACACACACCCAATCAGCGCGCGCCACGTCAACTCCCCCCTTAACTCCCCCCACACCCTCAATTTGATGACGGTACTCCTCTTTTGGGAGACTTGCTTTTTTTGTTTTTGTTTTTTTATAAAAAAATATTTTTATAAAAGTAAAACATAATTTAAATAAAAAACTAAATAAAATTAAAAAAACACATTTCATTAAATTAAAAACAAATTTTAGGGTCCTTTTAAAAGTAATAAAAAACTTGAGTGTTTTTTTAAACTAAAAACAAAAGTTTAGAGTTATTTTTGAAAATTTTTTTTCTCTTTCTCCAACCTCCTCCTCCTTCTTCCTCCTCCTTCTTCTTTCTCCAACCTAATTCTTCACCTACAAGATCCTCTCTTCTTCTTCATCTCTTCTTCTTCATTTTTTCACCTGAATTCTTCATTTCTTCACCTGAAAAAACAAGGAAAAAACAAGGAAAAAAAAAAAAAAAAAAGAAAAACTTGAAATCTCACGCGGTGAACACCCACCGAGCCACCCTCCCCGCTTACGCTCCCCGAGGGGTTGGCGGCGGTGTTCCCGCTCGGGGACTCGACTCACCGAACCCCTCCCCGCAAAGCGCCCCGTTCACCCTAATGAATTTGGTTTATAGTGGAATTTTCCCCGCACTTCGTAGCGGGTGCTTGGTCGTTATCACTTTGGTTCGTTACGACATCGGTTTGGTTTTTTTGTCGTATCAGTATGATACCGGCACTCAGCAACCGAACAAATATGCTCAAAAGGATTCGACACATGTTTTACTCCGACTGAAAACCATGAAAACAAATGCCGGTGTTAGTACCAATGTAGTTTGATCAATATTGATCAATTCATTACGTTAACGTTACCATACTGACACTAACTATAGCTTATAACTCATCTTAAAAAATCTTTTATCAATGTGAGGATAAAAATACACACGTATAAACTTTACCTTTAATATTTTATATTCCTAAAAGTCATTTTTGTATGTAGTTAAACATGGTTTAAAGTTGATTCACCTACCCTATTTGAAAACTGCATATGTAAAACCAAAGTAACAAAAAAATGTAGCCAAAATACAAAACTAAAAAACAAAAGTAACAAAAAATTGTGGTCAAAATACAAAAGTAAAAACCAAAGTTACAAAAAAAAGTTGTGTCCAAAATAAAAATACAAATGTTCCTGTAGCTATCAACTTCTTCTTTTATATACATAATAAAATAATAATAACATATATCCAAACAAGTGTGGTGTGGTAGAGGTGTACGAAAACCGGGTTGGGTCCAAAATGAACCGGTTTCAATAACGAACTTTTTTAATGGGCCAAACCGGTTCGGGTTATAGACCAATTTTAGGGTTGGAAAACACAACCCCCTCAAACCGATTTGGATAAGGTTCAAAATGGTTTGGAGCATTAAAACCGGTTTGTTTTTGGATCGGGAACAAATCGATTCGGTTTGGAACAGGTTCTCACCAAATCTATACCATACCGGTTTTTTAGGATCGAGCCAGGTTGAAAACTTTTCAACCAGAGGCCCATACCGGTTTTTGTACACGTCTATGGTGTGGTTCGGTTGCCAAGTTTGGTTCGAGGTTTAACCGAAACCAAATCGTAAGTTTTTGTTTCTAGAATAGACAAAAACCAAACCGTCGGTTATTATTTTCGTCGGTTATCTCGGTATAGTTTTATATGTTATATTGGATTCGATTCGATTAACGGATTCTTTTTCCATCTCTATCTAATTTAACTTAGTGGGTCCCAAAATTTAGTTTATACACTTTGGCACAACTAATTATTTGTTTGTTTGTTTTTTTAACAGTTTATTTTAATGAATTAGTTTTATACGTCCGTTTCAACAAAAAAAAAAAAAAAAAAAAAAAAAAAAAACTCCTTTTTTCACAAAGTTTTTTCTTTAACAATATCCACCAAAGAATTATCCCAAATCAATCTTGCAGTTGTATGTTCAAGAATAATAACTTCCTTGGGTGTATTTATATATTCTGTAAATAAAATATATTCATAAAAGTATAACATTCTTCTTATAATGCTTTACACTTTGGTATGGTTACCATCATTAATTCCTATTTTAGTTATCACTAACATCATTTCTGTCACTTTCTTATCATACTTTCCTTAAACTCCAAATGCTTTGAGTATAACTTTTGTTTTTCAGATATTCCATAGTCCTTGGCCCCCTAAACTTTCCATCCCATCTCCTACAATGAATCTACTATTTCACACATCTTTTTATCAAGTTTTTTTTTTCTCTTTTATCAATAGCAATGTAAGATAGGGTTTTGCCTTGATGGGATGTTGCTAGTTTATTATAATTATAGGCAAACGATCAAATACAAATAAACTTAACATACTAAACATACAAATTGAAGGAAAAGTAAAAAAGACAAGGTGACATTTTTATAATTACCACCAACTATCAAAGTTACTATACAAATGTGAAATCAACCAAAAATACCTAAAAAACACAATTTTTTTTTTTTTTATAAAAAATCGCTACATTTTGTTACAAAAAAAAAAAAAATTTGCTACTAAAAGTAGCGATTTTTTTATAAAAAATATTAAAAAAAAATAATTTTGTGTGTGTGTGTTTTTTTTTTAATTTTTTTAGGTTTTTTGGGGGTTTAGGTTTTTGGGGGGGTGGGGGAGGGGGTTTAGGTTTTTTTTTTTTTTTTTTTTTTTTTTTTTTTGGGGGGGGGGGGGGTTTGGTTTTTTAGATACATTTGTAGAGTAACTTTGCTAGTTATAGATAATTAAAAAATGCCACCTTGTCTTTTTGAGTTTTCCTTCAATTTGTATGTTTAGTATGTTAAGATGAGTTATTTAACATATCTTCAAATTTTTTATCTCGAACAGGGCCAAAATTATTTTTATCTCGAACAGGGCCAAAATTATTTTTATGATTTTCGGAGACGGCCTTGATACATTCATAACTTTATAAAAGAATCGATGAGTTATTTAACATATCTTGAACTTTGAAATCTTTATCACTAGTTACATTTTGAAGTTGTGAATCCATTCTGATAAATATAAAATCATTAAGTAAAATATTATACACACTAGATTATACAATGCATGGAAAAAGTACTTGTTCATGTTACCAAATACAAGAAAATTGTGAAGAGTAACGAACTCAATAAAATGAGAATGAAATGTATGGCAACATTATGGACCGTGCTTGCTGGACAATTTAAGAACTTTTTTTTTTTTTTTGCATAAAGTACCAAGTAATTAAAACATCTTTGGGAAGAGTAAATACAACAGCATATCTGTTACGTGTTAAACAGAAAATATGTAAACTTAAATGCACTCTCGCTTACAACATTAAATGTATGCATCTCTTCTTGTCCATATCTCTCTTCTTTAATCATCTGATACACCTGTATTTTTCTATTTTCATTTATCACATTCACCTATACCATCTCTCAAAAGGGGTGCAAAGTACAGCACTGCCCACAATAGTAGTAAGGGTATACGGTGTGAGATAAAACCCTAGTGGTTTTATCATGTCATGTACACGCCGTATAAGTGAGGGACTTTATTGTTAACTTGCACGGTGTGGGATAACATCCTCTTTTAACACTATAGGAAAAAAAAAAGGAAAAATCTGATTGGTGGAATCACATGGCCCCACATGCATAGGATTTTGGCGCTCGTTAAAGAGATGGACACCCCCCCCCCCCTCACATAACGCCCACAAGGTGTGGGCAGTGTTCGGGCCGTCATAGGCTGATGTGGAGACTAGGTCGAGAATATTGGGTGGAACGAGATCGGAGAAAACTCACATATTAGAGAAAATTAGATTCCTTAATGTTTGATTTATATGCCCCATACATAACAATATAATAACGCTATTATTGACATGTGATCCTACATGGTCACTCATTAAATAACTTTATTAAGTATACATTCAAATTGACATTTGTATTTATAAAACTCTGTCAAGATTATTGCTAAATTTTCTTTTAGAACTGCTAATTTACACACTTTCTAAATCTACTCCTCATACGAGACTAAAACCCTCAACCACTTTAAGACGAACATATTTACTACACATCTTAATACAACTAGGCAACAAGTTTTTCGTGATTATTCTTAAGTGAAACTATAAAATGAATAATTTAAATTATGATGTATGTTCAAAATTTATATTTATGTAACCTTATGTTAATTTCTCTTGCAATTGTTAACTTTAATATGTAGTCGTTCATTTGGTCATCAACTTTAATATGTAGTCATTCATTAAATCATCAACTTCTAGTTGGTTTATGTTGGTTGCAATTGAAGTACAGATTTCATAATAGGAAATTCAAGTAGTACAAGACATTTATTTTTATTTTTTTGAAAGGTAACTATTATTCATAAAAGCAAGCCCTCAAACACAAGGACAACCACGAACAAAAACAAAACCGATTACATCACAGAAAAAGAAATCCAATTATCCCACGAAACATTTATATCTTTCGATCTATTACCACCTTAGAATTAAAAAAAGAGACAGAGAGAGATTTTTTTTTTGACCTAAAGTACGATTGGTTTATGAAACTTAGAATAGCAAATTACAAATCATGGGTTGGTAGACGGGCAACAAGCTGCGCCGCCACCCCCTTTTGAATTGCAAATCCTACTCGGCTAAACACATAACTATGGCCTACAGACACTGTCGCATGCGCAAGTGCTGCCTTTTGAACCCGCTTCAAGAAACCGGACGCCACAGGGGCCAGATAACCAAAGGTATCGAACGCGAAAGGAAGGAAGGCATGTTGATTATCTATGCAGGCCTGCTCGTGCTTGGATATTTTCCCCGCCTCAGCCTTCCTCGTCGCTTGCCCTGAAACAAAACCACTGCCCTTGAAACCGGCAAGAGGCGACACCCCCGTGAGATCAATGCAAGCATGCTTACCCCCGGACCATCCAAAAACCAGCACATCAGCTGGTCGAAGGGAAGACCTCCCCTCTTTCGGGTCCGTTAGGAAATTAACCGGAGCCTCTTTTTTAGCAGCGATACCAGCTCGCTTGAGAACGTCAAACAGCACATCTCTAACCAGATCGTGTCTGTACTTGAAGCCAGGAAGCTCTTTGCAGTGAAGGGCATGTTCCCCGAAGCTATCAAGACACACCTTCCGACAAACAGGGCACGGTTCATCCTCAGGGTACAACGGTATCATCAAACGATATTTGAGGACAGACCGATATTCTACTGCCGACATACATTGCCCCAAGCCCTCGATCGGGATAACAGTAAGGAAATCTTGAGCGTGGGGGGCTCGTAAACAATCAAAAACAGCTTTTTGCCGAGGGGATAACCCGAAAACACCATTGATTTCCTTCACGGTTTTACCATAAAAAGCACTCGCCAAAATAGTTTGAGGTTCACGGGGGGCGGTGTCTTTATTAGCAAAACCGCCAAGGTCAACATCAGGAAGAACGGCTTGTAAACCATCCAACGCAGCCCTAAATTCCGAATCAAAATCACCCATACAACAAGCTCGCAGAATATGATCTTGAAGTTCCAAAGATTACACTCTGGAGGCCACGAAGGCAAAAGACGAGACATCCCCCGCCGATAGTAATCCAAGCCCACCCTCCTTGATTGGCAAGGAAGCCAATCGCCATTGCAAGTCCCCAAAGAACGGCCCCCCGCCAACCACAATATCATCAATGGCTTGCCGAAGTCCTTCATCAAACAAAGTAACAGCCGCTCCAACATAAGATGGTTGGCATGTGCGGAGACCAAAAATAAGCTTGGCAACTCCCATGCATGAACGCAGTAAAAGGAGTTCACATTGTGGATTCTTAAGTTGCGGGAGTACCCTCATGAGATCGACAGCCCGGGAGGCCCTCTTAACAGCCAGGTCACTGATGAAGTCCCGATCACGGCTGACGGCACCCCCCAATAACTTGACTCCCAGCTTAGGCCTCCCAATATCCTCTGGGAACAACCCCGCAGCAAACTTCTCCCCATTGCATGATGGCCAGAACAATTCAGTCTTCCGAACATTTAGTTGGAGCCCCAAAGAAGGGCCTTCCCTTGAGATAACTTCTAAAGCCTTAGCCACTTCACGAACAGGACCAATAATCGTACCATCATCAAGGTACCAAGCATGAAAAAGCAGGTGACACTGCTCTTGGACCCGGGTAATGAGGGGGTGTAAAGCCAGAGCAAACAGTAAAGGTCCTAGCGGATCCCCCTGCTGAACCCCGGTGGTAGACCAAATGCAGTTATCCCCTACGTAAAGCCTAGCAGGTTGACCATACAAAAAATTCACCCATGGGGATAGGGACGGACAAACTCGATGCACCTCCTTTAACATTTCCGACCTATCCACCAGGTTAAACGCATTAGAAAAGTCAATGGTCAGCATGACCAACGACCCATCTGCATGAAAGCAATCAAGAAACCTATTTGCACTATGGAGAACCGCTTCTGCCCCATTGGGGATTCCAACCCCAAATTGGAAGTCCCTCAAGTAGTTAACCATATCTTCCCTAAGGCGGCGCATTGCCACCTTAGAGACAAGCCGTCTCCAAATAGCCCCAACTGCGATCGGTCGTACCCCATTGTCCGGCTTAAGAAGAGGGGTTAGAGGGGCCGAGGCAACAAATTATGCCAGAGAAGCCGGACACCGTCCAGCCAGCCAAAGATTAACCACCCCCATTATAGCTTGAAGAACCCCACCTGCAACAACAGATCCTTCTCCGCACAGAGCATCAAGAAGATGCTGAGCCCGTAACCCGTCTCTACCACACGAGGTCCCTTTCGGAAATGATTTAATACCCCCTAAGACATCCTCCACATCTACCACCAATGATTGATCAGCGAACAATGGGCCTGGCAACAGGGGAGGAGGCAAAACAGGATGTTTATCAAGCAAAGCCTGCATGGTAGCACCATTACAGGGGGCTACCCCAGAAGAAGAGAGAACTTTCACAGCAGCCGTGAAATGTCCATCTGCCACTTTTCGGAGACACTGCTTAACATTTACACTGGTCTCCGACCGGGCAGCACCACCTAAAACCTTGTCAGAAGCGGGAGAGGAGCTCCCTTGATCCGCGAACAAATCTCTAATAAGGTCACAACAACCAGCTCCATCCCCCCATACCGAGAGCGCACGCTGGATGGCAGAACACTGCAAAGATTTACGATTCCCCGATTTACGCTCCTGCCTACACGAAGGTCTAAAAACCTTGAGCGTGCAGCGAGGTAGCACCATTAACTTAATCCAAGCTTCAATAGAGTGAGGATGTGCCAAAACCCCCCGTAGGGAAAGGGAGAGAGCCTGTGCGAAAGCCATCCGACAACTGTAAGGGATGCTCTTGACAGTCTTCATAGGGAGGCTAAAAACACGTTCCAAAAGTGACACATCAAGGGCAATACCCCCACTCTCAACAGGTTCAACAGGGGGGGACCGGTGGGCATAACCCCACTATGTAGCTATCCGCACAGTCGCGGTCCCCTTGAAATTTGACCACCCAATCAGCATGATGACAAAAACGCGGTAGGCCGTGCAAAGACATACACTCCCCGCATAACCACTGCCCAACAGTCTTAAGAACCACTCCCGTAGCCTGAAAGAGGTTCCCGTCATACGAAAGGGCTTCACGCAAAGAAACCTTACGAGTTTCAGAGGATAAATGGTCACCTTTCAAATGACCAATCATCCGCAAAGCCCTTCTAGACCCCTGCCGGCCACCCGAACAACAATGGAACCCACTAAATGGGCACGCCAAAAACCCAAGAGACGAACTCGGCTCCGAAGAGGTGCCAAGAACACCATTACGCACCATGGTCAATAAGAAAAAAAAAAGATCCACACAACGTACAATGGTTAATTTGTCGATAAAATAACTGAAAAAACCTCAAGACATTTCATCGAACACCTGGCGTGCAAATCACAACCACTGATTTCTCAAAGAAGTTTAAAAATTTCAGCTAGACATCTAAACAAACAGTTGGTGTGCAACAATTCCACATGAGAAATACTTGAGATCACTGAAGCAATTTAACGGATCAGGATGCCGATTTGTTGTTGAATTTTGGGGTTAATTGTTTGGAAAGTGGTGGTTATTTAGAAACAAAGTTTGAATCTAAGTTACAAGATGTTGAAATTTGATAAGAGGAATGAAAAAAACAGAAAACCTAGCGACTTGATATCCTGAACAATACTCGCGGCAGATCTATGCTTATTAGAAAATCTTCTTTCGTTCCTCGCAATCCAAATACACCACCAACCCACCATGATAATACCTTTGAGGATGATCATAGCTTTGGAGCCCAACCCGGAGAAATCATGAACAACGCGCAGATCATTCAGCGAAAACACGCAAAAATCAGACTGATTTTGCACCATCTACTGATGAGTACAAGACAAATAATTGTTATATTTTACATGCCATATCACCTTTTTGTTCTAGTGGGGCCTTTTATGTTCACGAGGGGCATGGAGAAATGATGTTTGGTGATGTATGACCATGTGTTCCAAAATGATTAAGCCTTTTATGTTTGTTTCTTGTGTGAAGAAAAACCGCAGCCACATATATACAGATAGGGCTCTTCAAATTGCTCGGCGCTAGTTCGATGCTCGCTCGGAAAATGCTCAAAATTTGCTCGTTCGATTAAGCTCCATTAAAAAAATGTTCGGTTCGGATCGGCTCGGTTTATAAACGAACCGAGCACGAGCAAAGGTCCGCTCAGTTCGATTCGGCTCGGTTGGCTCGACTTATCTTTTAATATATATATATATATACACATATATTTGTGTTTGTGTGTGTATCATTTTTAATGAAATGACTAGAAACCAACATTAATAATGTTTGGTCCAAGATCTAAATAGAGCTCATTTAAGTAATTAGAATTGAAATCCAATACCACTAGTCCATTATCCAATACTTAAATCTTCATTTGAGTAATTGAGTCAAATTTTCAAATACTAAAATGTGAAACATCGATCAATACTCAAGTCTCAACCCGCTATTTGATTCAGAAGTGCAATACCCTAATCAAAACCCCCATTGGCCATCGTTATTCGATTTCTCCATCGCCACTCAACAAGACGCCAACTCTCAAGGGTTTAGCTTCAATCGATCCATTCAATTTCAAACTTCCGATAGAACAAGGGTATGTTTCAATCGGTCGACAATTTATCTTCCCGCTTAGTTAATCTCGATAGAACTAGTTGAGTGTTTTTGTATTCCTAGTTATTTGTTAATTTTTTACGTATGTTCTATTGGGCGAAACATCAGGGATGAAAACTGCACTTTATTCTAATAACTAGCACTCCCATCGTCACTTTCCTTGTTTATTCTGCAACGCTCGATACTCGCTCGACGTTCGTTCGAAAAATGCTCGGATCGAAAGACGCTCGCTCGACTTTGGCTTGGTTGAAAAAACGCTCGGTTCGGTTCGGATCAGTTTGTAAACGAACCAAGCACGAGCAAAGGTCTGATCGGTTCGGTTCGACTCGTGAACATCCCTATATACACATACATTTTTCAGTGAAAATTGTAACACAAAAGAATTACTACTAACTTATCTATTTTCGATTATACGCCCCGTTTGCGGTATGTGCATATAATGTATATATGTGTCGGCGCTCAGGGGGCAAAAGTGAAAGTGCACTAATTTTAACGTTATTTTACTAATTTCATGAAAATAACGTTAACAGAGGGGGATGGTTAATCATGCATCATGTGGTGGCGTTGATAGCCGAAAGACAAGGGGGGGTACATGCACTAATCGGCGGTTGTCTCAATTGTTAAGTGTTATGTGCCTTATGTCCAAGACTTGATGCAAAACTACTATCGAGCCGGGGGGTCTCAGTGGAAGCAGCCTCTCTATTCCTACGGGGTAGATGTAAGGCTGTCTACATCTTACCCTTCTCAGACCCTACCTTAACTTTGCTATTGGTGGGATTTACTGAGTATGAGGATGATGATGATGATTATCTATTTTCGATTAGTCTTAAAGTTATTTTGATACTCTCTTGTATGTTTATAGTATTTTCGTTAGTGAGAAGTTTAAATTATTGTCATCATATTGAGAAGAAGAAAATGGTATATATTTTGATTGTTTGGTGCAGATATCTTTGGAGAGGAAACTCTTGGGTCCTTTCATTCATTTATACCAATTGTCTTCTACTTTGTGTAGAATAATGAAATTCCCAAGTTGCCTCTTTCAATTACAAACCAAGGTATATAAAGATACAATGGAATCTCCTAATTTTGGAGAGAATAATAACAATATGATAATACAATATTGACACAATCAATGTTATAAAAATACGGGCTCTATTACACCCCCGCAGTCGAAGCGGGAGGCGAACGAATGCTTAGACTGGATCGAAAATCATCGAAAAGGATCCGAGGTAGCCCTTTAGTGAAGATATCCGCAACTTGAAATCGTGACAGGACGTGAAGAACGCGAACCAGGCCTTTCTGAACATGTTCCCGAATAAAATGGATGTCCAGCTCAATGTGCTTGGTACGTTGATGTTGGACCGGGTTTCCCGAAAGGTAGATAGCACTAACATTATCGTAGTACACAAGGGACGCTGTAGACAACGGCCGGTGTAGCTCAAGTAAAAGATTGCGTAGCCAACAGATCTCAGCAACAACATTAGCAACCCCGCGATACTCGGCTTCAGCACTGGAACGAGCAATGGTGGACTGACGTTTAGAAGACCAGGAGACCAAGTTGCCACCGAGATAGACACAGTAGCCAGATGTGGAGCGACGGGTGTCAGGGCAACCGGCCCAATCAGCATCCGTATATGCACGGATGGATAAAGAAGAGGAGGAGCTGAGATGAAGACCATACTCGGAAGTGCCTTGAATGTAACGAAGAATGCGCTTCAGAGCGTTCTAGTGAGCCAGGCAGGGAGCGTGCATGTGCATACAAACCTGTTGCACCGCATACGTGATATCAGGCCTGGTGAAGGTAAGATATTGCAAGGCACCAGCCAAATTGCGATATGTAGAAGGGTCATCGAACAACGGACCAGGTTCACTACTCAGCTTGGTTTGCGTGTCAACGGGAGTGACAACGGGTTTGCAAGAATCCATGCCCGCACGATGAAGAATGTCCTTGGCATATGCGTGCTGAGATAAGAAAAGAGTATTGCCAGTGCGAGAGACACAGAAAATACGTAAGCGGACCCAAATCTTTGATGGCAAATTCACCTGCGAGGACAGACATGAGCCGTTGTCGTAGAGAGTCAGTCGATGTAGTAAGGATGATATCATCGACATAAATAAGAAGATAGGCGATATCATGGCCATGATTATAAATAAATAAAGAATTGTCCGTCTTGCACTGAGAAAAACCTTGTTGAAGGACAAAGTCAGTGAACCGTTGATACCAAGCGCGGGGAGCCTGTTTGAGACCGTAAAGAGACTTCTTCAAGCGACAAACATGATCCGGATAATCACGGTGTCGAAAACCCAATGGTTGGTGCATAAAAACCGTCTCATGTAACTGGCCATGTAGAAAAGCATTAGTCACATCCAACTGATGAATGGGCCACGACTGAGAAATAACCAAAGTTAGAACTGTCCGTATAGTAGTGGGCTTGACCACTGGACTAAAAGTCTCACCACAATTGACACCAACCTGTTGACTATGACCATCACATACCAACCGAGCTTTATACCGTTCCAGGGTGCCATCAGACCGAAACTTGTGCTTGAATAACCACATACAACGGATAATATTCATGTCAGGACGACGAGGAACCAACTCCCAAGTCTCATTTTTAATCAATGCACTAAACTCAGTTGTCATGGCGTTAAACCATTCCGGTGTGGACAAGGCAATCTGTGGTGATTTGGGAATGGGAACAATGGTGGTGGTGTGAAGATTAAAAAATTGTTTCGGTTTGAGGATGCCATCCATGGCTCGAGTGCGCATGGTGCGAGGTGGATGAGCGGGGACGGTAGGGTTGGGCTGAGATATGGTAGTAGTAGTGGTCGGAGGGGCCAGTTGGGCTTGTGTAATGGGATGAGTTGGGAGGTCAGTGGAAGTAGTGGGGGTGGGTGGATGAGGGAGTGGGTCGGAAGTTGTTTGGGAAGAGAGTGGGGAACCGATTGGGCTGGTGGTTGCGTGTGGGCTGGAAGTGGCAGTTGGGCTAGAGGTTGCGGCTGGGCCAGAAGGGGCGGTTGGGCCGGTGAGGGGTGGGCCAGAGAAAGATGGTGAGTGGATGGAGTGTGAATTAAAGGGAAATGGTGGGCCGATGTTATTTGGGCCAGGTGGGATTGGAGACCGTGGGGAAGGGTGTAAGTGTGGACTTGGGTTTTGCAAAGTATCCCATAACAGTGGACTTAAAGGGGGTTGTAAAAATTCATAGTCTTGGGGTGTGGAGGGATGTTGGATGGAAAAGGGGTAAATAGATTCCTCGAATAGGACATGGCGAGAGCTGAAAACTTGTTTGGTATTGATATCGAAACAAGTGTAGCCACGATGTTGGGATGGGTAGCCTAGGAAAACACAAGGTTGTGAGGGGTTAGCTAGTTTGTGGATGGTGGTAGTGGGGAGAACGGGGTAGCATAGACACCAGAACACACGGAGGTGCTCGTAAGTGGGTATAACGTTATAAAGAAGGGTGGTGGGAGAGAGAAGTTTGTGCGATTTCTTTGGTAAAATGTTGAGTAAGTATGTGGCAGTTTCGAGAGCGTAGTGCCAAAACGAGGGGGTAGGGAGGCTTGAGATAAGAGGGTGCGAATCATGTTGTTGATGGTGCGAATTTTATGTTCCGCTTTACCATTTTGAGAGGAAGTATAAGGGCATGAAAAACGAAATTGCATGCCATTAACTTGACAAAAATGTTTGAAGTTATTGTTAGTGTATTCGGTGCCGTTGTCACATTGGAATTGTTTTATTTTCCGTTCAAACTGAGTGTTAATGAAGTTGTAGAATTTGGTGAAGGTTGAGAAAACATTGGATTTATTAGGGAGCTGATATGTTGCAACCCCGATCCCTTATCTGTCCCGGGAACAGGCGGACGCGAACTCAGAATTTCGGTGGTATCAGTTGGTTAATATGGCAGCGGAAATTACATCAGGACCGTAGTTAGGAAATGTTTATCAGAGTAAAACCACCACATTTAATATTAATAATCACATGGGTAAAACCCAAGTTTCTTATTACAATAAGTTTATAGGGATAAACCCTATTTTATTGAATTTAAAACATCGTCTTTTAGGTAACTTTTATAGCCACATTTTTCCCAAGCCTTCAGTGCTCTCCAGTTGGCTTTTTACTAATTGGTTGTCACTTTGTGTTACCTGAAACGCTTTTTAAAAACATTTGTCAGTGGAAAATATTGGTGAGTGAATCCCAGTTTAATCAAGAAACATTTTATTAATTAAAACAGTATTGAGAGCGATCACATTGTTTATTTCTACACAATTACTTATTCAGTACTGTCAATCCTGACTGGTGGGTCATATTACACATTGGCTAACTCGTTTTCCAATGGTAACGTATTGTCGTCCCGACTTACTACTCACAGTGTAGTAAATTTTGTATACAAAACCCCAACATACCGGCAGTAATTGAAGAACTACAATGTCACACCCCCAAATTCCACCATGCGGAGTATCACCGCTTGGTGGAATTTGGGGGTGTGACAAATTGGTATCAGAGCCATCGGTTATAGAGAACTTGGTTTTAAAAAGGGAAAAAGCTTTTTGATAAAACCAGACTATAACCTGTACAGTGCTCAACGATCCACAACGACACTCCGTCCCACGTGCAAGACGCAACCCACTATAGGTAATATGGTTTGTGTTTGTATTGCCTGCCTGTTTGTTAAGTAGTGCATCATTTATGGTACACTTAGTTGACATAGCCACTGACTGAAAACCCTGTGTGCTTACTCTCGCCCGTCATCCCATGCTTACGCACTTATGCGACGCCATTCTTACCTGTGTTTTCCCTCGATGTGAAGATTATGAGTGGGCGTCTCAACTTGACTCAGGATCAGCTGACGACCTTGATTAATGAACGGGTTGCTGAAGCCTTAGCAACCCAAACAGGGAGTCAACCCATGCACCCTCAAACACGCATAGGCACCCTCAAGGCGTTCTTGGAGAGCAAACCTCCCACTTTCGACGACACTGGAGGGGCAATCGGCCTTCTACACTGGATCTGAAGAATCGAATATACATTCGAAGAAAGTGAAAGCCCTGCCAGCAAACGAGTAGAGTACGCTACTGGCATGTTGAAAGGGAAAGCGTATTCTTGGTGGAACGCACAAGTTCAGATGCTCGGGTTGGCAGACGCGAATGCCACCCTCTGGAGCGACTTCAAGGATTTGATTAAGGAAGAATTCTGCCACCTGGACGACATTCTGGAACTTGAAATAGAGTATTATGGTTTGAAGATGGAAGGATCAGAGATTGAGGCGTACACAAAGAGGTCCAACGACTTGGCTGCCTTATGTCCTAACATTTCACAATCCATATCTATACGAATCAAGCTATACCTCAGAGGCTTAGTCCCGGAAATCCGAGGGTCTGTAATTGTGACCAACCTTCCCACAATCCAGGAAGTCGTTCGTTTGGCGCATCAACTCACCGATCAGGCGGTGGAATAGGGCAAGTTGCCCAAGCGTAACTTTTCCAATGCAAATGCCCTTATTAGTAACAAGTATATTTGGGGTAACCACCAAGGTGAGGGTCCTAGCTCTATACAACAGGAACCGCACAGGAAACTCGTACAGCAGGGGCTGAACTACCAAAATCAGGGTGAATACCTAGGGAATAAACCGAGATGCCGCAAGTGCCAACGGCACCACAGCGGGTCATGTGCGGGATCGTGTTTTCAGCGGTGCAAGAAGATGGGACATATGGCTAGAGACTGCAGGAGCCCATATCCTGCAAACCGGAACCAGCAGCAGCAGCAGGGTAGCAAAAAGGGGTGTTTTCGATGTGGAGCTGAAGACCACCTCAAGAGGAACTGTCCGCAGATGAGGCAGAATCGTGACAACAGCAGCAACCAGGGCAACGAGAACAATAACGGAGACAATAAGGAAAACCATAGGACTGGTGAGCGTGAGTTCCTGAATGGACAAGGAGGAGAAAGAAACAACCCCAACGTTGTGGCAGGTAAGTTCCTACCAGACAATTTCTTTATTTCTATTTTAGTTGATTCGGGTGCCGATGCTAGATATGTGTCTTTAAAAGTTAGCCAAATGCTAAAGCGCACCCCAACACTTTTGAACACCAAACACATGGTAGAACTAGCAAACGGTAAAAGTCTGGAAGCCACACACATAGTTAAGGGCCGTAACCTCGTCTTAGCTGGTCAGACCTTCTCTATCGATCCTGGTCATGTCACGCCTCCAAGCGGTGATACTCCACATGGTGGAATTTGGGGGTGTGACATACAAAGACTCAATCACCGCTTAATCACATTGTAAAACATTTAAGGTTTTGTAAAATATTACAAAAAGGTTAACAAAAAGAGGATAAACTCACATTGCTATCTTAGACTTCGCATAAGGGTTTCCTGGGATTAATCTATAATTTCCACAAATGTACATAGATTAGTATAATAACCCTTTGAAAATATTAATGATACCCTCCCCGAGACGGTATTCCAACAACTACGTCGGGCAGAACCACGACAGTTGTTACGAAACCCTAAATCAATCGGGTAGCGTATCTAATACGAAACTGGGGTTATAATACTTACATCAGAGCAGAACCTCGCTAATTAGGGGGTATAATACTTGGAAATTATGCCTATAATGTGAGAATTCGAGATTGAGAAAAGAAAATGAACGATTTCTGGTTGAACCTGATGGCTCCTTTATATAGTTGCTGAAACTTACTCTCACGCGGCCCGCGTAAGAGTAGTCTGAGGGCTACGCGGCCCACGTTGACCTCCGGTCAATGCGTAGCTCGTCCGGATCATCAACTAGGCTTGACACGATGATGACACGTGTCATCACCGGGCTGCGCCACTATCTTGATCTCACGCGGCCCGCGTAAGCTTAGGGGGAGATCTTACGCGGCCTGCCTAAACTAAAGAAACCAACGAAATCAGTTTTCAACCTTGATACTGCCCGCATAAGGGTTGGGGTGGGTCCTACGCGGCCCGCCTCAACTTAATAAACAGGTTTTAATTTTTTTTAATGCTATACTGTATTTCGGGCTCGGTTTTCACATACGGGGTGTAATTAAAGACATATTAGGACATTTTAACATATACTAGGGTGTCGGAAATATTATGAGGGTGTCGGTTTATTTGAGGATTGTTAGATGATATGTCCAAAGAAAGTCGGTTAAGTCGTCCAAAAATAATATATAATACCGATGACCACCGGTGCTTAATACCGGTGATGTCCACAAGTCACTATGAATTATATCAAACGGCAAGGAAGTTTTATTAATAGAATCAGAAAATGGAAGTTTGACGCTTTTGCCAAAAACACAAGACTGACATAGTTTATTATTTTTATTACTGAAATTAATAAAAGAAGACGACTTCAACGAATGCAATATATTGGTGCCCGGGTGCCCAAGGCGTTGATGCCAACGTTCTTGGGTGATAGCAGCAAGAGCAATAGGTGATGTAGCAGGCTTGATGAAGTTGGTGGTCAGTGGGTAGAGGTCGCCCGAGCTATTGCATCGTAGGATAGGAGCTTTGGTCTTGAGATCCTTCACAACAAAACCAAAAGGGTCAAATTCAATAGAAAGTAAATTATCGGTGGTTAAGCGACGAACAGATATGAGGTTTTTAAGAAGGTTGGGATCATAGAGGACATTATTTAATTTGAATGGTTGGAAAGGTGGTGGTAGACAGGGGCGGATCTATATGGTAGCGAGGGGTTGACCGGGATACCCCTCAACTTTTTTAGCGAAATGTAGTTTTCTTTTTAATATTTGTTTTATTTATCATGAATACCCCTATACAAATGCTAGGATACCCCTGAGTGTAGTGAAAATAAAATAGAATGAAATTTTATGTTCGATTGAAACAACATTGTAGTTAACGAAACTTGCAGGCTGTAATGGCACCTTGTTAAAAGAAAGAAGAAGATGAAGAAGGGATATTATATTATATAATAATATAAGCATTGGTAAAATAAATAGAATAATGAATGAAAAGACATACTAGCCTATAAAGTAAAAGTAGAACTCAGTCAAACTACACACTTAAATCTTATTCGTTACTAACCGCCTACAACTAAATTTTCTTATGTCGCCGGCAGCCGGAAGTGCTCGACGATAAGCATCTCATCGGAATAGCGTGCTGGGTTCCTCGGCTCTCATTTGGGTGCTGAGCCTTGTGGCGACCTGTCTCCCTATTCGGTTTAGTTTGCTTCATCCATTCGCCTTCTGGGCCGGTTGGTTTCTGTTTCGTATCGTTCCCTTTTCAGTTCTGGCTATTCCCGAGTTCTTGATTGATTAGTAGGTCCGATATCGGTCGCAGCTATCGTCGATAGTTAAGCTAGACTGGTTCGATCTATTAACCTTTTATAGTTCCAGGGCTTTTGCTTCTTTTCTTTTTCTTTGGTCTATTATGGGTAGGAGAGTCTGGAAGGGTCAGAATGATAGTTGGCATACCATCCTCAGCAGGAAGGAGTATAGAAAGGAAAAAGAGTTTGTTGACAGAGAGTTAAGGCTCAGGAATGCCACATCATTCTTCATTTCTAACCTACCGGACTCTTGCAATCGCACAATGCTATGGAAGGCTTTTGAGCACCTGGATAATCTTGAAGATGCCTTTGTTCCTTTAAAAAAAAGATAGAGCCGGGAATAAATTCGGATTTATAAAACTGTCCAATGTGAATGACCCGGTTCTTTGGATTGAGAAACTAAAGGAAGTTCGAATTGAGGGAGCTGTTGTAGGTGTAAATCTAGCAAGATTTGATAGAGATGGAACGAAGATAGTGCCACCGCATAAGGGAGACAGAGTGTCTGTGTTCTCCAGGTTGCATGGATTGAAACCCGTTCCCAAACCTGCCATTCCTAGAAATATGGATGCAGCTCCGAAGGAGAAGGGTAGATTGGGAGGTGAAGACAGTAGGATATCCTATGCAACAGCCTTACGGGGCGAGAATAAGAACAATATTCAGAAGAAGGTTATTGAACTTCCTCCTATGAATACGAAAGCTAAGAAGAGATGGGAATTCAAGTCGTTAGTCGGGGAAGCCAAAAGCTTGGAGATTATGAACAATTTAAAACAGTTGCTATCAGGTTTTAGTATGACGGATCCAGAGCTTCGCTATCTAAGAGGAGTTAAAATGTTGATAACATTTGAAGATAGTGAATCAGCGGAGCGTTTCCTCCATGATCAGGCGGATTTTTGGTCGGAATGGTTTTTAAGATTGTACATCTGGGAAGGTATCCCACCGGTTTTTGAAAGAGTCGCTTGGATTCGGGTAATTGGAGTTCCGGCTTGCCTTTGGGACCGGCATGTCCTCAATCGCATTGGCGAACGATGCGGTAGATTACTGGTAGGCTCGAAAGTGTCACTGGCAGACGGGAATCTGGCTGTTGACAGAATGGCTGTTTGTGTTCAGACATGAAAAAATTATCCATGGAGTTTTCCTTAAAATGGAAGGAATTTGAGTTTATGGTTTGGGTGGAGGAGATCGACGGCTGCTGGTACCCCTCCTTTCTGGAAGACGAGATGTCGGATACAACAATTCAGGAAACTCCGGTGAAATCTCGGTCACCCGGCGAGTGTAGCCGGCAGAATTCTGATCGGTGCATGGGGGAAGTAGAACAGTCGTGCATGGGGAAATCTCATGAGGACAACATCTCTTCAGTCCCACGCGTGACCCAGAAAAAGAGAAATGATAATAATGAAGTCAGGCTTGATGCGGCGCATGAGAGAGAGAAGGAGTGGGCCAGGTTGACTTTCCAGAAGGTGAGAAGTCCAACAGCCAACAACATGACTTAAGTGATGTAGAGAGGCCCAGTCTTGTTACTATTAGGCCCAAACGTAAGAACAAACAATGTAAAGTTGGGGCCCAAAATTTCTTTACGTCTGATTTAAATAACCAAGCCCAGGAAGAGGACTCTGATCCTTTTGAAATTGGTGAAGTTATTAGAAAAATGGCAGAGGACGAAAGAGCTGCTAGGGTAGGTAGGAACGACAAAAGGTTCCAAGATGGAAATTTGAGCAGGAGTGATGAGATAGTGGAGGAGCATGATTCAGAATATGGAGGGCAGACAGGAGAGTTTGAAAAAGAGGTGGAAGAAACCCTAGCTTATGGCAAATGCCTGGGGATTGGAGTGGATACTTTTGGGAATCACGTTAGAAAATTAATTAATGGGGAAAAGGAGCAAGCTAGTTGTCAATGAATTTTCTGACACTTAATACAAATGGGGTTACCGGGCTTAACAAACCGGGTTGGATTCGTAGTTTAAAGAGAAATGGCAGATGCTCTTTTGTCGCGATCCAGGAGACGCACAAATCCGGTCTTTCCGAGAAGTTTCTTAGCAGATTTTCGGGTAATTCCCAAATGCAATTCGCCGCCGTTGATGCTATTGGTAGGTCAGGAGGTATCGTGTCCCTGTGGGATCCAGGTATTTTTTGTGTGAGCAACGTGTTTAAAGGTCAGCAGTTTGTGTTAACTTCGGGTTTCATCTCGGGGGTGGAAAAGAAAATCAATGTGTTGAACATCCATGCTCCTAATGACCCTGGGGCTTGAAGGTCTCTTTGGACGGTTATCTTACAGCTAAAGGATCAGTCTGATGGTATGTGGCTTATCTGCGGGGATTTTAATGAGGTCAAAACAACTGATGAAAGGGTGAACTCTAAGTTTGATCATGTTGCGGTAGGAGTATTCAACGACTTTATTCACAAAGCTGGTCTTCATGAATACCATCTTAACAGAGGTAATTTCACTTATATTTCGGGCAATAACGAAATTAAATTCAGTAAACTAGATAGGTTCTTGGTGTGCGATGAGTTCTTGCAATTGTGGCCGTCTGCCAGCTTGTCGGTTCTCAGGAAAGGTCCCTCGGATCATTGCCCTCTAATCCTCTCGTGCTCTGCGCTTGATTTCGGTTAAACCCCTTTTAAGTTTTTCACAGCTGGTTAGGGGCCAAAGAGCTAGATGAGATTGCTAACCGAAATCTGGGGATTGTTACTGTGGGGGAAAAAGCTGATTTATGCTTCTTTAATACTCTCAAAAAAATCAAGCTGGAAATTAAACTTTGGAGAAAAGAGGTCTCTACGAGGTTAAATAAAGAAGAAGAATTATTGAAGATAGCTGTCGAGGAAATTGAAAAATGGGCTTTGTGCGGAAATTTGACTAAGGAAGAACTTGAAACCAGGGTGGCGTTGAGACAACTAATTGAAAAGCTGGATTCGGATAAGGCAAAGGATATGCAACAGAAGTCTCGGATTAACTGGTTAAAATTTGGCGACGAGAACACCAAGTTTTTCCACCGGGTGGTTAACATGAACTTAAGTCACAGCAGGATTAACGGTCTGTCCTTCAATAGGAGATGGATAGTGGAACCCGAAGAGCTAAAATATGAAATTAGAAGCTGGTTCAAAAAGATGTTTTCGGAGCCTATTAGAAGACGACCAGAATTCCAAAATTCGAGATTACCAAAGATAACTGCAGATCAGGCTGAGTTGCTGGTTACTCCGTTCACTGAACAAGAAATAAGATATGCGCTTAAGAAGTGTGATCGGAGTAAGGCTCCCGGACCAGATGGCTTCTCCATGAAATTTTATAAAGTCTATTGGAACCTCCTCAAGCCCTGGATTATGAAAGCTCTGAACGAATTCCACATCAGTGGTAAATTAAGCTTGGGCTGCAATTCAATTTTTTTGGCTCTAATTCCAAAGATCACTGATCCCCAATTGTCACACCCCAACCGATGGCGGAATCATCGGGGCGTGGCACTGAGCGAAACAGATTGTCCAGAAGTTTCCATAACAACTATCATTACCATTCAATTTAAATAATGTGTCCCATACCGTATCTCAAATAGTTAAATAATTATTACAGACAAGCATCAAGACAAGTATTCTGTTCCGACAACTCAGATTTTAAACATAGCAAATTTATTTGTTGGTTTCTAGGACCTCTTTTCCTAGCTTCGATTTCATCACAGCACAGAGAGCATCCTAGACCTTTCCTAGCCTCAAGTTCACAGTGAGCTAGGCACACAAGCAACCTAAACACCTGTCACATACGTTAAAATAAAGTCAATACATATAATGTAAAGGTGAGCATACAAGTTTGATAATAGTATATAGAGTTCGAATTCGTTTACGCATAACCTGCACGTACACATAGTGAAATGAAGCACGTTAGTTATCGACATAGATCCATCGATACCAATGACTGCGGGTTGACTGCCCGAGGCAGTTCGCAATACATGATTACCACCGTAATCCATCCAAGTAAAAGATCCTTAACAACCCCCGAGTGAACGGGTGCTGAGTCCAAACTATAGTACTATCGTTGCTAAGGCAGGTAGACAGCATTCCATGTGTAAACATAACAAACAAGCACTCATAAGCCACGTATAGCATGCATAAATGGTTTAGCGTTAAAATAGCTTGAGTAGTGTGATAATTGTAGTTTGAATATTCGTAACGTATGTAACACCCAAAAGTGCTAAAGCAAAAAGGGTTCGAGTATACTCACAGCGATTCTGGATTGAAGGGAGCGCTTTTCAGCGAGTACAGTTAGCCTGAATAGATTCGATAGCGTAAAGATAAGTGGCATGGAAAACAGTACAGATTGAGTGTGGGTAGGTTGACTGGTCATGCGGATTAGTAATCCGTGCAAGTGGTAATCCGTCCGGATTAGTCACTCGTGCGGATTGTTATCCGTGCGGACAAGTTGTTCGTGCGGATGTGCAATCCGTGCGGACTACACTTCGTCCGGATAAGTCACCCGTGCGGATAACATGTTCGTGCAGATAACTATTCGTGTGGATTGTTTCTTCCTAAGTTGATGTGTTTGTGTATGATGGCTTGTCCTTTGAAGTTTTCGTTGTAGCATTTAGAAAACATCTAAGGATCTCTACCCTTCAAGCCGGTCGCGCGGACAACAATCCGTCCGGATGGCAGTCCGTGCGGACAACGTCTTTAAGGCTGAGTCACTAAGTGGATTAGGTAATCCGCCCGGATGGTAATCCGTGCGGATAGTGACAATCTGTCCGGATAGCTTACTCGTGCGGACAGTGACAATCCGTCTGGATAGTTTGTCCGTGCGGGCAACCTGTCCGTGCAGATGAACATGTTGGCCTTAGTATCTCATGATCCGAAGAGTAATCCTTTCAGAGGTCGTCCGTCCGGATTGCTCATTCGTCGATACTCAAACCTAGTTTGGAAAGTGGGTCCCAAGGGTAGCTCGTCCGGGTGACAACCCGTCCGTATAGCCTGTCCGTGCGGACAGCTTGTCCGTGCGGACAGTCCCTGGTTGCTCCGTTCGCCTACTCTTGGTTTCTGTTGTCGTTTATTGAGACGTTCTGATTACGGGGCAACCACTTGGAATCGTATTCTTACTCGCATGACTAAGCCGGCCAGGAACCACCCTAACTCGACTAGTCGGTGACTCAGAACGGTCGTTCCGGTTTATCTCGTAGTCAGGTGTCTTGCGGTAGGATTCCAGATCTAGGACTAGTGCATCACTATTATCGAGTAGAGACTAGAACCGATCGGATTCGTACCGATCTTAAGGGTAAAAGAAGGAGAGAACTTAGGTTTATTTCTTTCAACTCTTTTATCCTTAGAAAAGCTTAGATTTAGGTGAAGTTTGTTGTGAAATCTTGTGGAAATCGTTCAGATCTGAGTTACTCTTGGTGGAATGAAGTCAAGCTTGAAGTTCATAAGGACTTCATGATGACGTCACCCGAGAATACCTCAAATCTTGATGATTTCATGGTTGGAAGTTGAGATTTGAAAGATGGAAAGGTGTAGAATTGTGTAGTGATCAAGAATGTACAAGAATTAGTGCAAGATCTTACCTGGATTGAGAGAAATCTGAGAAAAAGTGAAGAATGCGTGCGGTTCGGACGTCACTTGCCAAAAGTGGAAAAGTTGGAGAGTGACCTGTGTATTTATAGGATGCTAAAAGGGGAAAGGGTGAGCCGTGCGGATGGCACGTAACCCGGATAGGCAATCCGTGCGGATTGGCAATCCGTGCGGATTGACCATCTGTGCGGATGTCGCCTGCTTTGGTGCGTTCGGTGCGATGTTGCTTCGATTTCGATGAGCGATTCGATAGGGTTTCCTAGTCAAATTACTTTCAGTCCCAACTACTTCTTATATGGTTCGACTCGGAATTCGGGTTCGGGTTCGTTTACATTCGAGTTAGACTTCGAGTTCGATTAAGTTCGCTTGATTATCACCACAAAACATAAATGAACATGCACAGGTAACACGTAAGGTACACACACACACGTATAAATGACAAGTAAAATACATAGCTGGAGTTACGATTTGATGTCGATTTGATTAGCATAGCTTGATTAACTTTATCGCATTGCTACTTCCTATAGTTCACAGTCGCGAGTCGATTGAAATACGGTTAACACGATTCGATTATTGCAATGAACAACACTTACTCCACATAATATAAATAAAATAAAAACATTTCTATGAGTCAAGTTGCGCGAAATCAGTCGTTGACTTTGACCTTGACTTTGACTTTCACTTATGAAAACACGGGGTGTTACAGCCTCCCCTTGTTTAGGGAATTTCGTCCCGAAATTATGCTGAAAGCCGTAACTAACCGTGGATCACATGTGAGAGTTCTTCGTTTGGACCACTGAAAATCGTCAAATTAATCGACTTTTTGCTGATTTTTGGATATGTTATGCGAAATACATTAATCTAAAAGCCTATAAAGTTTCAGATCTTAATTCTTTAGCCATTTGTGAGAAATTTGAGTTCGTTAAGATGTTGAATGTTGCTGTTGATGTTCACCGTACGGATGGCAATCCGTGCGGATAACAAATCCGTGTTGACTTGTTGACTAGCTTATTCGCACTGATAATTGCTGACTCTGAGACGTGCGGAATCCGTGAACGCGCGTGACTAAACACAATCGTAACGGAGTCAAATCGGGACCTACATGCGGTATCTGAGCAGGTGCTCGATCGCGATGATCAAACACACTCAGATTTGTCAAATTCTCTTTACTTCTTTTATCTTTTCACGTTTCTGCTAAAAATCACCACTTTAAACGACTCTTCCGGATAGAAATTGCTAAAACTTGGATATGTTGTGCGAAAACACTTGATCTATAAGTCTACAATTTTTCTTAATTAAACAACTGTGGGTACTTTGCCTTCATGTCGCTTTCGAGTTCCCAAGTGAACTCCGCGCCTCGTTTGCCTTCCCATCGGACCTTCACAATAGGAATGCGTGAGCGCCTGAGTTCTTTGGTTTGGCGATCCATGATTTCAACAGGCTTTTCCACGAAGTGTAATGCTTCGTTCACTTGTAGATCGTCTAGGGAGACATGTTGATCGTGGTCGGCGATGCACTTTCGGAGGTTTGACACGTGGAAAGTCGGATGGACATTGCTAAGTTCCTCCGGTAATTCGAGTCTGTAGGCGACTTTTCCGATCCTTTCCAGAATCTTAAAAGGTCCAACATATCGAGGCGCGAGTTTTCCCTTTTTGCCGAATCGGACTACACCCTTCCAAGGTGATACCTTTAGGAGTACGTAGTCACCAACGCCAAATTCACGGGGCTTGCGCTTTTTATCGGTGTAAACTTTCTGTCGATCCCGAGCTTTCACCAGGTTGTCTCGAATTTGGAAAATTTTGTCTGTTGTTTCTTGTAGCAGCTCCGGACCGGTTAGTTGCGAGTGACCGATCTCGTGCCACACAATAGGCGATCGACATCTTCTTCCGTACAATGCCTCGAAAGGTGCCATCTCGATGCTGGAATGATAGCTATTGTTATACGAGAATTCGACTAACGGCAGGTGTTTATCCCAATTACCGCCGAAGTCTAGAACACACGCACGGAGCATGTCCTCAAGAGTACGGATCGTTCTTTCAGTCTGACCGTCGGTTTGTGGGTGGAAAGCAGTACTTAGATTAAGCGTTGTACCGAGTGCCGTTTGGAATATTTCCCACAATCGTGAAGTGAACCGAGCATCACGATCAGAGATGATGTCACGAGGCGTCCCATGATTACAAATGATCTCGTCGGTGTAGATTCGGGCTAATCGTTCCACCTTGTAGTCTTCTCGTATAGGCAGAAAATGAGCTGATTTAGTCAATCGGTCGACCACAACCCATATGCTGTCGTGACCTGATGACGTGGTTGGAAGCTTGGTTACGAAATCCATAGCTATGCTCTCCCACTTCCACACGGGAATTGGTGGTTGTTCGAGCAAGCCAGAGGGTCTTTGGTGTTCAGCTTTGATTTTAGCACAAGTTAGGCATCTTCCGACGTAGAGAGCGATATCCCTTTTCATGCCCGACCACCAGTACTTGTACCGAAGATCCTGGTACATCTTGTCAGCACCGGGGTGAATTGAGTAGCGGGATTTATGGGCTTCGTCCATGATAATCTGTCGCAATTCGGTTCGCTTAGGAATCCAAATGCGGTCTAAGAAGTGGAATATCCCATTCGATTTGCTCACAAGCTGGGCTCCATCGTGGTAGATTCTTTCCTTCTTCAGAGTGCGTTCGTTGAAACATGCATGCTGGGCGTCGCGGATGAGAGCTTCGAGGTTGTGCTGGGCTTGAACATTACGAGTGCTAAGCAGGTAGCTTCGTCTGCTAAGTGCGTCGGCAACAACATTTGCTTTGCCTGGGTGATAACGAATCTCACAGTCGTAATCGTTGAGAAGTTCTACCCATCGGCGTTGGCGCATATTAAGTTCCTTCTGATTAAAGATATGCTGTAGGCTCCTATGATCGGTGAAGATCGTACACTTTGTACCATACAGGTAGTGTCGCCAAATCTTTAATGCAAAAACAACCGCGCCTAGCTCGAGATCATGGGTTGTATAGTTCTTCTCGTGGATTTTGAGCTGACGAGATGCGTAAGCTATGACCTTGTCCCGTTGCATAAGAACACAACCGAGACCAAGGTTGGAAGCATCACAGTAGACAATGAAATCATCGTTTCCGTCGGGTAGTGTGAGAACAGGAGCATTGCAAAGCATGTGTTTGAGGGTTCGAAAGGCAGACTCTTGTTAAGTTCCCCAGACAAAAGGCTGGTCCTTATGCGTGAGAGTGGTAAGTGGTACAGCAATCTTCGAGAATCCTTCGATAAATCGTCGATAATAGCCCGCTAGCCCGAGAAAGGAGCGGACTTCAGACGGATTCTTAGGCGTGACCCAGCTCTTAACAGCTTCAATCTTCGCAGGATCGACGTGAGTACCCTGACTATTTACAATGTGACCCAGAAACTGAACTTCCCCCAACCAAAATTCGCACTTGGAAAATTTGGCGTAGAGTTGGTTCTCCTGGAGTAATTCGAGAACCAAACGTAGATGCTGCGCGTGTTCGGCTCTCGTTTTGGAATAGATCAAGACATCGTCGATGAACACGATGACGAAACGGTCGAGATAGGGTTTACACACACGATTCATCAGATCCATGAAAACTGTTGGTGTGTTTGTTAGGCCAAAAGGCATGACAACGAATTCGTAATGGCCGTAACGAGTACGAAACGCGGTTTTGGGTATATCCTCCTCCTGTATACGCAGCTGATGATATCCTGAACGTAGATCGATCTTCGAGAAATACGTAGCGCCTTGTAGCTGATCAAACAAATCGTCGATTCGAGGCAAAGGATAGCGATTCTTGATAGTCAACTTATTCAATTCCCGGTAGTCGATGCACATCCGGAACGACCCGTCCTTATATTTGACGAAAAGGACTGGTGCGCCCCAAGGAGAGGTGCTCGGGCGAATAAAGCCTTTTTCAAGCAATTCCTGGAGTTGGGTTGAGAGTTCGCGCATTTCGGACGGCGCGAGTCGATAAGGAGCTTTGGCGATAGGATTAGCTCCTGGAATAAGGTCAATGCGAAAATCAATATCGCGTTTCGGAGGTAGTCCGGGAAGGTCCTCTGGAAAAACTTGAGGGAATTCCCGAACCACGGGAACGTCTTTTACTTCCTTCTTCTCTTTCTTTTCCTTCTCCGCTGCTACAATGCTACCTAGGAAAGCCCTGTATTCCTTGCGGAGATACTTGCTAGCTTGTAGGCATGACATAAGCTTGAGGCCCTTTGAAGTAGTATCACCATAAACGCGCAATGAATCACCGTTTGCGAGCGTAAAACGAATCATCTTTTCGAAGCACACAACTTCGGCATGGTTTTCTCGAAGGAAGTCCATGCCTACTATAACGTCGAAGCTTCCGAGTTGCATCGGAATAAGGTCGATTGGGAAGATGTGATTGTTGAGCTCGAGAGTGCAATCACGAATAACAGAGTTTACAGCGATGGTTCTTCCGGTAGCGACATCAACATCGAATGCAGAGGAGAGTCGGGAACGTTTACGACTAAGGAGTTTCTCAAATTCGAGCGACACAAAGCAATTATCGGCTCCAGTATCAAACAAACATGAAGCATAAATACCATTCACAAGGAACGTACCATTGACCACGTTGTTGTCGGCCTGGGCTTGACGCACGTTGAGATTGAAAGTTCTGGCACGTGCGGCCTGTTGTTGCTGCTGCTGTTGTTGCTGCGGTGGTTGCTGCTGTTGCGGTTCTTGTTTCACCACCCTGTTCGGGCACATGTTGGCGAAATGATTCGGGTCGCCACACGTGAAGCATGCTCTGGCTTTGACTGCGGGTGCCGGAGGAGCTTGTTGACCCTGTGGGGCAGCGAGTAGAGCTTGATTGGCAGGAGCTTGGCGAATACGGCAGTTGGCAGTAAAGTGGCCGTATACATTACAGTGAGCACAGAAGCGACATTGGATAGCTGTCGGGTGATGATAGGTGCAAGTAGGGCAGAGCGGGTGCGGCCCAGTATATGCACGCTTCGCAGGCGGTGCATTGGCCACAGGCGCCGCTACTTGACGCTGTTGGGCAGGTACGGCTTGGATCGGTGCAGCAGTAATCGCACAGTTCTTGTTGGTGGAGCTGTTCTTTCTCTTGTTCTTTCTCTTGCTGCTTGATGAGGTGGTTTCAGCAGTTGGTGCAGTAGCGGTAGCTTGATGCAGATGCTTGGAGGTCTTATCGCATACCCCAGCCTTAACCCTTTTGTCATTGATCTCAGCGGCTAGCAGATAGGTTTCCTCGATCGTGGAAGTCTTAGCCGCTTGCACGAAATCAGCAACGCAGTCGGGCAAAGCTCGGATGTGTACTTCTTGATGGCCATCTCAGGAGTCTTGACCTGGTCAGGACAGATAATGCTGAGCTGTTTGAAACGAGCAGTAAGGCCAGCATTGTCTCCATCCTTCTGATGTATGTGCCAAAATTCATCTTCAAGCTTTTGACGCTCGTGAGGAGGGCAAAATTCCTCTAGCATGACTTCCTTGAGCTCATCCCACGACAGACCGTAAGCTGCATCATTCCCTCGCTTGTTCCTCTCGGCCGTCCACCAGTCTAGAGCACGGGACTGGAAGACGCCGGTAGCGTTCAGAGTTCGAAGGTCATCAGGGCAACCACTTTGTCGCAGAGTAACCTCGATAGAGTCAAACCAGTGGAATAGTGCAGTAGGACCTCCTTCACCTGTGAATTCCCTCGGCCCACAAGACTTGAATTGTTTGAAACTGAAAGGTCTTGCGACAGCTTTAGGACCTTCAGTCCTCGACTCCTCGGATGATTTGCTGGCGTTCTCGTAGGCATCACTCACGGCTTTAGCTACACTCTTCGCGATGATAGAAGCAAGGCGTCTGTCCCTCTTTTCCTGACGAGAGAGCGGAGGACGAGATCCAGATGACATTGTCTGCAATAGACATCGCCACGGAACTCAACACATGTATTCGAATCTCACCTCACACGTCTACTACTACTAAAGCTCAGTAACACGTACCATGTAAACGCATATAGTCACAAAATCACAGAATTGCACAAAATCACATAAACACATAGAGCACATATTCACAGTATTCCTAAACATGTAAGCACAATAGCGAGAAACACATACGCCTGAGTCACTAGGAGCAGTCATTAAACAGAAACCTAGTATTCAGAGTTTGCGAGTGTTCGAAGGTAGTGTAGTGCGAGCGATTTGTTGATGATGTGTCGTGTGGGTAGCCAAGGCAAAAGGTATTAGATTGAAACTGGTAGTACCTTAAAACGTTAACAAATAAGCATAAAACATAAAATCTTCATAAAGGTTGATAAATCAAGGGTAGATTGTCTGCGGCTAATAGACTTCGACTAACCAAAGTGACTCGACTATTCGCAAGGATCCTGTGTGCACAATTACCTCCAGGACTATGCCTTTGCCTCGATTCTTGGGCGTTGGCGCAATTCCCATTGGTTATATTGTGTCTTTAGATCGTTGGAGTCCACCGAAACTTTGGTAGGAGTTTTTGTATGAAAGCAGGACGAGTCGTCAAGGTTAGGGTTTCACCCCTATCTTGCAACTTCCGTCCTTGTTTTTGATAAAATTTGAGGAGATTATTCATCAAAATATGGATTTCACTCCTAATTTGATATGATTCTCCTCGTTTGTAGCTAAAACGCAAGCTGATTAGGCAACTTTAGTCGAGAGTTTACGGTTTTCACACCTATTCTCGGCCTCATTACCTGTTCATAACTTGAAAATTCGAGTGCAGTGACAGAAAAGAGCGAGTGATAGTGGCGAGTTTACGCATACGCGTGAGTTGGTCTGTTGGTTCTTAACTATAGACTAGGTCTTTAAGACTTCGACCCGGACTAGGTCGAGCCTTGCCTAATTCCCTATAGTTATGGCTCTGATACCAATCTGTCACACCCCAACCGATGGCGGAATCATCGGGGCGTGGCACTGAGCGAAACAGATTGTCCAGAAGTTTCCATAACAACTATCATTACCATTCAATTTAAATAATACGTCCCATACCGTATCTCAAATAGTTAAATAATTATTACAGACAAGCATCAAGACAAGTATTCTGTTCCGACATCTCAGATTTTAAACATAGCAAATTTATTTGTTGGTTTCTAGGACCTCTTTCCCTAGCTTCGATTTCATCACAGCACAGAGAGCATCCTAGACCTTTCCTAGCCTCAAGTTCACAGTGAGCTAGGCACACAAGCAACCTAAACACCTGTCACATACGTTAAAATAAAGTCAATACATATAATGTAAAGGTGAGCATACAAGTTTGATAATAGTATATAGAGTTCGAATTCGTTTACGCATAACCAGCACGTACACATAGTGAAATGAAGCACGTTAGTTATCGACATAGATCCATCGATACCAATGACTGCGGGTTAACTGCCCGAGGCAGTTCGCAATACATGATTACCACCGTAATCCATGCAAGTAAAAGATCCTTAACAACCCCCGAGTGAACGGGTGCTGAGTCCAAACTATAGTACTATCGTTGCTAAGGCAGGTAGACAGCATTCCATGTGTAAACATAACAAACAAGCATTCATAAGCCACGTATAGCATGCATAAATGGTTTAGCGTTAAAATAGCTTGAGTAGTGTGATAATTGTAGTTTGAATATTCGTAACGCATGTAACACCCAAAAGTGCTAAAGCAAAAAGGGTTCGAGTATACTCACAGCGATTCTGGATTGAAGGGAGCGCTTTTCAGCGAGTACAGTTAGCCTGAATAGATTCGATAGCGTAAAGATAAGTGGCATGGAAAACAGTACAGATTGAGTGTGGGTAGGTTGACTGGTCGTGCGGATTAGTAATCCGTGCGAGTGGTAATCCGTCCAGATTAGTCACTCGTGCGGATTGTTATCCGTGCGGACAAGTTGTTCGTGCGGATGTGCAATCCGTGCGGACTACACTTCGTCCGGACGAGTCACCCGTGCGGATAACATGTTCGTGCGGATAACTATTCGAGTGGATTGTTTCTTCCTAAGTTGATGTGTTTGTGTATGATGGCTTGTCCTTTGAAGTTTTCGTTGTAGCATTTAGAAAACATCTAAGGATCTCTACCCTTCAAGCCGGTCGCGCGGACAACAATCAGTCCGGATAGCAGTCCGTGCGGACAACGTCTTTAAGGCTGAGTCACTAAGTGGATTAGGTAATCCGCCCGGATGGTAATCCGTGCGGTTAGTGACAATCCGTCCGGATAGCTTACTCGTGCGGACAGTGACAATCCGTCCGGATAGTTTGTCCGTGCGGGCAACCTGTCCGTGCGGATGAACATGTTGGCCTTAGTATCTCATGATCCGAAGAGTAATCCTTTCAGAGGTCGTCCGTCCGGATTGCTCATTCGTCGATACTCAAACCTTGTTTGGAAAATGGGTCCCAAGGGTAGCTCGTCCGGGTGACAACCCGTCCGTATAGCCTGTCCATGCGGACAGCTTGTCCGTGCGGACAGCTTGTCCGTGCGGACAGTCCCTGGTTGTTCCGTTTGCCTACTCTTGGTTTCTGTTGTCGTTTATCGAGACGTTCTGATTACGGGGCAACCACTTGGAATCGTATTCTTACTTGCATGACTAAGCCGGCCAGGAACCACCCTAACTCGACTTGTCGGTGACTCAGAACGGTCGTTCCGGTTTATCCCGTAGTCAGGTGTCTTGCGGTAGAATTCCAGATCTAGGACTAGTGCATCACTATTATCTAGTAGAGACTAGAACCGATCGGATTCGTACCGATCTTAAGGGTAAAAGAAGGAGAGAACTTAGGTTTATTTCTTTCAACTCTTTTATCCTTAGAAAAGCTTAGATTTAGGTGAAGTTTGTTGTGAAATCTTGTGGAAATCGTTCAGATCTGAGTTACTCTTGGTGGAATGAAGTCAAGCTTGAAGTTCATAAGAACTTCACGATGACGTCACCCGAGAATACCTCAAATCTTGATGATTTCATGGTTGGAAGTTGAGATTTGAAAGATGGAAAGGTGTAGAATTGTGTAGTGATCAAGAATGTACAAGAATTAGTGCAAGATCTTACCTGGATTGAGAGAAATCTGAGAAAAAGTGAAGAATGCGTGCGGTTCGGACGTCACTTGCCAAAAGTGGAAAAGTTGGAGAATGACCTGTGTATTTATAGGATGCTAAAAGGGGAAAGGGTGAGCCGTGCGGATGGCACGTAACCCGGATAGGCAATTCGTGCGGATTGGTCATCCGTGCGGATTGACAATCCGTGCGGATTGGCAATCCGTGCGGATTGACCATCCGTGCGGATGTCGCCTGCTTTGGTGCGTTCGGTGCGATGTTGCTTCGATTTCGATGAGCGATTCGATAGGGTTTCCTAGTTAAATTACTTTTATTCCCAACTACTTCTTATATGGTTCGACTCGGAATTCGGGTTCGTTTACATTCGAGTTAGACTTCGAGTTCGATTGAGTTCGCTTGATTATCACCACAAAACCTAAATGAACATGCACAGGTAACACGTAAGGTACACACACACGTATAAATGACAAGTAAAATACATAGCTGGAGTTACGATTTGATGTCGATTTGATTAGCATAGCTTGATTAACTTTATCGCATTGCTACTTCCTATAGTTCACAGTCGCGAGTCGATTGAAATACGGTTAACACGATTCGATTATTGCAATGAACAACACTTACTCCACATAATATAAATAAAATAAAAACATTTCTACGAGTCAAGTTGCGCGAAATTGGTCGTTGACTTTGACCTTGACTTTGACTTTCACTTATGAAAACACGGGGTGTTACACCAATACATCACCGACTTTCGGCCGATCTCTTTAGTGAGTTCCTTTTACAAAATTTTATCTAAAGTGCTAGCGAATAGGCTTTGTAAGGTCATGGACAGTCTAATTTCCAACACGCAAGCGGCTTTTGTCGGAGGTCGCAACATCCTCGATAACCCTCTTATAGTTAGTGAAATCATATCGTGGGCTAAGCGGAGCAAAACAAAGGTGATGATATTTAAAGTGGATTTCGAGAAAGCATATGACTCGTTAAATTGGAAGTTCTTAATCCAAACTTTGAAGTACATGGCTTTCCCGGATAAATGGTTAGAGTGGATAAAAGGGTGTCTGTCTTCCGGGAGAGGCTCGGTGTTAGTCAATGGGTCTCCCACAGGAGAATTTTCTTTCAAAAGAGGTCTTCGACAAGGTGACCCCGTCTCTCCGTTCCTTTTCATTTTAGCTATGGAAGTTCTTAATATGTTCTTGCGAAAAGCGGTAGACTTGGGCCTCTTCCACGGTATTAAGCTTCCCAATAATGGTCCAATCTTATCTCATATCAGTTATGCGGATGACGTTCTCTTCATTGGGGAATGGTCCATGCATAACATTGTTAGTCTTTCTTGACTCCTTAGATGGGTTAATTTGGTGACGGGCCTGAAAGTAAATATCAAGAAATGCCAATTATTTGGAGTAGGAGTGGAGCAACAGGAGGTAGTTAATTTTGCCAGTTCGCTAAATTGCGAAGCCGGTGCCTTTCCTTTTACTTATCTCGGAATCCCGATTGGGGTTAATATGAAACGGGCGAAATTCTGGAAGCCGATCATTGATAGATTCAATAGAAAACTGGCGTTATGGAAGGCGAAACAACTGTCTTTTGCTGGAAGGCTCCTATTGGCAAAGACTGTTTTGGGGAGTTTACCTTCCTATTACCTCTCTCTTTTCATGGCTCCCAATTCGGTGATCAACAAACTTGAAAGGATAAGGAGAAATTTTATTTGGGGGACTCACAGGAACGGTCATAAGATCAGGTGGATAAGGTGGGAGTGGTTAATTAAACCTAAAAATAAGGGGGGGTTTGGAATGGGCGGCATCAAAGATTAAACATTGCGATGCTTGCAAAGTGGTGGTGGAGATACAAAGATAACCCGAAACAAATGTGGGCTGAGGTAGTAAGGGCCATTCATTCGAATAAACAAGAGAACAATATCATTCCTCAAAAGAAGACGATTACCGGTATTTGGAAAGACATTGGCAAGGTGGAGGCAATTTTGCTGAATTACGGGATCAACTTAAAGGAGAGGTTGTGCGTTAAAGTCGGGAATGGGTTGCTCACCAGGTTCTGGAAGGATAGATGGTTAGTTCAGACCCCACTAATGGATTTATACCCGGCATTATTCAATATTGTTAAGAACAAAAATGCTACCGTTGCTGAAAATTGGAAGGATTCCGAGAGGAATATTCAATGGAGCTGGGATTGGAAATATCATCCAGCTACTACAGAGGAGTGGAGGCAACTTCTTTCTTTAATGAACCGGATACAAGGAATAAAGCTAACAAATGAACCAGACGTGTGGTTTTGGGCCAATGAAGGTGGAGAGAAATTCTATGTTAAAGAGCTGAGAAAGGAGATTGTGTTAGCTGAAAACTCGGGTGATATTGGGTCTTGGAGCTTCACTTGGAATTCTTGGGCTACTCTGAAAGCGAACGTTTTATTGCGGCGGGCCTTAATGGGGAAAGTCGCGTCTAAAACAGGTTTAGCTTCTAGAGGAGTAGCTATTCCTGATACAACCTGTCCTAGATATGGGATAGCGGATGAAGACCCGGATCACATCTTCGTTTCGTGTTTGTGGGCAAGAAGTATGTGGTGGAATGTTTTTGTATGGCTTCGGCTAAAACCTCCTACCGAATACGTGTGCCTAAGTAGAATTTTGGAGGAGTTAAAGAGCAATCCAGGAAGCAAAATTTGGAAGAGAATTGTGTACACGGTCGCAACGGCAACTACGTGAAGGATCTGGCACGCTCGAAATATCAAAGTTTTTGAAAATGCTTTTATTCCGGTGGAAAATTTGCTGGAACAAATAAAAGAGGACGTTTTCTGTGGATTTGTAATAGGGCGAAAGTCGGTTCTCCTGTATGGGAGAAATGGGTTTGTTTCGATGTAGCGGACATGGTATAAGTCCCCGATGTCTTGTTTTTGTCCTTTTTTTTCGCCTTGTAGTTTTTTGTTCCGCTTTGTTCCTTTTTCCAGTTCCTTGATGGCCCTATATATATATATATATATATATATATATATAGAGTTGCTGTTCAAAAAAAAAAAAAAGAACTCAGTCAAACTTCAATAATATTTAACCATTTAGTTTGTTTATTTATTTAATTTATTATTATAAACGTTATTTATTTATTTATTTTTCAATTTGTTTATTTATATATCATTTTACAAACATACATGATCCTTAACGATATGCACCCACAATTTTCACAAACTTTACTTGATATAAATATACCAGTTGCTTAAGGTTCCTAAGGGCTCTCGAATTCTCAGGGATGATCTTAGGTAAAAGAAATTTTTAAAGACCCATTTTTACTACCCGCACAGGGCTGCTTAGCGGTCCTCGAATTCTCATAGATGGGCCGAGATAAAAAAAAATTTAGGATACCCCTAAATTTTTCTTCTAGTTCCGCCACTGGTGGTAGAGATAGTGCCATATATCCATTGAAGGACGATGGCGTCCAGGCGCTCCCATGAGTCGGCAGCAGGTGGAGCAGCGGGCTGTTTGTCAGAGGTAGAGGTTTTGTCAGTGGTTTCGGGTCGTTTGGAGAGGTGATCCGAAACTAGGTAAGCAGTGTAGTGGACGCGAAAAAGCTCGGACCACGTATTGTAGTCGGCTGCCTCGTTGTCCAGGATGATGGGAATGGCAGCTTTGATGTTAGTAACTGTTACAGCAGGATGAAGCTTAGAATCTGACATGGTGAAGGTGGCGACGGCTCTAGTGGCTGTCGGCAGAAAGAAAAAAAATCGAAGGTGGGGAAGTAGCGACGGCACAAGAGGGATGGAGGGTTAGGGTTTTAGGCTCTGATACCATGTAGAATAATGAAATTCCCAAGTTGCCTCTTTCAATTACAAACCAAGGTATATAAAGATACAATGGGATCTCCTAATTTTGGAGAGAATAATAACAATATGATAATACAATATTGACACAATCAATGTTATAAAAATACGGGCTCTATTACTTTGTTTCAAAGGTTGTAGACTTGTAGTTCTAACACCATGTGGTTTTGTTTTAGTTTCAAGTTCCTTACATATTGATCTAGTTAAGTTCGGTTTTAAAAGATTTAAGGATCTAACATGTTACAAAGCTTCTATTGCAAATTGATGTCTAAAAGCATGTTAAAAGTCTAACACTCAAGTTTAATGGGGTTGATGTCATTGGATTGTTGCATTCTTCTGAACATTTATCACCAATCAATTAAAACAACTTAGTATTCCAATATAATACGCACTAATTCGTGTTGAAGGAAATGTTGTTCAATGGCATTAAGCCTACATGAAGACAAGGGGGGCAACAATCACTGAGTTGCGTGGATTGAGCCCGTATGGTCTATCACAAGCAGGTTCACGAATTTGACGCTAAAAGACAAACGCAATGGAATAGTTAATACATATTATACAAACAAGATCATAAGTAATAAGTGATTCAGAGCACCTACAGATATGAAATAAGCGAATTTAATAACTTGCACTTGCGAATCGTAAACTATTTAGTTACCAGTTTCCAATATAGAGCGTGTTTTAAAGGACAAAACTACGCACATAAACAACTAGAGGCGCTACACGCAACTTTTACAATCAAAATTTCTTACAACTGAAACAAGTTCACAAAATGGAAAATGTGCACACTAACTTGCGGTTAGATGTTATCATAAGTCATTCAAACTTCATGGTACAGACGATGATAGAGATCAGGCCAAATCCAGAGGCATATAAGCAGTTAAAGTTATATTCGGTACAGTGTCCATTTGTCATTAATGAGGCCAATTAATATAAAACCACAATCAAATACTACGTAATCCACCATTTCCAAGCTGCCTTGCTACTCTTAGATAAAATGTTCTCAAACCCTTTAGTTAGGTCTTGAAAATAATTATTTCACAATCACCAATGGATTTCTAAAACCCAACCCTTTAGTTGGGTCTTGAAAATAACCAGTATTAAATCCTCGCGTTGCGACGGGGGACATAAAACCACGCCAAGTTGCATCAATGCTATACCCCTGCTAACGACCACCAACACTGGAAAAAATCGTAAAACAAAATAAATAAAAAATGGAAAGTAACACCGGGCGAAACGTAGACGTAAAATCATTGAACCACACACGCGAAGAAATTAGACCGAAACGTAAAACATAGAAAAGAATAACTATGTCACTATAGGATGTGCGAGTTGTGACGACTCTAGAGATTCAGGATTACGCTTAATGGCATGGGACAACTCCTTAGTGGAGTACCATCAAAATCAATGTCCTCTAGTCTTAAAACCAAAATCACCGTTAATCAGTTTCTGAAAAGAGAGCTTTTTTTCTTGATCCTTCCTTAATCAAAATATCTATCATGTTTTATAAAGTTTATAATCATAGAACTTTTATCTTTTTTCTATTAAAGCTTGTATTTACACACATATATACACATACCTCTTATGTTGTTTATTTGGTTTAAAAAAACATATATATTATTTATATATATGATTTCCTTTTTTTATTCTATTTTTAGTTAAGTCATAGTCTTTTTTATGACATCATCTGTTTTGAAACTAGTAGATCATAATTCGATTGGTTCGACAATCGGGCCAGTCATGAAAGAAACTGAGGCTATACGGTATGGGAGAGGCTCATTCTTGGAGGATGACCCTCCACGTCAGCGCCACGTAGGATAGGTGTGAGGATGGGGTAAAGGGGATGAAACTAAGGAAATGGGGACGACGCCAGGCCGGGCGGGATGGTGTTTGGATCGGCGACGGGCCTCGACGGTCTGGGACAAGACCCACACCGTCTAGCCTGATAGCACTACACTACGCTAAACAAATATGAGTGGGTTTCTAAAATATGTTAATAATTTGAGTCATGAAATCAGTCTCTTACGGAAATGCAAGATAATGATGCCTATATCAGGCCCAAGTTAGCCTAACACTTGTCCATTTGTACTTGTAAACACCCATGTTATAGGCTATAGCGACCATCAAATCAATTCGCATACGTTTGTTTATTTTACCAATAACATAGGGATAAAACTATAGAGGTATCAAAGGGTTGGCAACCAATAAGACTTTGTTTTTGAAACGGTACTTTCGTCAAGTGCCGTAAAATGCTGACGATACGCTTTGGTGTTGTAAACGTTAAAATGTCAACTGATGTTGGTATGTAAACGACATGATGTTTAAATCAAGGAGTATAACCCAAGTTGGTAACTGTATTAGTATATAATATAATATGGATAGTTGTTTATATTGTATTTTTAACTATTTTTATCATTACACGGATATTCACATAAACAATCGTTAAATGGAAGGCATCGACCATGAGCATCAGACCCTTTTTTTTGTTTGCAATCGTTGGCGCAAATCGTCCCGTCACATTGAGCATACAACCACTCATCATAACACACACCATTTTTGTCTTGAAGTTCACCGATCACCATCTTTGTCCCTGAATTAGACATAACATGTATATCATCAATGAATTCTAATAGTAAGTAATAATCATTATATGTGAAAGTCATCAGTGGCGGAGCTTAACCAAAAGTTTCGGAGGGGCAGAAAGTCATGGGACCAATTTTTTTTTTCTATCGCTATGTTTCGGTTTATATGTTCGGGTCGGATATTCTATTCAGGTCGGGTCAAACAAAAATAACTTCAAATAAAACTATATAATCTCCATTCATTCAAATGATGCGTTCTTACACATAAAAAAACGCTAAATATTTTTTAACAAAAATAAAGATCAAATATTTATAATGATGCGAGATAAATGTTAAGTAACTGGACGAATAATTACAACTCAGTCCAACGATCTTTAAGATAAATGGTAAGTAACTTTAAGACCTTTAAGATAAAAAAAAAAAAGAACCCTCAACTTTGATTTATATATAAAGTAGTAATAAACTTTACTTAAAGTTTAGCCCGTTCTTCACATTTTTTTAAACTCAATACGAAAATATGTATAAATATTTTTGACAATAAACTTGGTACGGACATGGGATTTTTAAGCAAAATAATTGGCGGGGACGGACCAAAAATCGAAAATATTACACTTCTAACCGAAACATTCGGGAAGACGGATGCACCCCCATCCCTTAAAAGCTACGCCACTGAAAGTCATATCGATATAAAGGATCTTTACCGACAATTGTGAGTATGAGTAAGAATGCGAGATAGAGCTTCATAAATGACATGCTCTTAAAAGTTAAGACTTCTTGATATGTATAACTTGACAGATTTTGGATGGACAGTTTTGGACCAAATGGTTCAAGGATTGTACATTTATATTGAAAAATGTTAGATGAGCATGTGACATAAACACGTTTTACATTAAATTACGTATTGGTTACAATTAAATCACAATAAATTACGTTTTTTTTTTTTTAAGGAGAACTTTATTAAACCAAACGCCAAAACCCCGAGAAAGGGCGGCCACAAACGAACAAACAAAACAAATTACATATTAACAAAGTTACACCAATCTATCCACTTAATCTCGCCATCCTTAGCTCTAGCATTAAACCAAAAAAACCAAGCGTCTTGATCTCGCGGATAATATCCTCCATCTTCACCGGCATATTGACAAATCTAGCCTCGTTCCTTTTTTTCCAGATAACCCAACAACCAATCCTGATAATACCTTGAACTAAATCTTTCTTCTTCCCATTAATACCGGCAAATTCATGTGATTCCAGTAAATCTTTCACCGAGAACGCCCATATACACGGGATTTTGCACCACAAAGAGATTAAGGACCAAACCGTCGAAGAGAGACTGCACGAAGAAAAAAGGTGTTCGGCCGTTTCATCACATTCTCCACAAAACACACAGGTTTGATCCCCTATGTCGATGTTTCTAACCTTAAGAGCATCCATAGTAGCCAGTTTATTAACTCCAAGTCTCCATATGAAAACGTTGCATTTACGCGGGAGCCATCTACACGAACTCGGGACGTAATTCCACTGGGGATTAAAGTTTTTTGTGAAGAGGTCCTTAACCGAACTCACGCTGAAAAGCCGATCAACCGAACCCTCCCAAACCCATTTATCCGGAACATCTTTCAAATTCACATTCAAGAGTAAGCTGCAAAGCCCAATAAGATCATCCACCTCTTGACCAGCCGAGATATCCCTTTTCCACTGCCATCTGAATCTCGAGTTACCAGCATTGACGATCCTCTCTATAACTCTGCAATCTTTCTTGGACTCCAGCTCGAATAGAGAAGGGAAACGAAGTTTCAGCGGACCATCTGGCAGCCAAGGGTCTAACCAGAACTTTATTGACTCCCCGTTACCTAATTCGCCATTAAAGAATTCCTTGATCGATTTATTATCAATCAGAAATTTATTCAATAAATTAACGATGTTGGACCACACCCCCCCCCCCAAAGACTTTCTGATCGGAAAACAGTCCAGATTCGAGTTCGATTTGTGAACCGCTTCAATCACTTTCACCCAGAGTTTTTCCTTTTTCGATTTAAATCGCCAACCCCACTTCGTCAATAAAGAGATGTTAATATGATTAAGCTTCGAGAGCTCCAATCCACCTTTATCAGACGGGCCAGCCACCCGATCCCAAGCCGCCCAGTGGATCTTTTTCGACTCATTATCTCCACCCCATAAGAAATTCCTAATTTTAGATTCAATATCTTTAATCACCTGAACCGGGGCTTTATATAAAGAGAAGAAGTAGTTCGGTAAACTCTCAAGAACCGATTTGATCAACGTAATTCTTCCCCTCATTGAGAGCATCGTCGCTTTCCACTTTGCTAGCCTTGCATCGATGATATCATAAACGGGTCTCCAATTGGAAACACGATTCATGTTAGCTCCGACCGTTAGGCCGAGCTATCTAAATGGGAATGACTCCGCTTGGCAACCGATAACTTCGCCATCGTATTTAATTCCCCGTTATTGACTCCAACCCCGTACAAATTGGATTTAAAAATATTAATTTTTAATCCGGAACATAAATGGAAAATCCTTAGGATTCGAACCACACAATTAATGTTAGATTCCGACCAATCTCCTAAGATTAAAGCATCGTCCGCATAAAACAAATGAGACACGTTTGGCCCGTTGTGAGGAGTTTGAATGCCGGACACAATTCCTTCGCTTTTCGCCCTATCAAACATGAAAGATAAAGCCTCCATAACTAAAATAAAAAGGAAGGGAGAGATCGGGTCCCCTTGTCTAATCCCTTTTGAACATTTAAATTCAAAAGTGGGCAACCCATTCACCAAGATCGAGGACCTCATTGACTCCATACATCCTTTAATCCAATTGCACCATCTAACCGGAAAACCCATATGAGACATAATAGATATTAAAAACTTCCAATTCACGTTGTCAGAGGCCTTTTCGAAGTCGATCTTTAGAAAGAATAGTTTTTTCTTCATCTTTTTACCCCAGTTGAATAACTCGTTAATAATCAAAGGACCGTCTAAGATAAAGTTGCCTTTCAAAAAGGCCGATTGCGATTCAGAAATCACCGAGCCGATAACCTTCTTTAATCTGTTAGCCAGCACCATCGAGATTAACTTAGTAATGGATCCAATAAGATTAATGGGCCTATAATTTTTTAAATCCACCGGGTCTTTAATCTTCGGGATAAGCGTGATAAAGGACGAATTGCATCCTATACTAAACTTACCGGTCTCAAAGAAATGGTCAAAAATATTCATAAAATCCAACTCGAAGAGATGCCAAAAGAATTTTATGAACTTGAAATTTAAACCGTCCGGACCCGGAGCTTTATCATCTCCACAATCTTTAAGAGCCTCCTTAACTTCCAATAGAGTAAACGGGCTGATAAGACTAGCTTTATCCGACTCGGATAACTGCTTGATACCTTGACAGTCCAATACCGGTCTATTAGAAACATCTTCCGTAAATCTGGATCGAAAAAATTTCATGACTTCAAGCTTGACCACCGAAGGTTTATTGACCTAGCCCGAGCCCAGGATGTGCCCCAGAATACCATTAACCGCTTTACGAGCATTGACAAGAGCATGAAAAAACTTAGAATTTTCATCTCCGTCAAGAGCCCACTTCAATCTAGCACGTTGCTTCAGATCAGACGCTTTATGTCTCTCAAATTCAAACAAAACATTTTTGTTTTCCAAAAAAGCCCATTCTTCTTCCTCTGTTAAGTCTCTAACCTCCATACATTTCTCTAACTCCTCCAGCTCTTCCAACGATCTATTAGAAACCTCCCCTTCTTTCTTTTTCATTTCGTCTCTCCAATCCTTTATCCCTTTTCTAATAGCCGCAAATTTTTGAATTAAAACATAATCAGGCGGACCCGAAATGTTAAATCCCTCCAAAGATTTTTCCACCGCTTCCTTGTACCCTTCTTTACTCAACCAAGAATTAAACACTCTAAAAGGTTTTGCTCCGAAGTTTTTCATTTGGGTGATGAGTAGAATAGGACCATGATCCGAGAAACTAACCGGAAGGGCCCTGAAAGTGGCATCAGGCCACCGAGTAAAAAAATCCAAACACACCATAAATCTGTCGATTTTGCTTAATTTTCTACCATTTCCTCTAACGCAAGTGAACTTACTACCTTTCAAATCAAATTCGCGAAGCCCTGAGTTAAAAAAAACTATTAAAATTCGCAGCACAAGCATTATTAAACCTTGAATTTCTCCTCTCGCTAGGAACCCTGACCGCATTAAAGTCTCCACCCACAACCCACATATCTGGGAGATCCTCCAAGAATGACGATAACTCGGTCCAGACATCTTTCTTCGCTGAAACCGACTGGGGGGTGTAAACATTAACAACATTCAGAATCAACCCGCTCCCCTTGATTTTACCCGACACTATCAAAAAAGTATTTTTCTTAGTAAACGAGAAAGCTTCGAACAATACTGGATCCCAAATACACAACAGACCTCCAGACAAGCCCACCGAACCAACAAACTCCATATCGAATTCCTTATTTCCCCAAAAATTAGAAATACCACCTCTAGAAATAACCTCTTTTTTTGTTTCCTGAATCATCAGAAAATCGATGCCATGCTCCTGTTTAAGACCCTTGATCCAATCGGCTTTACCGAACCTGTCACACCCCGGAATCCACGTGTCACCGGTGGGCCCGGTGGGGAGTATCGTGACGTGGTTGGCAACATAATACTCAAACAACACAATATTTAATTGCACAGCGGAAGCAATCGAAAGATATATTTCAACCGAATAAAATATTGTAATATCGTGTATCACAAACAGTTGAAATTTTATCCATAGACGGATCGAAAATAAATAGGAAACAGTAGTTCAACAGACGATAGGCATCTTAAGCATGCGAGACTCTTTATTGATGCTAAGGAGAAAATCCAGCCTATTACGCTTAGTACCTGCATTTAATCTTTTTGGGAAAATACGTCAGTTTACACTGGTAAATAAAATCAACTGACTCATTTTAAAAATGATTAAAAATTGATTTGGATGCACGTGGCATAAACATCTTATAACTTGGGATAATCATTTAAATATATAATCTTGTAAAAGAATTACATGTTCCTTATGCGTTCAGTAGCCCGGATCGTGCCGGGTTAAAGATCAATAGACACACCACATAATCTATTTATGCACTGACGAGTGTACACCTACACTCCGCGCTTAGGTCGTGGCCATTTCGTAAAATGATGCCAAGGATATCCGGGACATGGTCATTAACCCCCCAAAGGCTTTAAGTAAACGAAACAATTTAAACAGGCCGATCAAATTATTCAATTAACCACCAAACGATGGAAGATTTGATGCCCGACCAAACGGTATTTTATATACCGTACCCCAAGCCCGTATAGGGAAAATAAGTTAAGAGTATTTACCTGAGCAAAGTAATAATCACAATAAGCAAATGCAAGTAGCTTTTACTGGTCCTCCTAATCTGGAACGAAGGTTTATAATAACCTATTAGAATCCTAACGGGTCTTTATTTAAGCTTAAGCTTAGACCGCTTAGTTTCAAAGATACGGTTCGTACGCACGATTAAGCGAAGACCGGATAAAATGTGATTTAGACCCGACAAGTTTGAAGACTTGCTTAACATGGGTATTTCATACACATTCGGGATTTTGAGGTAAAACCGATAAGGTTTGACCCGTTTCGGCTAATTCATGTAAACTAGTTACATAAGCCGAACCGAACGCGTAATAAGCGTAACGGGTATACATGAGAGCCATATCCTGGCTTCCTAAGTTAATATGCCTCAAATATGTTGTGACATCAGTAAGATGTCTTTTATTATGCCTGAAACGAATTTAAACACAAACTATGCCCCGTAGGGGTAGTTTGGTCATTTTCAAGGTTATAAAAGAGTTTAAGTATTTACCTGAGTTACAGGTCTGATGTAATCAGAAAAATACTCAATTCAATAAGTTATAACAGTAGGGTAAAGTATATATGTGAAATTTATCAATTATAACCAAACTATGCACCGTAGGGGCATTTTGGTAATTTCACATAAGTCGAAAAGCTCAAAACTGAAGTCTGAGTTTAACTGTCACGGCCCCCGACCCGGTTTGACCCATTTCAGGAGCTGCGGGACAGAAATCCCGTGGTATTTAATTAATTGAGTTTAACAGCGGAAGTTTATCATCAGGATCTTTTTAAAACTGAAATATTTCCCGATTATTTTATTTCACAACGCGGGATAAAACCCCGGTAATTTACAATCATTTGATTTCACGAAGAACTCTTTTATTTTACAAAACATGTTTCTTTATTTTATAATGAGCCACTTCCTTTAAGCTTGTAGTGCTTTATGGCACTTTTCCTGGATCATAACAGATCACCTGAAACATGTTTGAAAAACGTTTTGTCAGCGGGAAATACTGAGTGAATCATTCTATTTTGCATAATGATGCATAGTTATTAATTACAGCATAAGAGCGATTACAATGGCTTCTATCTTATTTTTATCTGGCGCTCTGTCACAATGGTGACGATGGTCATACCACTATTAGATCAATGAACCTAAATAGTGATGATTATCCCTAGTAGGTCAATGAACCTAACTGGGAGAAAATTAGTAATGTGCACAATACCCCACTAGCCAGTGATTCAAGATATCTACGACTTAGTCCCTGTAATTATAACCTTGAAAATAATTTGAGGTATTGTAAAATAATTGATAAAAAGAGAATAACTCACCTTGCAGATTTAATTTGAGCAGAGTTTAGCCTACTGATTTAGCCTGATAACCTAATTTAATAACAGACATACAATTCTGGTTTAGTAATCAATACAGCATTTACGATAACTCACGAGATTAACCCTCACAACGAATGACAAAGTGCGATACTTAAACATCCATCGGATTCACAACGAATGACAAAGTATAATTACTTAAACATCCATCGGAATCACGACTAATGACAAAGCATAACCCTAATGTGGGCAGTACTTAAACATTCATTGGATATATTGATCGATCGGACAATGAATCGTAGCAGCGATTGAGCTAATACCCTGATTGCGGCGTCGATTAGTGATCCGTGTGTGTTAATTGTGGTAAACAGAGCATAAGTCAGTGTAGGATTGGAATTTCTACGTCGTTCCAGCACCCAATTTCAAGTCCCAACATCCTCTATTTATACTGGAATTTTGACCCAGTCGTGTAGCGCGACTGGTCACACCTATAGTCGTCACGCTACGCGACGGCTTACTTATTTCCATAGGGTTGCCACGTGTATGAGTAGGCTTGCTGAGTTGACGGATTTCTTAAATTCATTACTGACAACGAGTTATTTAGATAATCGTAACTAGGGTTTAACCCCCCCCCCCCCCTGAGTTTTAGGGGCCCTGATCCTGATTCTGAAAATTATGAAAATTTTAGGGTTTGTTCAGAATCACTTGGGTGTCTCAATTAGGGTTTCCTATTGGTCAAATTAATTAAATAAATAGGACTTTTGTTGAGAGTTGTTACATTCTCCCCACCTTAATAAAAATCTCGTCCTCGAGATTTACTGGAATAAGTGAGGATACTTTCGCTTCATTTCCGATTCCAGCTCCCAAGTATATTCAGCTCCTCTCTTTGAATCCCATCTGACTTTGACTAAAACTAGTCGTTTGTGTTTGAGAAACTTGATCTTTCGATCCTCAATTTGAAGAGGTTTCTCAACAAATTTTAACTTTTCGTTTACCTCTATATCTCGAAGAGGTACTACCAGTGATTCATCTGTTAAACATTTCTTGAGATTGGATACATGAAATACATCATGTACTCCTGCTAATTCTTCTGGTAGTTGTAAACGATAAGCAACCGGTCCTATACGTTGAATCACTGAAAATGATCCTACGTATCTTGGACTTAGCTTTCTTTTCTTACCTAATTTAACAACTCCTTTCCAAGGAGATACTTTCAATAACATTTTGTCTCCAACTCGAACTCCAACAACTTTCATTTATTATCTGTATAATTCTTCTGGCGATCTCTAGCCGTCTTCAGCCTTTCCTTCGTGATACTGAATATCACAGTCATAGTCACTTAGGATTTTCATCCATCTCCTTTGCCTCATGTTTAATTCTTTTTGCCCAAATATATATCTTAAATTCTTATGATTCGTATAAATAGTAAACTTACTTTCATACATATAATGTTTCAAATCTTAAGGGCAAAAATTACGGCTCCTAATTTTAAATCATGAGTCGTATAATTTCTTCGTGCTTTTTCAATTGCCTTGATGCATACGCACTTACCTTTTTGTGTTGCATTAACACACATTCAAATCCTAGCTTTGAAGCATTACCGTATACTTTAAAATCTTCTGTTCCTTCTGGTAAGGCTAGGATTGGGGCATTTGTTAATTTATGCTTTAATATTCTAAAAGCTTCTTCTTGTTTAGGTCCCTATTCAAACTTAACTGTTTTACAGATTAACTTAATTAATGGTATAACTATCTTAGAAAAATCCTTAATAAACTGTCTGTAGTATCCAGCTAAACTTACAAAACTCCTAATTTCCTTTGCGGATTGTGGAACCTTCCAATTAGTAATTGCCTCTATCTTAGCAGGATCTACCTGAATGCCTTCATGATTCACCATATGACCTAGAAATTGCACTTCTTGCAACCAAAATTCACACTTTGAGAATTTGGCGTACAGCTTTTCTTTTCTTTAACAAAGTTAAGAGTACATGTAAGTGCTGACAATGTTCTTCCTGAATTTTAGAATAAATAAGTATATCGTCGATGAAAACAATTACAAATTTATCCAAATATGGTTTACAGATCCTATTTATCATGTCCATGAATGCTGCAGGTGCATTCTTTAATCCAAAGGGCATGACTGTAAACTCGTAATGAACATACCTAGTCCTATAAGCAGTTTTAGGTATGTCTTCCTCTTGTACTTTCAATTGATGATATCCGGAACGTAAGTCAATCTTAGAAAATATCTATCTCCCTGGAATTGATCGAATATATCATCAATTCTAGGTAATGAGTATCGATTCTTAATTATAACCTTATTCAATTTCCTATAATCAATACACATTCTCATCGAACCATCCTTTTTCTTAATAAACAACACTAGTGCTCCCCAAGGGATGAACTAGATTGTATGAAACCTTTACTTAGTAATTCATCTAATTGCTTTTTCAGTTTTACTATTTCTGTGGGTGCTAACCGATAAGGTGCCTTGACTTATCGGTATAATTCCTGGAATCAGATGAATCCTAGACTCTACCTCCTTATCTGATAGTAATCTTGATAATTCTTCTAAGAATACATCTGGGTATTCTGAAACTACAGAAATTTCCTTAAGTTCTTTATCTTTAGTATAAATGATTACTGAAATCATATATACTATTCCTTGCTTTCGTTCATAACTAGCAACTTTCATTACTGATATGAACTTTATGGGTTTATATGGCTTATCTCCTATAATCATTATTACTCCTCCAGTGGTTGCATAAATTTATATGGAATTTCTATCACAGAAAATTCGAGCATAGTTGTTTACTAATCAATTTTCATTCCTAACATAACATCGAATTCAACCAATATAGTTACAGAAAATTTATAACTTAAAAGTTCTATTTCCATGGTTTGCAGAACCTTATTTATTTTAACTAAATTCCCATATGTTGTTTCTATTGTAAAAATTTGCTTAATGCTGGTTAACGGTAAGTTAAGAGTTTGGCAGAATAAAGTATTTATAAAACTTTGGTTTGCACCAGAGTCAAATAATACTTTTGTGTAAACGTTGTGAACTAAGAACGTACCGGCTATCACATCTGGAATTATCTCGGCTTCTTGAGTAGTCAGCTGGAAGGCTCTTACATTCCTTTTTGCTCTTTCTGCAGGTTTAGCTTTATTGTCAGATGGTTTGTTTAGTTTTGGACAATCTGGCCTAAGATGTCCAGCTTCTCCACAGTTGTAGCAGACTGAAAATTTCTTCCTCCTGCAGTCTTCTTCTTGATGCCCCGGAATTTTGCAAAAATTGCAATATCCTTTGCATCTTCCAAAATGCTTCCTTTTGCAAGAATTGCAAAATGGACTAGTGGTAGATTGCCCATTCCTTCCTTTCTTGAAATTGTTATGGTTACCCGAACGGAATTCTTGGGTAATCTTTTGAGCTACTTCCTTCCTTCTATTTTCTTCTCTTGTCCTTACTAGTTCGTCAGTCAGAGTATTGGCTAAATCCACCGCATCATCAATCGTGCGAGGTTTGGCAGCCTTGACGATATTACGGATTTCAGAAATCAATCCCCAAATATAACGAGAAATAAGTACCGGCTCTGGCGAAGCCAGCGTTGGTACCACTCTAGCATATTCAAAGAATGTAGAAGTATACCCTCGACAATCTACATTCACCATCCGGTGGGTTAGAAACTTATTTGCCATTTGATCTTTTTCATATTCAGGACATAATTTTCTTTCTACAAGACTATTAAATTCTTCCCATTTCATGGCATAAGCCCTATTTCTTCCTTTAGCCTGTAACACCGTGTTCCACCATTCTAGCGCCCCTTCTTTGAAAAGGTTTGACGCGTACATGACCTGATCATCCTGAGCACATTTACTTATGGTAATTACTGCCTCGGTTTTCTCTAACCAACGCAGTGATGCAGTCGCTCCTTCATTGCCTGCAAACTCAGTGGGTTTACAAGCAAGAAATTCTTTGTAAGTGCAACCAGGTGTTGCAGCTTTCATTTTCTTAGGGAGCGGAGCTTGCCGTAGTTCATTATCATGATTAACATGATCATTGCCTCCGTTTACACTATTACTGAAGTTATCTTCAGAAATGCGTTTGCTAGGAATGATTTGTTGCGGTTCAATTGGATTTTTAATAGCAGCAACGATTGCTGAAATAGCATTGGCTATCCCTTGAGCAACTATTGCTGGAATAGCATTGGCTATCCCTTGAGCAACGATATTTTCTATATCCTGCCTAGTCATATATTGATCCCCCGGTTGTTGCTCAGGTTGATTAACCTCATTAACTGGTTCATTATTAGCGTTTTCCATCTGATATCTAATTTATAGATAAATAATTAGTATAAAAGAAATAATCCAATGTCACAATTAATTGCACATAATCACATAAACGAATATACAAATAAAATTATAGATTTTCTAAAATTTTATTTGTTTTATAGATTATATCATGCTTCTATATACAACTGTTTTATTATTTATTTTACACATACTGATTTTACTATTACTATTACATAACCACAGTTCCATAAATCCCCTATCCTTTATCAGATGATATTCTAGTAATGGCGTTCCCTCTCATCGTATTTCCAGGAGATCTGTCCCCCAATCTCTTGGATCCTATTCTCAGCATCTATTAGTTCTTTATCAAAGTGGCGGAGTTCAGCCATATTCTCGTTACTCGTTGATGGATTTGGTAAAGGTTCTGGATCGAACTGAGGAAAAAGCTTATAGGGATTGTTTTGTAACTGTATTTCCTTAATCAACCATTCGTCTATTTGCGAGTGGATTGAAGGGTTTGGAATAGCTGGTTCTAAGTTCATTGGTAGTTGTGTTTCAAGAGAATGAATAAAAACATTTTCATTAACAGACTTAATAGTATCATAGTTTGCCAATATAAAATCTAGCTCTTCCTGGGAAGGTAACCCCTGAATTTGTCTAGAGCTTTCCCCCATTTCCATTTTCTTAGGCTTGGATTTCTCGAGAGGTAAAGCGTTGAATTCTATAGGTTCTTCTATGTCTGGTATATACCTATTGAAATCTCTGGAAACTTCTATTCTTACCGGATAGATATTTAAATTCTGAAGGGCGTCAGACAAGTCACTCATGCTGTTATGCAAAATACACAAAATTACTAAGTTTAAAAATTATAACAGAATTTCATAGAAAACCTTTAAATAATATTTCATACTCGGTAACTACAAAACAAATGGAAATTAAAACACATTAGGTTTTTATTGTAAATTTATTTATTTACTGAATAAAGTTTCTAGACTGTAAATAATAAAGGTGCTAAAACTTTGAGTTAAATTATTTAAGGATTTGCATTAATTGCTATATTGGCTTGCATAGAAAGATCTGCCCGTACTGTACCAAAATTAGTCAAATAATAAAACACATAATCACAAAATAGCAATTAATTAAGTATTTTCTAAATACTTAATTGGCTTAAATCAGTGGCTCGATCAGTGGCTCTGATACCACATTTTTCTGTCACGGCCCCCGACCCGGTTTGACCCGTTTCAGGAGCCGCGCGACAGAAATCCCGTGGTATTTAATTAATTGAGTTTAACAGCGGAAGTTTATCATCAGGATCTTTTTAAAACTGAAATATTTCCTGATTATTTTATTTCACAACGCGGGATAAAACCCCGGTAATTTACAATCATTTGATTTCACGAAGAACTCTATTATTTTACAAAACATGTTTCTTTATTTTATAATGAGCCACTTCCTTTAAGCTTGTAGTGCTTTATGGCACTTTTCCTGGATCATAACAGATCACCTGAAACATGTTTGAAAAAGGTTTTGTCAGCGGGAAATACTGAGTGAATCATTTTATTTTGCATAATGATGCATAGTTATTAATTACAGCATAAGAGCGATTACAATGGCTTCTATCTTATTTTTATCTGGCGCTCTGTCACAATGGTGACAAGTCACAATGGTGACGATGGTCATACCATTATTAGATCAATGAACCTAAATAGTGATGATTATCCCTAGTAGGTCAATGAACCTAACTGGGAGAAAATTAGTAATGTGCACAATACCCCACTAGCCAGTGATTCAAGATATCCACGACTTAGTCCCTGTAATTATAACCTTGAAAATAATTTGAGGTATTGTAAAATAATTGATAAAAAGAGAATGACTCACCTTGCAGATTTAATTTGAGCAGAGTTTAGCCTACTGATTTAGCCTGATAACCTAATTTAATAACAGATATACAATTCTGGTTTAGTAATCAATACGGCATTTACGATAACTCACGAGATCAACCCTCACAACGAATGACAAAGTGCGATACTTAAACATCCATCGGATTCACAACGAATGACAAAGTATAATTACTTAAACATCCATCGGAATCACGACTAATGACAAAGCATAACCCTAATGTGGGCAGCACTTAAACATCCATTGGATATATTGATCGATCGGACAATGAATCGTAGCAGCGATTGAGCTAATACCCTGATTGCGGCGTCGATTAGTGATCCGTGTGTGTTAATTGTGGTAAACAGAGCATAACTCAGTGTAGGATTGGAATTTCTACGTCGTTCCAGCACCCAATTTCAAGTCCCAACATCCTCTATTTATACTGGAATTTTGACCCAGTCGCGTAGCGCGACTGGTCACACCTATAGTCGTCGCGCTACGCGACGGCTTACTTATTTCCATAGGGTTGCCACGTGTATGAGTAGGCTTGCTGAGTTGACGGATTTCTTAAATTCGTTACTAACAACGAGTTATTTAGATAATCGTAACTAGGGTTTAACCCCCCCCCCCTGAGTTTTAGGGGCCCTGATCCTGATTCTGAAAATTATGAAAATTTTAGGGTTTGTTCAGAATCACTTGGGTGTCTCAATTAGGGTTTACTATTGGTCAAATTAATTAAATAAATAGGACTTTTGTTGAGATTTGTTACATTAACAACCTTCGCTTACTGTTAAAATATTATAATTTACCTAAAATATCAGTAGGTATCAACCCTTGTATGTTTAAAATAGTTCTAGTACATACTATGCGTTAAAAACGCTTAAAAAGGCGATTAAAAGCCATTTCCGGGTTCTATACATAAAGCTGATATTTTTATTATTCCAGAAGGTTTAAAATAATTTATTTATCATTTAAAATTAGTAGCAAAAGGTTTGGAGTTAATTAGATATGTAAAACTCATTTTATAGCCCGTAAGGGCAAAACCGACAACTACCGGATTAAGCCTGCGACTATAAGTTATGCTCAGCCTAAAATTAATTAAAAATCTTCAAAAATACCAAAATAATATATTACATCAGTGGGTAAGAAGTTTGATATCAAAAAGTGAGTTTAAATAGGCTATACGCTAATTACGCCGTTTAATTAACATAAACCATTCAATTTACGCTCATGAGCATAACTCTCAAACTACACCTCAAACTGATGTCAAACCTTGGGTATAAGTTTATATATCAGTGACTAAGGTTTCTACTCTTTTACATTTCCAAAAATCACGTTTTAAGGTGAAAAGGGCATAATGGTCAACATATGTGCAATTAACGGAATCATGCGTATTAATCGGATAACTAATGAACCGAGGTGTATAATCACAGAGGGTTATATTAGCATGTAACCTGGTCCTATTAGAGCTCTAAGGTATTTCTAAAACATACCAAAACGGGTCAGAACTGAAGTCAAAGCAAAAGTCAAAGTTTTGCGACTTTCGGTTCCGAACCGGGTCAAAACAGAAAATTGTCGGGTTGAACATGTTTAGACATGTCCTTACATTAATTACCAAGTTACATTAATGATCAAACAGGTTGTAGGGGTTCTACATTGCTAATTATGCATAATTTAGAAATTAAGCTTTCTGTTGACTTTTTAATAACAAGTTTGACCCGACATTTGACCGAGTTAGAGTGAGAATCAGGGGGAACCCTTTTAAGGGTTTATTACCCACATAATTACCAACTTATAACTACTTTCAATTTGACTAATCACTGGACCATTAGTGATTAATCGTTAAGTCAACCGTTAAATACGACGGTTTGACTTTTAAGCTAAAACTAAGCAAAAGCTTAACTAAGAAAGGTTAAGCATACTTACCAAAGTCCTATGCACGATTGGTGATCACTTGAGCCTGCTTTGGAGCTCCAAGAATGATTAGAAAGGCTGAAGGAAGGTGTGGTTGCAATGTTGCAACATAAGGCCTTTATATAGTGCTCAAAAGCTCATGGATCTTTGACACACAAGTCTAACCATGGCCATGGATCACTTCCAGATGTCCCTAAGTGTCCAGGGGTTGCCTAGGGGTCGTGCAAGATGTGAAAAATCGATTATAAGTCGGTTAGAATTCAAATGGAAGACAAGAACCCAAAGTTTTCGGAACAGACGACCCTTCGCGTCACGCGTAGCCCCCCCCCCCCCCCCAGGGCCTTCGCGTGACGCGAGGCACCTTCTGACAGAATCTGAAATTTTTGATTTTTATGCTTTGGTCCTTGGCTCTTGGAAACTTTGCTACGACATTATTTCTTGCACTTTGAACCCTCCAAATTGACGTATAAGGGCTTTAAGACATTTACCCACTATGTTTAGTCCTCGGTTAACTTTATTGTTACCCGAAAAGTCATAAACTTCAACGTTGACGCTTTAACCCCTTGTATACGAATTTGATCATAACTTTCTCATACGATAACGAAACTTTATGAAATTTATATCGTGCATTCTAGTGAGCATAATTAATCGTTACAAAGCTTCGGGTTTGTCAAAAGGTCACTCAGAGGTATAACTTAAACATGTTGACACATTTAACCCCCGTAGTTTGTAATCTCTCACTTTCTCCCATATTTAGCTTCGTATGATCCATGATTTATTCGTTTGAAGGTATGAGCATCATGTAGGGTTAATGTACAATATATTTATTCACTGTTGACTTTTAGAACTCGTATATTCATATACTTTTCATGATTGTCAACTTTAGTCCTTTCAGAACATTCTTTCACACGTTCAAACATATGACACGTGTCAACACATTATAGGACGTGAATTTTCGAGGTGTTACATCCTCACCCCCTTAAAAGAAATCTCGACCTCGAGATTTACTGAAATAAATAAGGGTACTTTTCTTTCATTGTGGACTCAACCTCCCACGTATATTCGGGACCTCTACGGGCATCCCATTTTACCTTTACAATAGGTACATGCTTCCTTCAAAGCTTCTTAACCTGTCGATCTTCAATCGAGAATGGTTTTTCCACAAATTTCAAGCTCTCATCTATATGCACATCTGTGTGTGGTATGACTAGTGATTCGTCAGCTAGGCATTTCTTCAGATTGCAGACGTGGAATACGTTATGAATACCACTGAGCTCTTCAGGTAAATTTAACTTGTAAGCCACTGATCCAACACACTCGATAATCTCGAATGGTCCTATATACCTCGGGCTTAACTTACCTTTCTTACCAAACCGCATCACCCCCTTCCAGGGTGATACTTTAAGTAAGACTTTGTCACCTACTTCAAATTTCATAGGTTTACGCTTTGGATCAGCGTAACTCTTCTGCCTATCTCGGGCAGCTTTGAGACGGTCATGAATCTGGACAATCTTGTCCGTCATTTCAAAGACTATCTCTGGTCCTGATAATTGGACATCTCCAACTTCTGCCCAACAAACGGGCGTTCTACACTTTCTACGGTATAAGGCCTCGAAAGGCGCAGCCTTAATGCTGGTATGGTAGCTATTGTTGTAGGAGAATTCGATTAACGGCAGGTGGTTATCCCAACTACCACCTAAATCAATCACGCATGCTCGAAGCATGTCTTCCAAGGTTTGAATAGTACGCTCACTCTGACCGTCCGTCTGAGGATGGTAAGCCGTACTAAAATTCAAACGCGTGCCCAAAGATTGTTGGAAACTTTTCCAAAAATGTGACGTGTATCTAGTATCTCTGTCAGAGATAATAGACACATGTATGCCATGTAAGGCTACAATTTTATCCACGTACAACTGGGCTAATATATCGGAGCTATAAGTCTCCTTAATGGGTAGGAAATATGCTGACTTAGTCAGTCTGTCTACGATTACCCATATGGTATCATTTCCTTTCCTTGTCTTAGGTAACTTGGTGATAAAATCCATAGTTACCATTTCCCACTTCCACGTAGGAAGTTCAGGCTGTTGTAGCAAACCTGGCGGCTTTTGATGTTCTGCTTTGACTTGTGCACATGTCAAGCATTTAGCTACATAGGTAGCTACAGACTTCTTCAAGCCTATCCACCAATAGTTTGCCCTTAGATCCTGGTACATCTTATCAGCTCCAGGATGAACGGAATATTTAGAACTATGGGCTTCCTGGAGAATAACATCCTGAAGTCCTCCATAAATTGGAACCCATATTCGTCCATTCAATCTCAGAATTCCATCCTTGCCAAGAGATAACTGCTCCTCAGTTACTCCTAGCTTTTCGTTAGGATAGTTAGCTTCTAACACAGCTTCCCTCTGTGCAGCTAACAACCTTTCATTCAAACTATTCTTTATTTCAATGCTTTTGGCATTGATTCGTATGGGTTTCACTTTTTCCTTTCGACTCAAGGCATCAGCGACTACATTCGCCTTGCCGGGATGGTATCGGATTTCACAATCATAATCATTCAATGTTTCCATCCATCGGCGCTGCCTCATGTTTAAATCCTTCTGATTAAACAGATGTTGAAGGCTCTTGTGATCAGAATAGATCACACACTTGATACCATACAAATAATGCCTCCACAGTTTTAGTGCAAATACAACGGCACCCAACTCCAAGTCGTGGGTGGTGTAATTCTTTTCATGCACCTTTAACTGTCTTGAAGCATAGGCAATAACCTTGCCTTTCTGCATAAGCACACACCCCATGCCAGTGTGAGATGCATCGCAGTAAACTACGAATTCTTCGGTACCTTTCGGCAATGTCAGTACAGGAGCGTTGCTCAACTTTTGCGTCAGAATATCAAAAGATTCTTGCTGCTTAGGCCCCCAAGCAAACTTTATTTTCTTCCTAGTCAAAGAAGTTAGGGGTGCAGCAATCCTTGAAAAATTTTCAATGAAGCGCCTATAATATCCTGCTAAGCCTAGAAAGCTACGAATCTCTGTAGGTGTCTTTGGCTCTTGCCAGTTCATAACTGCTTCCACCTTAGCGGGATCCACTTGGATACCACGCTCACTAACCACATGTCCAAGGAATTGGACCTCTCGAAGCCAAAATTCATATTTAGAGAATTTGGCATAGAGCTTCTCATGATGCAGAAGTTTAAGAATACAGCGAAGGTGCTTCTCATGGTCAGCTTGGTTCTTCGAGTAAATAAGAATGTCGTCGATGAAAACGATGACGAACTTGTCTAAGTAAGGCTTGCAAACGCGATTCATGAGATTCATGAATGCTGCTGGTGCATTAGTGAGCCCAAAAGGCATCACTAGGAACTCGTAATGACCATAACGAGTCCTAAATGCGGTTTTATGTACGTCTTCATCTCTAACCTTCAGTTGGTGGTAGCCTGACCTCAAGTCAATCTTCGAGAAATAACTTGCCCCTTGCAATTGATCGAACAAATCGTCGATCCTGGGCAAAGGATACCTATTCTTTATAGTGACCTTATTAAGTTCACGATAATCGATGCACAGACGCATCGATCCATCCTTCTTCTTGACAAACAAGACTGGTGCTCCCCAAGGAGACGAACTAGGTTTAATGAAACCTTTAGCTAATAATTCATCTAGTTGTGCTCTTAATTCCTTCATCTCTGTTGGTGCCAACCTGTAAGGCGCTCTTGCCACAGGTGCTGCTCCAGGGATGATGTCAATTCTGAATTCCACTTGCCTATCTGGTGGTAAACCAGATAGTTCTTTCGGAAAAACTTCAGGGTATTCAGAAATGACGGGGATGTCTTCCATCTTAGGTTTCGGCTCATCAATAATCACTTGTGCCATGTAGATGACACAACCCTTCTTTAAACACTTAGAGGCCTTGAGCATAGTCACTTGCTCAGGCAGTCCATACCGGGTATCTCCCCGAATGGTAAGTGATTCACCAGACGGAGTCTTAATCACTACTTGCTTTTTGCTGCAGACAATTTGGGCCTGGTTATGAGATAACCAGTCCATACCCAAAACTATGTCAAAACCGGCTAACTTAAAGGGAAGTAGGGACAGAGGAAAAGAGTGGTTCTTAACGGATATAACACATCCATCTAATACAGTTGAGACGGTTTCTATGGTGCCATCTGCTAACTCCACCTCATAATTCACACTTAAGGTTTTGACTGGTAAATTCAGCAATTTGCAAAACTTATTATCTACAAATGATTTATCAGCGCCTGAATCAAAAAGTACTCTTGCATAGACATCATTTACAAGGAAAGTACCTGTAATCACATTGTCGTCTAGAACCGCTTCCTTTGCATCCATTCTGAAGACCCTAGCATTGGTCTTCTTTCCTTCATCGGCTTTCTTTGCATATTTCGGGCAGTTTGTCTTAATGTACCCCTTTTCATTGCAACTGTAGCACGTTGCATCTTTCAGCTTCTTGCAATCCAAGGTTTTGTGTTCCTTGGACTTGCATATCCCGCAAGCAAAAGTTCTTCGATTCGAGTCTGCACTTTCCAAAGTACTGTTTCTTGCAGACTTTGCATTTGGGCTTCTCACTAGACTGATGCCCATCTTTCTTTGATTCTGACCCTTTCTTGTTGTCACCATTTCCTCGGTGCTTCTTGTTTGACCTCCGTGAATTATCATCTTCACGTTTTCTCTTCTCAGCATCTTTGTTCCTCAGCGATCTTTGTCTGACCGCGTCCAGAGTGAGGGACAGAGATATGTCAGCTACAGATCTGAAAGTAGCTGGCCGAGAGGCCTTCACGCTTGCCTTTATCTCGGGGGCTAAACCCCCAATGAAACGAGCTATTCGTTTGGGTTCCGGGGTCACCAAATACGGAACCAACCTCGACATTGTATTAAAGCTCCTGAGGTAAGCTTGGCAATCTAGATTGGTCATTACCAACAATAGAAAATCAGACTCTATCTTTTCAACCTCATGTTGAGGACAGTAATTCTCCCTGATGAGGGCAACGAATTGTTCCCATGACATGTTGTACAATGGGATCTTCCCAGTGGCTTGAATCAGTGATCTCCACCAGGCTAAAGCCTCGCCTTTAAAATATTGCGACACAAACTTGACAATATCCCTCTCAGCGCACCCGCTGATATCCACTACTGTATCCATCTCATCTAACCACGTCATGCAGTCAATGGCTCCTTTCTCCCCAGTGAAATCCCGGGGTTTACATGAAACGAAGTATTTGTAGGAGCAACCCTTATCACGGGGTCCTTGATTCAGTATGATCTGTTGAGATGGGGCACTGTGGTGGTTTGAGGAGAGTCGATCATCATCTTTCCTCGATTCTTCGTTCTTGGAAGGTGGCTTCGAATGCGGTGTAGATAGGGTCCTACTTCGAGTCCCACTATATTCTTCATACTGCCGCTCTAAGGCCTTTGTAACTGCGTCGTTTACTAACGCTTTCAGTTCAGCACCCGTTATATTAATTCGGGCGTTATCATTATTCTCCACTGGGTGACTATTAATTTTATCAGAGTCAGCCATTTTAATTGAACTGTTACATAAAACAAGGACAATAGTTTACTTGGGAGTTTATTATGGAATTGTCTTTTATGGCAATTCATCAACCATGGTAAACATAGACCATATTTGGTTAATTTATTAATCATATTTATTTGGGATTTTATTATAATTTATCCTAATTATAAAACAATAACAGTTTTATTAATAGCACAAAAGGCCTAGTCACAAGGACATTTATAAATTATGAGCTATGATTTCAGAGAATCAAAGCTTTTAAGGCTTGAACATAGTTCATTACCTTTTTCGGACAGTGAGTCATAGCTACCACTGTCTTTTGGCCCATGTTGAAATGAGCAAGGCCCGTAGGCACTATATTACCAATGTATGGTAAAAATATGATCATCTTAATTGATGATTTAAACCCATGATTTAGAGATCATTAAATTGGGTTAGGAATCTTTTGAAGAGTCCTTATATAAGAATGACGTGTGTGATTTTAATGAATCACGTCTGCCAGGAGTGTTAACATGTTTACAGATGTTAACAGGGGTTTGAATCTTTTAAACAGGTCTTACCATTTTGGCCAGGTCTTTGCAATGACACTCAGGCTAGGTTTCACTCTTAAGACTCTTATTCAATAATTAATAGGCAGATCATTATTAAAAGGAATGATTTTGATTTATTTATTTCATATATAATATTTATGCATATAATGGCAAAAATGAAATTTATAAATTAAACATTCCATTAACTATTAATAGATTACACACTGCCCTAAACGGGACTTTTAATAGAACAGATTTGCCCACGCAGGGGCTAACCCGATATATATACGTCCACGCAGGGACCAAATACTAAAATAAATGTCCACGCAGGGACTAAAAACATAAGTCCACGTAGGGACTAAACACACGATAATTGTCCACGCAGGGACTTGATTTAAATAAAAGTACAACAACATACCCTCATAGGGGTTAACAGAAGGATAGACCCACGCAGGGGTCAAAACAAACTAACATACCCACACAGGGGATAATACAGCAAGACAGGCCCACGCAGGGGCTCAACTGATACAAGGAAGTTACAACAACAGTGGAAGGATTCAATGGTCCTTCTTGCTCTTCCTTTTTATTAGGCTTGTCAATCCTTGGAAGAAACTTTGTCGCTCCATGCGGCCTCTGTGAAAGTCTTGCTCGACTTGGTCCAACCTTTGAAGAATTTCTTCACGCTCTGGTGGGGATTGTTGCCGAATAATAGGCCTAGCAGGTATTTGGTACCCATGAGTTGGGTACCCTGCTCCCCAAGGAGCTCCATACGGTCCTTCAGGGTTAATGGCGTTGTAATTGGATGCTACCAAGTATGGGTCGGCTTTAGCGTAATTGTAGTTGGTGTGAATCGGCGGCCCAAACGGGTTGTACGTCATAGAACCCGTGTATGATGGAATAGGGTTATCAAAACCCATCGGTGGTGGTTGCGGTGCAACGGGGTTTGAAGGTCCACCCACTTGTGGATCTTCTTGAAGTGGCGGATAATGACTGCCACTTGATTGTCGAGGAGAGCTAAAATGAAAGTCACCTCCTCGTGCAGACATACGTGCTCCGGTTCTCCTACGCCTCGGCGGTTGCGGAGGTGCCGGCTGAACTGGTGGCGGTGGCGTAACTGCCACGAATCGCGAATCCTCAGAGGGATCCTGCTGCTGCTGCTGGTGAGGCGACGAATGATGTGAGGGTGTAAAATACCACTCGCACTGGTTAAACCGTGCCTGGTAACTGTCTGGACCATGGTAAGGTGATCCATGGAAAGAAGAACCATCCGAGACCTAGATAGGATGGTTGGGGGTTCTGGTTGCGGGCTCGACGGGATCCGTGTCCTCGTCCATGTCCTCTGCCTGATCGCCTGAGTAATGATCCTCTGGCCCCAATGGGTTAAAACCTACTTGTTCTTGTATGTAATTCGCCGGGTTAAACCGGCCCCTAAAAACAGGTGTAGGGTCACCAAAGGAATGGTGCGATAAGGATCGCTGTAGAGGTATGTAAGAAGGTTGAGGGTTATCGGGCTCATTTTCTGAATGTGGCCCATAAGAGTTATGAACGGGAGGTGTCGAACTGTGTGAAACAGATCGCCTCGCAGGTTCAAAAAGGTTCCTTCGGTTCTGTCGAGGATCGTCACTCTTGGTGGTAGAAGGAGCTCGCCGTTGCGAAGGTCCTGCCTCGACGTCATTGGGGGCGGTGATTGGCCCCTTGCCTAGTCCTCTTCGTCGAAAGAATCTTGGCGGCATAATTAATCCTGTCAATACAACGTAAGATAGCGACAAGAATATATAAAATAAAAGTACAAGACAAAATAAAACAAAACAGAATTTGTCCTATGTTATATGTCTAGACTCGAAAGTTTATGAATGTGCAATTGTGTAACTGAGATTAAACACAAAAGGTTAGTGTTTAATTCACTCAGTGTTGGCTCTGATACCAACCTGTCACACCCCGGAATCCACGTGTCACCGGTGGGCCTGGTGGGGAGTATCGTGACGTGGTTGGCAACATAATAGTCAAACAACACAATATTTAAATGCACAGCGGAAGCAATCGAAAGATATATTTCAACCGAATAAAATATTGTAATATCGTGTATCACAAACAGTTGAAATTTTATCCACAGACGGATCGAAAATAAAAAGGAAACAGTAGTTCAACAGACGATAGGCATCTTAAGCTTGCGAGACTCTTTATTGATGCTAAGGAGAAAATCCAGCCTATTATGCTTAGTACCTGCATTTAATCTTTTTGGGAAAATACGTCAGTTTACACTGGTAAATACAATCAACTGACTCATTTTAAAAATGATTAAAAATTGATTTGGATGCACGTGGCATAAACATCTTATAACTTGGGATAATCATTTAAATATATAATCTTGTAAAAGAATTACATGTTCCTTATGCGTTCAGTAGCCCGGATCGTGCCAGGTTAAAGATCAATAGACACACCACATAATCTACTTATGCACTGACGAGTGTACGCCTACACTCCGCGCTTAGGTCGTGGCCATTTCGTAAAATGATGCCAAGGATATCCGGGACATGGTCATTAACCCCCCCCCCCCCAAAGGCTTTAAGTAAACAAAACAATTTAAACGGGCCGATCAAATTATTCAATTAACCACCAAACGATGGAAGATTTGATGCCCGACCAAACGATATTTTATATACCGTAACCCAAGCCCGTATAGGGAAAATAAGTTAAGAGTATTTACCTGAGCAAAGTAATAATCACAATAAGCAAATGCAAGTAGCTTTTACTGGTCCTCCTAATCTGGAACGAAGGTTTATAATAACCTATTAGAATCCTAACGGGTCTTTATTTAAGCTTAAGCTTAGACCGGTTAGTTTCAAAGATACGGTTCGTACGCACGATTAAGCGAAGACCGGATAAAATGTGATTTAGACCCGACAAGTTTGAAGACTTGCTTAACATGGGTATTTCATACACATTCTGGATTTTGAGGTAAAACCGATAAGGTTTGACCCGTTTCGGCTAATTCATGTAAACTAGTTACATAAGCCGAACCGAACCCGTAATAAGCGTAACGGGTATACATGAGAGCCATATCCAGGCTTCCTAAGTTAATATGCCTCAAATATGTTGTGACATCAGTAAGATGTCATTTATTATGCCCGAAACGAATTTAAACACAAACTATGCCCCGTAGGGGTAGTTTGGTCATTTTCAAGGTGATAAAAGAGTTTAAGTATTTACCTGAGTTACAGGTCTGATGTAATCAGAAAAATACTCAATTCAATAAGTTATAACAGTAGGGTAAAGTATATATGTGAAATTTATCAATTATAACCAAACTATGCACCGTAGGGGCATTTTGGTAATTTCACATAAGTCGAAAAGCTCAAAACTGAAGTCTGAGTTTAAAAACCTTTGCTTACTGTTAAAATATTATAATTTACCTAAAATATCAGTAGGTATCAACCCTTGTATGTTTAAAGTAGTTCTAGTACACACTATGCGTTAAAAACGCTTAAAAAGGCGATTAAAAGCCATTTCCGGGTTCTATACATAAAGCTGATATTTTTATTATTCCAGAAGGTTTAAAATAATTTATTTATCATTTAAAATTAGTAGCAAAAGGTTTGGAGTTAATTAGATATGTAAAACTCATTTTATAGCCCGTAAGGGCAAAACCGACAACTACCGGATTAAGCCTACGACTATAAGTTATGCTCAGCCTAAAATTAATTAAAAATCTTCAAAAATCCCAAAATAATATATTACATCAGTGGGTAAGAAGTTTGATATCAAAAAGTGAGTTTAAATAGGCTATACGCTAATTACGCCGTTTAATTAACATAAACCATTCAATTTACGCTCATGAGCATAACTCTCAAACTACACCTCAAACTGATGTCAAACTTTGGGTACAAGTTTATATATCAGTGACTAAGGTTTCTACTCTTTTACATTTCCAAAAATCACGTTTTAAGGTGAAAAGGGCATAATAATTAACGGAATCATGCGTATTAATCGGATAACTAATGAACCGAGGTGTATAATCACAGAGGGTTATACTAGCATGTAACCTGGTCCTATTAGAGCTCTAAGGTATTTCTAAAACATACAAAAACGGGTCAGAACTGAAGTCAAAGCAAAAGTCAAAGTTTTGCGACTTTCGGTTCCGAACCGGGTCAAAACAGAAAATTGTCGGGTTAAACATGTTTAGACATGTCCTTACATTAATTACCAAGTTATATTAATGATCAAACAGGTTGTAGGGGTTCTACATTGCTAATTATGCATAATTTAGAAATTAAGCTTTCTGTTGACTTTTTAATAACAAGTTTGACCCGACATTTGACCTAGGTAGAGTGGGAATCAGGGGGAACCCTTTTAAGGGTTTATTACCCACATAATTACCAACTTATAACTACTTTCAATTCGACTAATCACTGGACCATTAGTGATTAATCGTTAAGTCAACCGTTAATTACGACGGTTTGACTTTTAAGCTAAAACTAAGCAAAAACTTAACTAAGAAAGGTTAATGTCACGGAGTTATTCTCGAACTCTCGTGCGGCACTTAGATTTGATCTATGTTAAGCCTTTTGGTTGTGTTGGGTTATGTTTACGCAGCGGAAGTCTTTGTTTGTGAGAATCACAAGGACAAGTTTTGTAGTGCAATACTACAACAAAGAAGGTTAGGTATTACTTGAACAAAGTTACAAGTACAAAGTGTTTACAAGAAGTTGGTTATGAATGAGTTATGAGGGGTTATGTGGGGTTAGTGCAAATGATGCCTAACACTCCTATTTATACTACTTGGACATGATCTAGATAGTTCCAAATCTAGATCATTCCTTTACAAATATCTAGCCTTAATACCTAGATATTTCCTACATAAATGTCATGATATTTGTTGGGATTCTAGAATGTTCCTTGGCTGATTTTTATGGCAGTATTATGTAGCCCATTCTAGACCCTTCCGAGCTCCTTTAAGGCTGGTCTAGGACCTTCTAAGGGCGCCAAAACGTTCCAGTATTGTCTAGGTTATTTCGGAGACTTCCGGGCAGCCCTAGACGTTTCCTTAGTGTTCCAGAAACTTCCGGATGCTGAAATTTTGAGTTGAATTTTTGCAGGGCGTGACATCAAGCATACTTACCAAAGTCCTATGCACGATTGGTGATCACTTGAGCCTGCTGTGGAGCTCCAAGAATGATCAGAAAGGCTGAAGGAAGGTGTGGTTGCAATGTTGCAACATAAGGCCTTTATATAGTGCTCAAAAGCTCATGGATCTTTGACACACAAGTCTAACCATGGCCATGGATCACTTCCAGATGTCCCTAAGTGTCTAGGGGTTGCCTAGGGGTCGTGCAAGATGTGAAAAATCGATTATAAGTCGGTTAGAATGCAAATGGAAGACAAGAACCCAAAGTTTTCGGAACAGATGACCCTTCGCGTCACGCGTAGCCCCCCCCCCCCCCCCCAGGGCCTTCGCATGACGCGAGGCCCCTTCTGACAGAATCTGAAATTTTTTATTTTTATGCTTTGGTCCTTGGCTCTTGGAAACTTTGCTACGACATTATTTCTTGCACTTTGAACCCTCCAAATTGACGTATAAGGGCTTTAAGACATTTACCCACTATGTTTAGTCCTCGATTAACTTTATTGTTACCCGAAAAGTCATAAACTTCAACGTTGACGCTTTAACCCCTTGTATACGAATTTGATCATAACTTTCTCATACGATAACGAAACTTTATGAAATTTATATCGTGCATTCTAGTGAGTATAATTAATCGTTACAAAGCTTCGGGTTTGTCAAAAGGTCACTCAGAGGTATAACTTAAACATGTTGACACGTTTAACCCCCGTAGTTTGTAATCTCTCACTTTCTCCCATATTTAGCTTCGTATGATCCATGATTTATCCGTTTGAAGGTATGAGCATCATGTAGGGTTAATGTACAATATATTTATTCACTGTTGACTTTTAGAACTCGTATATTCATATACTTTTCATGATTGTCAACTTTAGTCCTTTCAGAACATTCTTTCACACGTTCAAACATATGACACGTGTCAACACATTATAGAACGTGAATTTTCGAGGTGTTACAGACCCCCCCCCCCAATTCCACAAGCATTAACAAATAAAAAATTCATGATAAAACGGCATTGTTACCTTCTTTCCCAATTGTCTTCTCTAATAAATCATAATGATTTCTCAGATCTACTCCGATTCTGCTTCCTAAATTCACCGTAGCATCAATTTCCTTTAGCAGTTCCTCTCCGTTGATATCCTTATCCACTGAAGCCTCATCGCACCTAGGGAGATGATCCAGATTATTCCTACTGAGGATTCCGTCAGGTCCTGTTCCGTCCTCAAAAGGAGTCCCATTTAAGTTCAGGTCAAACTTTGTATCGGTAGAAATTTCTGTCTCAGGGTCCAAACCTGATACCCCCACTAATATGTCCTTGACAGGTCGGCGCAACTTACCAAATTTATCGAAATTATCCTCCATGTCTACCCGAGACCTTTTATTGGGCCTAATTAACACTTCTGGGCTTAGCCCATTCTGGACAGCTTTATGTTTGTCTCTAGAAATATTAAATCGGATCACCAGCAACCGAGGTAAAAAGATTAAATCTTCCAGGACAGTCTTGGGGACTTGAAACACCTTTTGACTTCTCCCTATCATTATCAAGAACGTTCTCCTCGAGATTCCCAATATCAGCCGGCATATCCTGTGACGCTATCTCTTCCCCAATGACATCATCTGCCTTTTCGATTTCCGGTTCCTGTGGTTTTCGGATCTCGTCTTCGTCGACTGTCATCTCCGACGAAAATTCCTCCGATAAACAGTCCGGCGACCATTCATCCCTCTCCTCAGTAATCCACACCTTAAATTTTTTGTTCTTCCATTTTAAAACAATAGAATCCTCGATTATTTTTCCGTGATCGACAAGAATGCCAACGTAATTAACTGATAAATCTTTATCCGATAAGGAAAGCTGAGAACCATGAATAACTTTTCCGAACATTCCGGCGGCATCATCGAAAACTTTGTTTTCAGCAAGGTGGAGAGGCATACCGTGGAACTTAAGCCATGCCACCCTCTCGTACTGCATCGATTGGCCTGCCCACATATCTAAAGACGAAAACCAATTGTTCCAACTATAAACATCCAATAAAAACTCTGCTGCTTCACTATCATCCTCGAACGAAACCAGAAGGCTAAGTCCCCCAAGATAATGAATCTTGAACTCTAAGTAACCAGCCTCCTTAATCAAATAGAACATCTTCCTTAAAGAAGTCAAATCAATAGCTCTGCCAACAACAGCTCTACCTTGGAGGTCGAAGAACGCCGATGTTTCACTATGGACCTCCACCTCCTTAGTCTTAGTATCGATCCCACTTCCACTACATCCTTTATTCACCATGTCTTTGAATGAAATGCCTTCTCTTAACCATCCTTCGTTACTGCCCAAACCAGTGTTGCGACCACCGTCACCTCGGTTCCCCGTGTTAAGGTCCTGGGTAATGATTCTTTCCTTTTTGTTTTGAACTTCCACGTCCCACCATTCTACGTTTTCTTCAGCAAATTTAGCGACATTAACTCGAAGGCGATGACCACCCAACTTTAGGCTATTCAGCTCCCGTTCCATTGCTTTAACGTCATTGACATTCCTGAGACTCAAGAAACCGAATTTCCTGCCTTCCTTATCCTTTTTTCTGGCAATGTACATGCCAGCCACCTCACCCAAATGTCTCACAAAATCAGCTACATCCCAAGGCCTACATCCGTCAGGCAAGTTGGAGATGTAGAACTTCGTGATGTTATCCTTTGGGAGATTGTTGCGACTCTTATCTTTACCTTTCTTCCTCAAATGGTGAGGGTCAAGCCAAGGCTAATCCATGAAAGAGATTGTCCTTCCCGGAAGGCGAATGGACGGAAAGAAGAATCCAAATAGAGAAATAGGATAGATTAGATCCACAAGCGATATGGGAAACACGTTAATCCTATGACGCTATTCCGATCAGCTTCCAGTCGTCGAGCCACCGGCGAAACGACAACTCACCAGAAAAAACAAGATAGAAAAACGGAAACGGATACCGACCCCGGAAAGCAAATGGAATCAGTACTAGTTGAAGTTAGGATGAGAGGTCAAGCCAAGACTTAGCGACCTCGCACACTAACCCAAAAAACACCTCTTCGTCAAGCCTCCGGCGGTCGGAAATTTTTTGAGAGAGAAAACGAGAAAATCGTAGTATAATTGACGGTGTACTCTACAAGAAATTACGTATTGGTTACACTTAAATCACAATAAATTGCGTATTGGTTATGTTAAATACATTATACATGACTACTTTATAACTCATTGGTATATCTATTTCTTGAATTTGCAAGTTTTTATATTTTTAAATAAGGAGAAGATCTCTTAAAAAATGAGTTTATCTAACTAGTCTAAGAAAGATTTTATAGATAACATGTGACACTTCTTATAACTATGATTAAATGACATTTTGTTCTAAAATACAAACTCTAACCCCCTTGTTTTGTTTTTTCAAAATAGAACACAAAAAAGTAAGCACAAAAAAAAATCAAGACAAAAAAAAAAAATCAATACAAAAAATTCAACAAAAAAAATATTTTATAACATTAAAATAAAACATAATTTTAGGATTTTTAGTTGTCATTTTTATATAACAATATGGTACTCAATTTAAAAATAAAAAGGTGTTCGATTTTATGATCTAATTTTTTAAAAAATAATGTTGCATAAAAAATATGAACCTTAAAAAAAAGTAGAAGAACTTGAAAAAAAATTGTTATTTCAAAAGTACTTTTTCATCCATATTTTTTTTTCTTACAAAAGTAAAGACTGTCTTCTTAGCATATTTAAGTAAAATCAACTTTTTATTTTATGTGTCTCTTCATTCAAACAAATACGTTTACAAAGATATAAGTTTCTTTTTGTTCGTGATCAATGACCACCATTGTGATGCAAAGACTCTCTGAGTCGATAAGATCGTGAAAACTATCCTTCATTTGATTTTGTTTATAATCTTATTACATCGTGCACATATATGTATACCGTATACAAGTCATACGCTAGTACTTTCACATCATAAGATACTAAAAAACTATTAATACATATTGTATGAGTAAAAGAATAATTTTTCAACCAAATCCACAAATCAAACAAATATCACAAGGTCAAGGCTTGTTATGGAGAAAATAAACATGATATCTTTTTTACTTTATACTATATATATACGTTTTTTTTCATAATCAAAAGAATATTCTTCATATTGTTGCTTTAAATTTGAATTTGGTTTATTCTTTCGGTTTGTAAGCGAGTTTTAAAACCTCTTTTGCAATACTTGTATTTAATATTATAAATTATAAATAACAAATATAATTATATATTTGTTCACTTTGTTCATAACTTACTCCTTGTTCACTCTAGAACCCTACCCTATATATATTTAAAATTTAAAATTTAAAATGTTAAACTTTAAATGTTGACCCTTTTTAAGTAAACTCATCTAAAATTGAAAAGTGATTTAAAAAACGCTTAAGCTTAAACGAGTCAACCATTTATAAAACTGGTAATATTCTCGCTAGCCCATTTATTAAGTGGGTGTTATCTAGATTGACATGTTTAATAAACGGGTCCATATTAGTCGACTCAGTGGCGGACCTAAAATTTTGTTCATATGTTTCACTTTTTTTCGATGGTCAGATTTCTAACAACCAAATGTTAGAATTTTCAAGGGGGGTCGAGGAACAAAGTTCAAATATGTGAAATAATCATTACACTTAACAATTCTAGTAATAAACTCAATCGTCTCGATACCGGCATTGATGAGTATTTGAGTAATATCACTCGATTTGTAATGTAAGCATTTGACAAAAATGTGTTAGGTATATATCAATCAGCGTGTAATTGTAGAGGCGGGCCTACAAAGCTTCAGAATTTCACCAACACAACTTCTTGAGTATTTGAGTAATATAATCATCTAGGGTTAAGACCCGCCTGCGTTGCGGCGCGGGTACATCGTAAACATTGAATGGATTAGTCCAAACATTAAATGATGCATTAACCATATGAAAACACACATTTTGACGTTTCCAGTTGAACTCAATGTAACATGTATAAGCATTTTGATTGGATCAAACGTAAAGTAAATCAAATTCATATCAAACAATCATAACATATTATATGTGACCCAACTCATACATAGAAAATGTAACAGGTATGAAGGAAAATATGCACATGTAATCGAAAGGGATTAATTAGAGCTTTCGGAAAAAAAAGGGAGAAAAAAAACCATAATTTAACTTCACTCGGTTCGAAACATACATAAAATAAACACGAAAACATATTATATTTGACATGAATCATTTCCCAAAAAAGTTAACGTCAAAACGTAGAACAACTTGAATTTATACCAAAACGTACATAAAAATATGCACGTAAAAATGGTTTCTTTAAACGAAAACGTATTATATTTGACCAGACTCGTCTATAAAAAAAGTTTACGTCGTGATGTAGAACAAATCATATTTATACATAACTGTACATAAAATATGCACGTAAAAAATAGTTTTTAAGTAAAGGAAGTATAGGGGTAAACCGAAACAAAATATTAGTAAAAAATTTAACAGGTTAAAAACGTTCGTAAAACTGTGCCAAGTAGCACCAATGCCACAACCACATCGACTCTAAACATCGTAAAAATAAAATAGATAAAAAGGTAAAAATTACACTAAACGAACAGCAGATGATATAGGGTAAAATATACATATTTGTCCCGTGTAAAGGTTGTAATTATTGTATAGGTTTTATTTATTTTTAGTTAGTTTTAGTAGTATATTATATTATTTTGTGTTTTGCCAGGTCCTGGTGCAAATGGAGCGAAAAAGAGTAATAATTAAATGACCTGCCAGTTGGGCAGAGTAGAATGCCAGTGACCGGAGTAAAATGGGCGCTATTTTCTTGTTGAGCCGCATGAAGTTTAGACTGCTAAGATACACATCAGACGAAGGAAGCTGCTATATTACTTTTATTATATATATTGAATGAATCTTGGAGCACATATAACAAAATCATAATTGATCATAGAATGGGACACGAATTGACAAGATCAGATGCACGTAAGCATATGGGAAAAAAATAGAAAAAAAAGCATCTTTGAATTAAATTGGACCAGTGTTTCGTATATATAGGTGTGGGCCGTGAAAGCATCAACAGCCCAACCGAATAATGTGTTTTGGGTTTTTAATATGTAAATGCATATTTTTAATTATAACCCTAAGGATAGATGTAGAGAATTGGTTGGGGAACCACCTGCTGGACGAATGAACAGCCAGGAGGGCAAGTTGTTTGGGCTTTGGAGGCCCAAGAAGGGGATTCCTATTTTTTTTAGGACATAAGACGGCAAGACATCGGATGAAAAAGAGGATATCAGACGCATAATATATCATCAGCCGGACGACTGCAGACGAACTCAGGGACGAATAATTACGAACTTTTGGATATCTAGAGGCTGTTTAGAGGCGTTTGAAGGCTCGGGACTGCTAGGAATCATCTGAGATCATTCGGGAGCATTCGGGATCGAAGTTTACGGGTTTTATAATCTTGTCTCTTCGTTTGTCGTTTGTTTTTGATTGTTTGATGATGAATTCAGTTTATACATTGTTTGATACTTTGTTTTTAGACATGATTATTGGCTAAGTCTTTGTTACTACCTAGACATGGATGAATGATTGCGTATGTGTTTTGATTATTTTTGGATTTATGAATGCTATGGCTTGTTTATAAATTGTAAACGGTTTGTTCTATCGGTTAGATGTGTTTGCGTGCTTGATGTTATTTTATTATTGATTATTGCTTCGCTTGAATCTTGGTGACGGTCTTTATCACGGAATAGAGTCGGGCTAGGGTTTTAGGTTTTGGTGAGTGTCTATATCACATAATAAACCTTTGATCCTTTAGGGTGAAATTACGTAACTAACCTTAGAAGTAATAATTGGTAATCTTATAAAATCAAGTGTTCTACTAATCATCAATAGCTGTAAGGTGCGAGATTATTGCTAGGTCTAAGTGATTAAACCGCAAGGTGGGTCCTTCTTAGGAAGTTAACCTTTTGGCTGCTGTCTAGCAAGTCTAACTGAGAAAACAAACCTATCCTAGGTTTAGGTCTCGTAAGGGAGTGAGCCTTGTAGGATACTTTTATAAACCCCATTAGATGTCTTGTAAGGGAGTCTAAAAACCGGTAGTTTAACAACCTTTAGGGGATCTTAGCGTGCTCTTGAGAGGGGTCCTTAGATTTCCCGATAGGTGAGAATTTCAAGATCCCGGTTCCATAGCAGACAACTTCCAATTATAATCATAACTAAAAGCAATCAGGATTCCTGTCTAGGTAGTTCCTTCATCATCCTTGAGTTCAGTCTTCGTGTGAGTTCGTGTCTAGTTCGTCTAGTCTAGTTAGTATTCGTTATTTGCATTCTTAGGATTTTTAGAAACCCCCCCCCCCAATTAATAAACATTTAGTTAGTTGTGTCAGTCTAAGTCTAGATAGAGTCATTAACGTAATCAGTAGAGTCTCTTGGGTTCGATACTCGGACTTCCTTAGGCTATACTGTGCCAAGTAGCACCAATGCCACAACCACATAAAACTGTGGTAAAAAATCTAACAGGTTAAAAACGTTCGTAAAACTGTGCCAACTAGCACCAATGCCACAACCACATCGACTCTAAACATCGTAAAAATAAAATAGATAAAAAGGTAAAAATTACACTAAACGAACAGCAGACTAAAATCATCGCACACCGGTTACAGTGTGTTAATGCGAAGAAATTAACCAGAAACATAAAACGTAGAAAAATAATAACTTAGTCGATCTAGGACCCGCCCGTTGCGGCGAACTTTTCAAAAGGGAAAAAATGGACACGTTGTGACGGGTGTCAAATAAGAAAAAATAGAGCAAAAAAACGTTGAACCTCACATGCACGCTACGACATGTTAACTCGCAAAATTTAGAACGAAATGTAAAACGAAAAACTTGCGAAAGATAAAAGGTATGGGGGTAGGGTTGCAAACGAACCAAACGTTCGGCGAACAGTTCGTGAACCGTTCGGCGGGAAGTTCGTTTGTGTTCGTTCGTTTATTAAACAAACGAACACGAACAAGAAATTTCGTGTGACAACCGTCACTTTTCCGTACATTCCGTACACGAAATGAACAGTAATTTGTGCTTAAATGACTGTGCATGATCTGGTTTACCAGACAAATAAATTTCTGAATTCCATGCAAGTGAATTCATGCATGATATATGCTACAAGAATTACGTTGTGATAGCGTTGCGTCAAAAATATTAGTAAACTCACCGGTAAGACACATCGTGTCAACAGAACTGCAGAAAGCAGTCAGACATTAGAATTGGAGCCTAGGTGTAGGTCCAACGTCAAGAATGCATTAAAACCCAAGAGTACATACAAGGGTTTTATTATAGGCTTTCCAGAAGCTAAAATACGAACTAAAAAGCACCCGAAACGCACTTTAAGTGCAGAAATTTACATAATTCAGCTCAATTCAGCATTTAAACATATGAATATTATGCAGAAATTTCGTTTTATCATCCAGAATACTTCCCTAAGTGTCGGGAATCGAAAGTGTTACGAAAAGATACTTATTAGACACTAAAAGGTGCGATTTAGCACTTTAACGAATCGGTATTTAACCGAACAACCGGATTTTACCCGGAACATAAAAATATTATTAGAAGCATTTTCTATTTATCTCTGAACTAGTTATGGTCCCCGAACACCATAACACCCCTTATAACGTAACAACACATTAAATCCCTAACCAAGACACTTGAAACTTAACTAGTGTATGTAATTAGTGGTTAGAACTTACACTTTACCCCCCCCCCATTGGCTGAATTTCGGCCCATGTGTGGCCCCACACAAGATTTATTTAATCTTCCTAAAATCTCCTATGATCTATTCTTGGACTTCATGAAGATATGTCTTGTACTTCATAAGACATATAATCCAATGGACAAGGGGATTGTGAATATAAGTGAACCATCATTTTCCCCAACTCACCATCACAACACACTTGCACTCCCTCTCTCCTCTTGTTCGGCCGTGAGCCACCACAACCGCCACCACCATCATTCAAGCTTCACCAACCATTCTAAGGGCATACAAAGGTGTAAGAGGTCCAACAACGAAGCTCGGTGCTCTCGGAAGTGGAAGGACCTTCTCCATTCGCTATTAACCACTCGTTTTCTTCACTCAAACTTCCCTAGCCTTGAGCTAGTAGTAAGTGTTCTAAAACACCATCTTGTTCTTGTTTAAAGTGGTTAATAAGTGATTTAACGGTTAAAACTCAAGAACACACAAGATCAAAACTAAAAGTCTTGAACATAAGATGAATAAGGTGGATAAAGGAAAGATGTGTGTGTAAATCTTGTAGATCTTGTATAGTTGTTATTATTTGATGTTATTTGTTGCTAGAAGTGGGATGGATCATCATCTAACCATACTAGTTCATGTTCAAGAACATGAACTAGTAGTATGTTAAGTGTTAGAAATATAAAAGGATGAAATCATCCACCAAGAACTTGGAACTTGTGTAAACATAATTTTCCTTGTAAAATAAGACTCTAAACATGTAGATCTAAAGATCTACAAGTGGTTTTTCGAAAGAACCAAGTAAAAGATACAAATCTTGTTTAAAAACCGGATCTTACACAAACTAAAAGCATTTTAGTGAATAAACAAGTGTGTAGACATTTGTGCGACAAGAAAGTTTGACAAAGAAATATGTTTTGTAAATCATGACTAGAAGTTGTGAAACTTCAAGATCTTTAAAAATAAAGTTTTTAAGAAATTAAACTTATTTTTAAAGATAACAAGACTTACTAAATGTGCTAGTAAGTTACTACACATTTTTGTAAATATTCAAGTTCATGAAATGGAGAAATTAGTGATTATTGTTGATGATTATTGTTGATAATTGTTGTTGATAATTGTTGACGATTTAAAAGAAAATGATACGCTGGTAAGCGTGGCCACCTCCAGTTACAGAGGAAACTCTGGCGAAATTTTTCCAGAAAATAACACTTAGAATATTCTTGGTGACAAGTGTTAAGAATATATATTTTTTTTTACTTGTTTTCCAAACAAACTTCGCCATGATTTTTATTACAAAATTACCAAATACCGGAGGTGGATTTTCATAAATGGAACTTGTTAAATACATATTTAGAATATATATTTATCGCTTATGTGATTATTTTGTGAACTAGGTATATATTATTTTTAGAGTAAAAATAATATGACTTGGAGATACTCGTAACGAGTAAAAATACAAAAATACACATACAACATACAAGATACATAATTCGGGTGCAAAGTGCAAAATACAAAAAGCTTATATTTATTTTTTTTGAGAAAATAATATAAGTAAGACATTTAGTTAAAAATATAAAATATTTTTAACACAAGAAAATATATACACAAAAGATAGTGACTTGTACTTATGCGACGCAAGTCTAGTGACTAACATTAAGAAAACGCGTATAGGTTACGACGTTAATTAAGCAAATCCGGTGAAGTTTACGATGCACAGGAACGCAAAGTTGTGAGTTCATGCTCCCCCTTTTCTTTAACTGTTTTTGGTTTTATAACTCTCGGGGGTGAAATACATGTTACAAATATTACAGTTTTTACAAATGGTAAAAATAAGAGAAGCACTCTTGGTGAGAACGAGTACCGAGTGCAATATGATTTAAGAATACAAAAGAATACGAGAAGCACTCGTGGTGAGTGCAATATGATAAGCTTTAAGAAAAGCCTAGAAAATACTAGATCATGTGAGCTTAAACTAGATATTGAGATGCCATTAATACTTAATTAGGGACGAGGGTTAGATCTAACGGGTACGGCCGAGCCCCACTCATGGTCCTTATGTGACCTCATGAGTGCTTCGGTGTCCCAGTCGAGGGAAATCGACACAGTCGAGGTTAATCGACACAGTCGAGGGTAATCGACACAGTCAAGGGAAATTGACACAGTCGAGGTTAATCGACACAGTCGAGGGTAATCGACACAGTAAAGGGAGAAAATACTAATGCTCCCTATGTTCTCACATGCCTTAAGGGAGAAAACACTAATGCTCCCTATGTCCTCACATGCCTTAAGGGAGAAAACACTAATGCTCCCCATGTCCTCACATGCCTTGAAGGAGAATATACTAATGCTCCCTATGTCCTCACGTGCCTTAATGTCCTTGTATAAACAATCATTTAAAACGTGGGGTACACAAGAAAACTTGAATGATACTCGAGTGCGTGGGGTACTCAAGAAAATGGGAATTATACTTGAGTACGTGGGGTACTCAAGAAAGACTTAAATTATACATGACACATACTATGTTTTCATACAAAGTATAAAAACGTGAAATACAAAAACACATGAACTCGCTCAACTTTATGTTGATGTTTTCCAAAATTACATGTATTTCAGGTGACAGGATGGATCTTAGGCGCAAGTGTCGTAACTAGAAGTAGACTACAAGTTTAGATGTCATCCACTTTTGTTGAATTGTAACCTTGTCAAAGGTCGTGTTTTGAAAACTTAAATAACAAGTGTTTGTAATACTCAAATTTTCATGAATGGATGAACATCGTTTTGATCATGTAGTTGTTTATTACGATTGAATGCAATGATAACAAGCTAGTCACACATCATACGCTTCCGCAAAAGACAGGGTGTGACAGTTTGGTATCAGAGCTTCGATTGTAGTGAACTAGGATTCTTTCTCGAGTCTAGACTACAATCACAGTTCTCTCACGAAAACATTTTACAAAAAGGTTTTCATTGCATTCACGAAAGCGCCAAGATCCACAAGTCAGACACTTTTCAAAAAGTGACAAGGCAAGGACATTAGTGAGGAATACCTTTAAAATAAGGTGCCAACCAAAGCATAGTCTACACGAGTTAGACTTGCCAAAAACAAAATGACCCCCAAAAACGAGAGTTATACGTAATATAATGCATTAAAATGCTTGATTATGCTAAGTAGCATATATGTTATTGATATACATACATACAAATAAGTGTACGGAATGATTATTGACGTGAATAAGATACTTTCGACTCCGACTCCTATTACTATACGTAACTCGCACGATGAAGCTACCGACCTCGCGTCCTTTGCGAAGCTCATGGCTGGGAGTGATTACCAAACAAGATGCTGAGCTTGCTTCCGTAGGAGATGGCTGCTCTTCCCTCTCGATCGTGAAGGCGCCTAACTACGGTGATGATGACGAGGTAGAGGCGGCAACCTTGAACGAATTCTCAATCAACAGGACGAGATCCCTGCGGCTTATGAGAAGCAAGATTGACGACGCACTCGACCAGAAAAGGAAGATGAAGTATTCATCTTGAAGGATCCCCTCCAACTACTAGGAATTCTCTCTATTCCTACTCCATCTAATCATCGTGCCTATTCGCGCGTAACAACAACGAGTGTTAGCGCGTGGACCACTGCAATGGTCCTTTCCATGACAGAGGTATAAGGACAGTAGTGTCCCCTCCTTGATTGATCATCTGCTTGGACGAGAGAAAATTTGGGGTAACTGTGCAAGACAATTTATTATTACGGGGGCCCACGTAATAACGACTTGTAGTGCACAGAAATCCTGGTGGACTCTGCGGGTCAAGCTAATGAAAACCATACAAAATTAATCTATAGGTGTCCTCACCTTCATCTGGTAGAACAACACATAGATCAGTGCTTTAGCACGTTAGAAAGTAGGAAGCCTGTCTTAGCCTACTTCGTGACTGACACTTCTACCTGCATACGAGACGTTTGAGGAAAACGATATTTAAGCAAGAGAGGTGGAATGACATTCAAAAAGAATCAGCGACGATACACTCCCTATCACCTCCACACAAACAACCCCATCAAAGGGGAAATATACGCACCAGTAAAGCTAAAGACCTAAGAAAACCAATGTAGCAGGAAATAACTGAAACTTGAATGACCAAGGCAATGTAGCCTCGAGTTCATTTCAAACAATAAGCCAAGTTGGCAAGCCTATGTGAAGGCTCAATAACCGTTTCCTCGCTTATACATTGATTATATATACATGTGAAATTGGGTGATTACATGATGGCTTATGGTTGCTATGTATCTCATAGACAATTGAAATGTTGTCTAACCTACTCCATACCATTTTGGCAGAAGAGAATGCCGCCCAGGCGAGACACAAACACCAGTACGCTGCCAAGAACAGAAGCCGAGCTGCAAGAATGCATCTCACAGGCGATTGCTCGACATGAAGCCCTCCGCTCTAAGCACAACGATGGCACTACTGGAAATAACCCTCCAACTGGCTGCACCTATAAACAGTTCCTAAACTGCAAGCCATTAAATTTTGATGGCACAGGAGGTGCCGTTACATTTGTTCGTTGGGCAGAAAAGACTGACTCCATTCTAAGAATGAGTAACTGTTCGCCCCAACAGAGTGTTACCTATATCTCAGGGTTATTCGTAGATGGCGCCTTCTCCTGGTGGAACCTTCAGGTTCAGACCCTTGGTGCAGATGCTGCTTATGTGCTGAGCTGGGACGAGCTCAAGGAAATGATGGAAAAGAAATACTGTTCTAGGGCTGAAATCCAGAAGCTTGAGGTGGAGTTCTGGAATTTAAAAATGGACGGACCAAAGATTCCTGAATATGTCCAACGATTTCACGACTTGTCTAGGGTCGTCCCCTACTTAGTCAAACCGGAATTCAAAAGGGTTGAACGATTCATTTGGGGACTTGCACCTCAGATCAGGAGCATGGTTACTACCTCAAAGCCCTCAACCATTGCAGAGGCTATCGATATGAGTGTCACTCTTACTGAAGAAGCTCTACGTGCGGGAAAATTTTTGGAATATGAGGATAACAAGAAGGAGACTCATGTGGAGTCGTCAAGCAACAAGAAGAGGAAGTCCTCAAATCTAAAGATGAGCACCCAAGTCAACTATGGAAGCTCTAAAGCAAACAAAAGAAAGAAAGTGAATCCGCCACGTGACAGGAAAACTGATGGAGCCAATAAAAAGGCCGGTGGTAGAATATACTCGGGGACTAAACTGAAGTGCGGAGAATGCAATTTTCACCATGAAGGTCGATGTCCGAGGCCTAAGTGCGGAAAGTGTGGAAAAGAAGGGCACAGCAAGGTTGCCTGTTGGGCAAAGGACCCAGATGGGAGAAATAAGAGAATACCAGGTTGCTACAGATGTGGTGAAGCAGGGCACTTTAGGAAAGATTGCCCTAGGAAGAGGCAAGCAAGGAAGGGTTTTCACGATCGAAACTCGTGAAGCACGCCAGGATCCAGATGCGGTTACGGGTACGTCCCCTATTAACCAACCCTATGCATCTACTTTTAATTAATACTGGCATCAACGTTAACCTTACATGCTTAGAACTTAAGAAACTGCTTGGCCTAGTTTCAAGTAAAATAGACGTCCTGTATTCTTTAGATATGGGCATATAGAAGGCTAGTTTAAACAGTCGAAGCGAGTAAGGATTGTATTTAGGGACTCAGAAGGCCGGAACCTTCTGTTACCATTGACTCGCGAAGTCATAAAATGATAGTCAGCATGGATCAGAAATCCAAGTACAGCTGAAGTCGTTCGACATGAGAAAATCAGACGCAACCCTCTTGCGGATGATGAAACCCAACTTTCCTGCAATAGGTGTAAGGATGCTAGACCCCACAAGGCGGCAGATCTACGACATCCCTCATTGGTCGAAGAGGCATAGAAACGCCTCCGAGTAGACTGCAGAGACTGAGAACATCCCCGTGACGGAAGAAGTCCCAGTAGCCTTTTCGGAAGACTTGCCAGGAACGCCTCTCCGTAGCGACGAGAGGAGTTCAGGATAAATCGCGTGCCAGGAGCAGCACCAGTAATGAATGACGCCATACCGACTAGCTTCACCAGCGAAGCATGAACCTCTGATATAACGGCAAGAGCTGCTAGACAGGGGAAATTAAAGACATGACATCCTTAGTTAAGGAGACAAGGAGAAAGTTGGTAGTCTCCACTTTACATAAACTTCAGAAAATTGAGAATCATAATCCTTTGCCAAGGATCAACTTGAGGACAAGAGGTCCTCCACTGTGAATACAAGAGGAAGTATCCATAAAACGACCCTTAGGACTTGCTTCGAGCATTACGAGATCCTTGTCGTATCCTTTGGCTTGACACATGCATCGATAATATATTCATGGACCTCATGAATCGAACGTGTGAGCCATACCTGGATAAGTCATATACTTATTGACTACATTTACCTTGCAACTCTTAAAGAAAAGAACAGTTATGTGCTATGATGACAAAAAGCGGATTTCAAATTCGCGAAGCGAGAACGAAATTCATGCCAACCCTGCAACTAAGAGCTAAAGAGCTAGAGTTGCAATGATGTGACGCCTCTCAACAAAATCTCGATTGCACGTCGAAGCAACGAGACCACGACATTGCATACGCGGCACATTGATTAAGGAATCATGAGAAGAGACCTTGAGATAGATACAGTAATTGCGCGCCGCAAACTGGACGTCATTACCTGAGAGGAAACGCTGCATGATCTTTAATGATCACAAGGGTTGCAGCACACCGATAATCGTAAGAACTCGAATATGAACTGAGCTGCTGAACGATGCAGACTGTATGAACACAATACATGCTTGTGTGATAAACTTTAATGAAAAGTCGGAACACTCACTTACCCTTAGTGGAGTTTTCCTACAACGGTGTGTAAAGCTTTAGACGGAACATAACGAGTCAATTCCCGTCATGATTGAACGGATACAGAAATAAACAATCAACTAGCCCGAGATGGCCCAGGAAAACTAGAGGCAAGATCGCTTAGATATGTGATCATATCAGGACAGCCCGCAGAATACAGAAAGATTACGCCGATGAGCGGCAGAAATCGTATGAATTTGAGACAAGAAGTATGACTAAAATGAGAGCCTCGCCTAGAGAAGGCGTAGTGTGTTTTGGAAAAACGAAAAGGTTGAATCCCCGGTGTAGGGATCAGAACCATTGCTCACAAGATGAAGCTCCCGGAAAAAGATCAGTAGTGATCGCGACACATTCATGTGTCTAGTCTGTAGAGGAGTCTGACTCAAGGAGCAGTCATTGTTCCCACAAATAAGATTCACGTCAATAACAAACGACAAGAATTACTATAGAAACCTGTTGAGGTTTTGGACCAAGAGTCCGTGATACTATAGAAACCTGTTGAGGTTTTTGGACCAAGAGTCCGTGATACTATAGAAACCTGTTGAGGTTTTGGACCAAGAGTCCACAATACTATAGAAACCTGTTGAGGTTTTGGACCAAGAGTCCGCAATACTATAGAAACCTGTTGAGGTTTTGGATCAAGAGTCCGCAATACTATAGAAACCTGTTGAGGTTATGGACCAAGAGTCCACAAGACACAGAAAAGTCATGATCGACTTACTTGAGTACGATAGAATTCATGACATGACCCAGAGATTTCATGGGAACATAAAGACAAATCATGAATCTAAGAGACCATATTGGTTTCACAACTCCCCTGCGACCGATGGCATCGCTTGAATTTCGGGACGAAATTCTTTTAACGGGGGGAGACTGTGACAACCGTCACTTTTTCGTACATTCCGTACACGAAATGAACAGTAATTTGTGCTTAAATGACTGTGCATGATCTGGTTTACCAGACAAATAAATTTCTGAATTCCATGCAAGTGAATTCATGCATGATATATGCTACAAGAATTACGTTGTGATAGCGTTGCGTCAAAAATATTAGTAAACTCACCGGTAAGACACATCGTGTCAACAGAACTGCAGAAAGCAGTCAGACATTAGAATTGGAGCCTAGGTGTAGGTCCAACGTCAAGAATGCATTAAAACCCAAGAGTACATACAAGGGTTTTATTATAGGCTTTCCAGAAGCTAAAATACGCACTAAAAAGCACCCGAAACGCACTTTAAGTGCAGAAATTTACATAATTCAGCTCAATTCAGCATTTAAACATATGAATATTATGCAGAAATTTCATTTTATCATCCAGAATACTTCCCTAAGTGTCGGGAATTGAAAGTGTTACGAAAAGATACTTATTAGACACTAAACGGTGCGATTTAGCACTTTAACGAATCGGTATTTAACCGAACAACCGGATTTTACCCGGAACATAAAAATATTATTAGAAGCATTTTCTATTTATCTCTGGACTAGTTATGGTCCCCGAACACCATAACACCCCTTATAACGTAACAACACATTAAATCCCTAACCAAGACACTTGAAACTTAACTAGTGTATGTAATTAGTGGTTAGAACTTACACTTTACCCCCCCCCATTGGCTGAATTTCGGCCCATGTGTGGCCCCACACAAGATTTATTTAATCTTCCTAAAATCTCCTATGATCTATTCTTGGACTTCATGAAGATATGTCTTGTACTTCATAAGACATATAATCCAATGGACAAGGGGATTGTGAATATAAGTGAACCATCATTTTCCCCAACTCACCATCACAACACACTTGCACTCCCTCTCTCCTCTTGTTCGGCCGTGAGCCACCACAACCGCCACCACCATCATTCAAGCTTCACCAACCATTCTAAGGGCATACAAAGGTATAAGAGGTCCAACAACGAAGCTCGGTGCTCTCGGAAGTGGAAGGACCTTCTCCATTCGCTATTAACCACTCGTTTTCTTCACTCAAACTTCCCTAGCCTTGAGCTAGTGGTAAGTGTTCTAAAACACCATCTTGTTCTTGTTTAAAGTGGTTAATAAGTGATTTAACGGTTAAAACTCAAGAACACACAAGATCAAAACTAAAAGTCTTGAACATAAGATGAATAAGGTGGATAAAGGAAAGATGTGTGTGTAAATCTTGTAGATCTTGTATAGTTGTTATTATTTGATGTTGTTTGTTGCTAGAATGGGATGGATCATCATCTAACCATACTAGTTCATGTTCAAGAACATGAACTAGTAGTATGTTAAGTGTTAGAAATATAAAAGATGATGAAATCATCCACCATGAACTTGGAACTTGTGTAAACATAATTTTCCTTGTAAAATAAGACTCTAAACATGTAGATCTAAAGATCTACAAGTGGTTTTTCGGAAGAACCAAGTAAAAGATACAAATCTTGTTTAAAAACCGGATCTTACACAAACTAAAAGCATTTTAGTGAATAAACAAGTGTGTAGACATTTGTGCGACAAGAAAGTTTGACAAAGAAATATGTTTTGTAAATCATGACTAGAAGTTGTGAAACTTCAAGATCTTTAAAAATAAAGTTTTTAAGAAATTAAACTTATTTTTAAAGATAACAAGACTTACTAAATGTGCTAGTAAGTTACTACACATTTTTGTAAATATTCAAGTTCATGAAATGGAGAAATTAGTGATTATTGTTGATGATTATTGTTGATAATTGTTGTTGATAATTGTTGACGATTTAAAAGAAAATGATACGCTGGTAAGCGTGGCCACCTCCAGTTACAGAGGAAACTCTGGCGAAATTTTTCCAGAAAATAACACTTAGAATATTCTTGGTGATAAGTGTTAAGAATATATATTTTTTTTTACTTGTTTTCCAAACAAACTTCGCCATGATTTTTATTACAAAATTACCAAATACCGGAGGTGGATTTTCATAAATGGAACTTGTTAAATACATATTTAGAATATATATTTATCGCTTATGTGATTATGTGATTATTTTGTGAACTAGGTATATATTATTTTTAGAGTAAAAATAATATGACTTGGAGATACTCGTAACGAGTAAAAATACAAAAATACACATACAACATACAAGATACATAATTCGGGTGCAAAGTGCAAAATACAAAAAGCTTACATTTATTTTTTTGAGAAAATAATATAAGTAAGACATTTAGTTAAAAATATAAAATATTTTTAACACAAGAAAATATATACACAAAAGATAGTGACTTGTACTTGTGCGACGCAAGTCTAGTGACTAACATTAAGAAAACGCGTATAGGTTACGACGTTAATTAAGCAAATCCGGTGAAGTTTATGACGCACAGGAACGCAAAGTTGTGAGTTCATGCTCCCCCTTTTCTTTAACTGTTTTTGGTTTTATAACTCTCGGGGGTGAAATACATGTTACAAATATTACAGTTTTTACAAATGGTAAAAATAAGAGAAGCACTCTTGGTGAGAACGAGTACCGAGTGCAATATGATTTGAGAATACAAAAGAATACGAGAAGCACTCGTGGTGAGTGCAATATGATAAGCTTTAAGAAAAGCCTAGAAAATACTAGATCATGTGAGCTTAAACTAGATATTGAGATGCCATTAATACTTAATTAGGGACGAGGGTTAGATCTAACGGGTACGGCCGAGCCCCACTCATGGTCCTTATGTGACCTCATGAGTGCTTCGGTGTCCCAGTCGAGGGAAATCGACACAGTCGAGGTTAATCGACACGGTCGAGGGTAATCGACACAGTCAAGGGAAATTGACACAGTCGAGGTTAATCGACACAGTCGAGGGTAATTGACACAGTAAAGGGAGAAAATACTAATGCTCCCTATGTTCTCACATGCCTTAAGGGAGAAAACACTAATGCTCCCTATGTCCTCACATGCCTTAAGGGAGAAAACACTAATGCTCCCCATGTCCTCACATGCCTTGAAGGAGAATATACTAATGCTCCCTATGTCCTCACGTGCCTTAATGTCCTTGTATAAACAATCATTTAAAACGTGGGGTACACAAGAAAACTTGAATGATACTCGAGTACGTGGGGTACTCAAGAAAATGGGAATTATACTTGAGTACGTGGGGTACTCAAGAAAGACTTAAATTATACATGACACATACTATGTTTTCATACAAAGTATAAAAACGTGAAATACAAAAACACATGAACTCGCTCAACTTTATGTTGATGTTTTCCAAAATTACATGTATTTCAGGTGACAGGATGGATCTTGGGCGCAAGTGTCGTAACTAGAAGTAGACTACAAGTTTAGATGTCATCCACTTTTGTTGAATTGTAACCTTGTCAAAGGTCGTGTTTTGAAAACTTAAATAACAAGTGTTTGTAATACTCAAATTTTCATGAATGGATGAACATCGTTTTGATCATGTAGTTGTTTATTACGATTGAATGCAATGATAACAAGCTAGTCACACATCATACGCTTCCGCAAAAGACAGGGTGTGACATTTCGTTCGTTTAGTTAAATAAACAAACATGAACAGAGGTCGTGTTCGTTCGTTTATGTTTGTGAACGTTCGGTAACGGGTTCGTTTGTGTTCGATACTTCATTAGTGTTTTTAGTTTTTATATTTATTTTAATACTTTAAAATTCCAACAAATTAAATATTAATAAGTGTCGGTGTATTATATATTCTGTTCATGAACGATTGTTTGTGTTCGTTTGTTTCCATTGTGTTCATGAATATTAGTTTGTGCTCATTTGTGTTCGTCAACGTTCGTTGCCTAAAACTAACAAACAAACACAAACGAACACGAACAAGTCATTTCCTTAACAAACGAACACGAACATAAAAGCTTGTTCGATAAGTGTTCGTGAACGGTTCGCGAACACATATATTTCTTAACAAACGAACACGGACAAGGTCTTGTTCGTGTTTGTTCGATTCGTTTGCAGCCCTATATGGGGGACCAAACGTTGTAAATAATAAAGTGTTGTGTTAAATTACAAAAGATGAAAAACTTTGAGTTAAAAGTAAAAAATTTAAATGGGTTAAAATGTAAAAGATAAAACTTTAGGTTGAAAGTGAAATATTAAAGTTTTTGTTTTTAAACTCCCCAAGCTTGGGGTACAACTCCTAATGCACAAAAAAGTTGCTAATTTATATATGGAATAATGAGTAAATGTAAATTACTTGTGTTTCAGTGGTATTTGAGTCCAAAATCAAAAAATTTAATGCTCCGAGTAACTAACTGCTCATTTTATAACGTTTTAAGTCCTTGTGTTTTAGTGGTTTAACCACTTGAGTCCAAAATCAAAAGTACAAATGTTAAAAATTAGACTCAAAACGTTATAGAATGAGCGGTTAGAGACTCATGGCGTTAAACTTTTTGATTTTGGATTCAAGTGGTTAAAACCACTAAAACACAATGGCCCAAAAAGTAATTTACTCTATAATCATTACATTTAACAATTCATTTTTAATGATAAATTTGGATTACTGACGGACCACTGGAATATTATCGTGCCATCAGCGGAATCACCCGATCATATTCATCTCCACTATGCTATAATGCATATACATCAATTCATGATGAAACCCAATATTTTGAGAAAAACCCTTTTGTGAGAATTGAACCAAAGACCTTATGATCCCTGAGCTTTAACATTTCCATAGCCTTAACATTTACCTTTAAAAAAAACTATGGTCTCTCTCAAAGCTTCAAAATTTCACCAACTTCTTGAGTGCTGCAAGCGATGATCCCTAAGCTTTAGCATTTCTATAGCCTTAATATATGCCTTTAAAAAAAACTATGGTCTCTCTCAAAGCTTCAAAATTTCACCAACACAACTTCTTGAGTGCTGCAAGCGATGCTGCTAAATCAGATCCGTCCCTTAGAATTTAAGTACCTCGGTTGAGCCGAAGAAAACGCCTTTTAGCCTATCGAATTATATAAAATATTTTTTTAAATCAACGATTAACGTTATAGTACTAAACATAACAAAAATATAGGATTGCTAAATTTACTGGTTTATAATGTGTGAAATAACTTTAACTCCATATAAAGGTCTTCACCATCAATATGCGATCTTTAGTATGTTGTTTTTATATTTTTTTAACTTTATTATCAATTACATTAGATAAATGTTTAGATAATGGATATCGATCAAAACAAATTTAATGGACTCTTGACTTTAATGAGAGCAACATATTATTTCCAACGGCTTTACTAATCGGACCAAATCCCCCACACATATATCTAGTTATGAAAGCGTTATAGCACTACACCCATCTAAAGTTCTAAACAGATACGGATGAGTTTTTAAATTAGTTTGATAATTGCTTAAATCAATGCACAATACACGTCGGTTAGCCCATTGATTTTTTAGATTAACAATAAGTAAAATGAAATTATAGGTAAAATTATTTTGGGACATTTAAAATGGTCCACAAGGAAAAAAAAACTTATTATCATCCCAACGGCACATTCACATCAAATTAGTTAGAAATCAAATCAAAGCCTAATAAAAAAAGTTAGTAATGTGATGTGTGCATATGTGGAATAATATATTAGGATTATTTGTTTTTATTAATGTTATATTTTAGGATTAAGAATCAGTTTAGTATTTAAATTGGCTGCAAGTGTTGCATCGTGGGTTGGTATGTGGGTAAGTTAGTATTGAGTTAGTGGGTAGTTATCTATTTCCTCTTTTATATATTTGATGCTTGTATTATTTTGAGTTTATGAATGAAAATCTAGAGGTTATCTCAAGTCTTGCATCTTACTAAATTCTTTTGAGTTTGATCCACTCAACGGATTATCTATCAACCGATTGGTAAATATCATAATGTTTTGAAAACTAGTTTAGCCAAAGTGCAAAAGCCAAACAAATTGTTTTGATGAGGAAATGAATATATACTTTTTGTGTATATAGTATAATTCGTCATTCTAAATATATATTTTTTGATTTCATATATTTATGAAATTTATGTTAGTTTTAATATATTAGGATGTATATAGGAACATTTTTTATTGTTTTGGTAACATAAAAATGGTAAACATTTATTTTGTTTTTAAAACCATAATGGGTATACCCAATACCCGACGGGTATTGACCGGATACATACTCGACAAACATTAAGTCAGGTACAGAACACCGTTTTGTAATCAGGTATTGGGTTAAGATTATCAAAACTCGTCTGAAACCCACCTGTTGACATCCCTACAAACAACTGTACGTGCTTATGTGCTTCTAACTAAATCATTCGCGTTGTCCATTCGCAAGTGCTAATAACATACGGATATATTTTATAGATATAAATTTACATTATCATTTACATTAGAAGTAAAAAAATGTTATATGTATCATTGCGTAGGAGTTGGGTGGAAAGTCTATTTTTCCTAGAAAGTCTAGGAAGGAATAAGAATTGGACATGTGTCATTGAGGGATTTTAAGTAGAAGGGCTATCATGTAATTTCACATTTTAAATTTATTTTTGGAATGTATCTTCATTAACTAAAATTCCATGATTTTCGGAATTTTTATTATTTTCGAATTCAAATCTGGAAGTCAATGTGTTTATCTGAAAACTATCAGCATGTTCTTAGTGATGTGTGTTACCGGTCAGAGAGGTTGAAGTCAGTGTGTTTTAACACTCTGAAGTCAATATATAATCCGGTTGTGTTTTAACAGTTCTTTTGCATTTTAACAATCTGAATGTGTTTTATGTTATTGTATATGTCACATTACATCGCATATTCCATTGTTCAGAAGATTACTGGAATTTATCAGCATGTTCTTGGTGCTGTGTTTTAACAGTTTACAGGGCTAAAGTCAATTTTTTTTATAGATCCCACAATATAAAGATGGCAAAACACAGGGTATGAATCTGATTGATGTTAAAACACAACTGTATGAATCTGATTGATGTTAAAACACAACTGTATGAATCTGAATGCTAAAACACAACTGTATGAATCTGATTGCTGTTAAAACACAACTGTATGAATCTGAATGCTAAAACACAAGTGTATGAATCTGCTTGCTGTTAAAACACAACTATATGAATCTGTTTGCTGTTAAAACACAACTGTATGAATCTGAATGCTAAAACACAACTGTATGAATCTGCTTGCTGTTAAAACACATCTGTATGAATCTGGATGCTAAAACACAACTGTATGAATCTGAATGCTAAAACACAACTGTATGAATCTGCTTGCTGTTAAAACACATATGTATGAATCTGCTTGCTGTTAAAACACAACTGTATGAATCTGTTTGCTGTTAAAACACATCTGTATGAATCTGGATGCTAAAACACAACTGTATGAATCTGCTTGCTGTTAAAACACATCTGTATGAATCTGGATGCTAAACCACAACTGTATGAATCTGCTGCTAAAACACAACTGTATTAATTTGCTTGCTGTTAAAACACATCGTCAAGAAAACGGAGATGAAAAGAACAATATTTGAATGGTGATGATGAACTCGGAGATGGTGGAGATGGAGAAGTGTTTTAATTTGATCCGGTGCTCTCCATCGTTTCTAAAGTTATATTCTTCCATGATTGTAGTTATTTTTGGTAGGGATTGGGGTTTCCAAGATGGGTTTGGAGAGAGAGAGAGAGGGAAAATCGCTTGAAATTAGGAACTGGGCGGTTATCTAATTGATTTAAAACACGGCCATTGACAAAATTGCCCCTACTCATTTAAAACAATCAATTAATTAAACTCAAATATTACAAGATTGCCATTGATTTAATCTCAACCCTTAAACACACCAATCGGATGGACCAGATCGCTTCCTAGACTTTCTAGGAAAAACACACTTTCCGTGCGAACCCTACTATCGATACGTTTGGTAAAAATCATAAAATGGGTCTTCTGTATACACCCTTCTTTTATTATTGTAATTATTAAATATAATTGTTAGGGGAGGATTTTCTAACAATTAGTGATCCTTATTCGTTATCCTAACTGGTGATCCTTACTTCTGTGACAGGTGGTGATCCTCAGAAGAGCTTCAGGATCAGGATCATGGATCACTTTAAGGATCCTCGTACTGACGATTGTTTACTTATGTTTTGTAACATCTCGCAGGTATAACGAGCTTGACCAAGTCTTGGCGACATTCCTGGAGAATATTCCTAAACTATTCTGCACGTGCTTAGCTAAAAATGGACGTTGTGGAGAACGTGGGGGCTTGGCACAAAAATCGGATAGTTAGTTGGCTAGTTATACTTTTATTTTAAAGGGGAGTAACGAGCTAGTAGAAAACACTTTGTCATTTTCTCAGTTACACACACTCGTACAAACGCTCATACAAGCTCTCGTTCAAACACTTAGCAATTTCATACACTTTTTACACATTTCACCATAGTGATCCTTGTACCTAGCTCGTTACTATCCGAAGTTGTAAACATTTGACCATTTATTTTAGCTTGGTGATCGGTAGTTTCCATCACCCGGGGTTTTTTGTGCCGGAGATCAACTCTTGATCAAGGGCTTTTTCCCCGTATAAATTCTTGTGTTGTTTGTGCAAATCTACATTGAAGTGATCCTCATTGCTACTACATAATCAGCATCATACCCCCGTAACATAGAGTTTGGTTGTATTATCCTCATCAGATTTTTTGACCAAAACAGTTTGGCGCCCACCGTGGGGCAATTGGTGCTTCGTCCTTAGAAAAATTCGCATTTCTGTGCTCATTTCGGTTCGCTACAACCAAGCAAATGGCTTCCTCAGCGAAGAATGCTTCAAATTTGATGCCCTCATTCACTTCTTCTCAAGGCGTTCCTGCTCTGCCTCCACCACCTTCTGGATCCCAGAAGAATGCTGAGAATGCTGCGAAGAAACCAACTCCCATTTTCTCAAAACCTCCAACTTCTTCTGCTTCTTACACTCCCACTACTAGTGACATGTTTACTTTGATTTTGCAGATGAAGGATCAGATACGGCAACAGGATAAGACCAATGAGAGGATTCTCAAAGAAATTGGAGATCTCAATAAACAAAAGACGACGGCAGAGGATCATTCCCCACTGGTGCCGAAATCCCTGAATTTTGATACTCCAGTGATTACTTCTCAACCATCGGTGGTTCCGGACATTCAATATGTGGGTGGACCAAAGGGAGTGCACCACGGAACAACAGCTATGACCCAGGCATTAGGTTCATATTTCCAGCCAGCAGGATCCTATCCTCAGCATATGGGGTCCCTCACGAGTACAGGAGGATATTCAGGAGTGCAGCAGGTTCAAGGATCCTCCTTCGTTCCAGGATCATCCCAGGTTCAAGGATCCTCCTTCGTTCCAGGATCATCCCAGGTTCAAGGATCCTCCTTCGTTCCAGGATCATCCCAGGTTCAAGGATCCTCTTTCGTTCCAGGATCATCCCAGTTTCAGGGATCCTTCCAGATGCCAGGATCCTTGAGGAGTTTGCAAACAGGAAGTTCAGATATCCATCAAGGAGATTTTATTCCAATGCAGACCAATGCCTCTACTGGTCCCTCGATCATTCCAGAGTCTCAACAATATGGATTAACATCCATTCTTCCTAACTTGAATCCAATGGGAGGTAACACTTTTAATAATTCTCATACTACTAACCATGGTCTTATGCAGGATTCAGGTATCAATCATGCCATGGCCAGAGAATTGCAAAAGCTAAAGGATATGATATCAAGTGTTCCGGGAGTGGTCAAACCTATCCCAGAGATTGCAGATGGGAGCCACAAGATATCTCGTTTTGCACCACCAATCTGTGATGCTGAGATACCCAAGAGGTTTCATGTGCCTACAATGAAGCTGTATGATGGTTCGACTGATCCTGAAGAACACATAGCACAATATAGGGAAAGGATGGAAATCAATCCAATTCCAGAAAGGTTAAAAGAAGCATGCCTGTGCAAGGGATTCGGATCCACTCTTACTGGATCAGCTCTCAAACGGCTGCTAAGTCTTCCTCCTTATTCTATTACCTCATTTGCTAACCTAGTTAACTTGTTTAATAATCAGTTTTCTTGCAGTAGAAAATTTGAACGATTAACTAGTGATTTGTATAGGATAACCCAGGGTTACAATGAATCATTAAGGGATTACATTACCAAATTCAGTAAAGAATCCTTAGACATTCCCAACTTAGATATAGCCACGGCTGTTGAGGCCTTTAAAATGGGACTGCTTAGGGATTCGTTATTTTATGATGATCTTGTTATGACACCGTGCAGGAACCTAGATGAGGTAAGAACCCGGGCCCTCAGGTTCATCCGGCTAGAGGATGACAAGAGGATCCAGGAAAGGTTAACAGGATCCTCAAAGCAGGATAAGCAAGGATCCTCATTCAGGAACAACAAGTTCAGATCCTACAACAGATCTGATAATCAGAACGTGCATTCTATTGATCAAGAAGAGGATGATGAGGATTATCCTCCAATTTCCGAATATTGTTTTAGTGTTGATAACAATGAACTAATCCTTGCAATGCAGAACCTAGGTGATAAAGCTAGATGGCCAAGAAAGAATGATAGGCCGGCTGCAACTAAGGATAAATCAAAGTGGTGTGCATATCATGAAGATTTTGGGCACCTCACAGAAGAATGCATTGCATTAAGAAAGGAAATTGGATACTTGTTGAGCAAAGGGCATCTAAAAGAGTTGTTGGGAAGAAAAAAGTCAAGGACTCAGGATCCTGAAAGGATCCCTGAGAAGGCTCCAGCTCCTCCAGCAGATGCACAAGTGATAAACTTTATTTCTGGAGGATCCGACATTTGTGGCACATCCTTCTCAGCTGCTAAGAGGCATGCAAAGGAAACTAAAATGGATAATGGAGAAAGACCAGTTCGAACATCAACTGTCTCCGAAGGAAAAGTCATAACCTTTGATGAAGAGGATCGTGTTGATATCCAGGATCCTCATCACGATGGTTTAGTTATTACTCTTTTTATATCTAACCATTTTGTCCGCAGGATCCTAATAGACGGAGGAAGTTCGGTGAACATTATCCAGCTTGATGTTCTAAAGAAGATGGGTATCCCTGAATCAGAGATCATACCAAGATCCTCCGTGCTTGTGGGATTTAGTGGCGAAACTAAGAACACCCTAGGGGACATTAAACTCCCAATATATATTGAAGGCTTACACTCTTATCAAAAATTTTGTGTTATTGACTGTTTATCTTGTTGTAATGTTATCCTTGGCAGGCCCTGGATACACGATATGAAAGCAGTCCCATCCACTTACCATCAATGTGTGAAGCTACCTAGTCCTTGGGGAATAGTAAAGATTGATAGTGATCAGCAGGAGGCTAAGAATTGTTACACTTCGTCGATGAAACCAGCCTCGAAGTCCAGGGAGCAATAGCAATCAAAGTATCCTCCAAGGAATGTCTTGGAGGCCAGAGAGCAGGATGTGGTAGAAATCCTCATGGATCCCGATGATCCTGAATCCAAAATCTATATCGGATCAGGGATCCTTGGCGAAATGAAAGAAGACCTCGTATCCTTTCTCAAAAGGAGAAAGACTACCTTTGCATGGAAACACGAGGACATGACTGGTATATCCAAAGATGTTATCACTCACAAGCTCGGCATCGACAGATCCTTCAAACCAATCCATCAAAGGAGAAGGAAGTTTGCACCAGAAAGGAATGCCATTATCCACGAAGAGGTAGAGAAATTGCTCCGGGCAGGTATGATTAGAGAGGTCAAGTATCCAAGATGGTTGGCCAATGTGGTTGTTGTTCAAAAGAAAAACGGAAAGTGGAGGGTATGTGTCGACTTTACCGATTTAAATAAGGCATGTCCCAAGGATCCTTTCCCTTTACCCCACATTGACTCCATGGTGGATGCAACTGCGGGTCATGAACTGTTAACTTTTATGGATGCTTCATCTGGATTCCAACAAATCCAGATGGAACCATCCGACCAGGAGGATACCGCCTTCATGACTCCAACTGGTATATATTGCTATATTGCTATGCCGTTCGGATTAAGGAATGCAGGTGCAACATATCAAAGGCTGGTGAATATGATGTTCAAGGATCAGATTGGACAAACTATGGAAGTTTACATAGATGATATGGTGGTAAAATCCTTAAAAGCTGAGGATCACCTAAGAGACTTGGAGGAAGCATTCGATATCCTTGACAAATATAACATGAAACTTAATCCTTCAAAATGTCACTTTGGTGTTAAAGCAGGTAAATTCTTAGGATATATGGTGACAAAGAGAGGCATTGAAGCTAGCCCGGAACAGATCAAAGCAATAGTGAACATCAAATCTCCGGTCAATGCTAAGGATGTACAGAGGCTAACAGGAAGGATAGCAGCCTTGAACAAATTTATATCCAAGTCCTCCGAGAGGTGTAAAGAGTTCTATGATATCCTAAGGAAGAACAAGAAATTTGAGTGGACGGAAAAGCATGAAAATGCTTTAAAAGCCCTCAAAGATTACCTATCCTCGGCCCCGGCTTTGATGAAACCAGAAAAAGGTGATGTGTTATCCTTGTATCTTGCAGTATCCTCAAAAGCAGTAAGTGCGGTCCTTGTTAAGGATCATCAAGGTACACAACATCCTGTCTATTATGTAAGTAAAAGTTTACTCGATGCCGAATCCAGGTACTCACACCTTGAAAAGCTTATTCTTGCATTAATTATGGCATCTACAAAGTTAAGACATTATTTTGAAACTCATGTTATCATTGTTAAAACTAATTTCCCAATTAAGAATGTCCTCAGAAAACCAGAGATGTCAGGAAGGATGGCTAAGTGGGCGGTGAAATTAAGTGCATATGATATAAGATATGAGCCTAGGACAGCCATCAAATCCCAAGCATTAGCTGACTTTGTGGCTGATTTCAGTAGTGATTTACAAGAAGAAGCTGAGCTAGAAGTCCAGCAGCTAGAAGAGACTAAGGATCCTTGGGTACTTTATACTGATGGATCCTCAAACGTCAAAGGCACAGGGCTTGGAATACTACTAAAATCGCCACAGGGGGACATAATACCCCATTCCATAGCTTGTGAATTCCAAACCACTAACAATGAGGCTGAATATGAAGCCCTAATTGCTGGTTTACAAATTGCAAAGCACATGGGGATCAGGTATCTTGAGGTACACATAGATTCTTTGTTAATTACAAACCACTTTAATGGATCCTATGCTGTTAAAGGTGAAAAGCTAACCAAATATTTGGAGATAGTCAAAAGTTTGGCACTCTCTTTTGTTTCCTTTAGTTTGTCACAGGTACCAAGGGAAGAAAATACAGAAGCTGATGCATTGGCTAACTTAGGATCATCTTTGAAGATCCCAGAGGATATCAAGATCCCTATTATTCATATCCTGACCCCAGCTATTGAAGATCATGTGGCTATGGAGATAGGGAATAATTCTGCAATGATCCCTAGTGAGCATATTCGATCCCATTCAGGATCAGGATCATGGATCTCACCAATTATGAGATACTTACAACATGGAGAGACTCCTACAGGAGAAAACCCTAGGGCTTTCAAATCTAAGGTATCTCAATTCACAATTATAAATAATATGTCGTATAGACGATCTCTTGCAGGACCATATTTGAGATGCATTGAGGATCCTGAAGTTCAAGAAGTTTTAAAAGACTTCCATGAAGGAGATTGTGGAAACCACACTGGGGGCAGGGCTTTATTCTCAAGGATCCTGAGGACAGGATACTATTGGCCAACCATGAAGAAAGATGCTGTGGAGTATGCCAGAAGATGTGATCCTTGCCAGAGACACAGCAATATCCTTCATCAACCAGCTGAATTATTGCATCCTATATCCTCCTCTTGGCCATTTATGAGATGGGGTATGGATATAGTTGGAAAGCTCCCTAAGGCACCTGGTGGGAAAGTATTCATGTTAGCTATGACTGATTACTTCTCCAAGTGGATAGAGGCTGAAGCTTTTGCCCAAGTTAGAGAAAAGGAAGTTATATCCTTCATTAAAAGAAATATTATAACTAGATTTGGAATTCCTTCCGAGATTATATGTGATAATGGTTCCCAATTTATTGGGGGCAGAACCACTAACTTTTGTGACAGCTGGGGGATTAAGATGATAACTTCAACACCAGTCCACCCACAAGCTAATGGCCAAGCAGAATCATCTAACAAGATCATCATCAACAATTTGAAGAAAAAGCTTGGATCCAAGAAAGGGAAATGGGCAGAAGAACTACCCTATGTGCTTTGGGCTGATAGGACAACTCCCAAGAATGCTACTGGTCAAACACCATTCTCTTTGGTGTTTGGGGCAGAATCAGTGATCCCAACAGAAATGGTGGTTCCTACTGCTAGAACAAGTACCCGTGATCCTGAGGAAAATAATGAAAACTTGGCTCAAGACCTGGATACTATTGAAGAAATCAGGGATATGGCTAGGATAAGGATGGCCAGTTATCAACAAAGAATGGCTGGTGCTTACAACAAAAATGTCAGGATCAGGAGGTTTCAAATTGGAGATATGGTGTTAAGGAAAGCATTTCAGAATACCACCAATCCTGCTGATGGAAAATTGGCTCCAAAATGGGAAGGCCCTTATTTGATTGAAGCAGAAGCAGGAAAGGGGGCATATAGATTGCTAACCATGGAAGGTGATTTGCTACCAAGAGCTTGGAATGCTGTCCACTTGAAGAAATATTTTATGTAAGCAGGATCCTTATATCATAGGTGATCCTCATGTTAGGGATATCCTTAAAGGATCCTCAAAGCATCGGTGATCCTTACTCAGGTAATATCCTAACCTTGAACTATTTCATTTCTTTATTTTCTCATATAAGGATAAGGATCACGTATCCTTTATCCATCTCTCACGTCAGTTCAAGTTTTGAAAGTTCAGGTATCTTCAGCACAACGTTGGTTATCCACAGAAGCAATCCGTCTTTTGGGTTTAACCCCAGTTATTTGGGCTTGTCCCCAGATTCCGCCTGTAGCGCACGATGATCCTGGTATAGTTCAAGACTTTGGGACCAGTACTCGTTCTAGGGGCTGATAATTCCATTGTTCTGGCTATGCTTAGGATCCTACGTATAATGGTAGACGTACCATACATCCGTTCATAAGGTTTCTAACGTTTTCACGTTAGCTAAGGTTTCTAACGTTTTCACGTTAGCTAAGGTTTTGGCATCTTCATGTCACCAAGTTTGGATAGTCGCCAGTTAGGGCCATACTCCAGTTTACATACGATCCTTGGGCTTGTCCCCAGTTATCCTTGGGCTTGTCCCCAGTTATCCTTGGGCTTGTCCCCAGTTATCCTTGGGCTTGTCCCCAGTTATCCTTGGGCTTGTCCCCAGTTGCTAACTCTTTTCTTATGGTGGCTTAGTCCCAAGTTCTGCTCTATTTCAGGTTCTTGAAGATAGGCAACTAGGGATCCTTGATCCTTGCTTTATTCTAAGGTTTATCTTATAGTTATCCTTATTATGGTCAGGATCCTAACTTGGATCCTCAGGTATGATCCTTAACTATTTTCTATTCATTATTTATTTGAATAACCCTTAAAGTTTGACAACTAGACTTGTGGTCCTTAAAACATATTGCTTTTTGAGATTCTTTAACTAAAGGATATTTGATCACGGATCACATCCCAAGTATTTTCAATTTGATTTATTCAAGATTATTTGTCTAATAAACATGCATCAAAATAAAGGAAAATCAAAGAAATACAAGGATAACAACACAGGATTAGCGATAAAAGGTTAAGTTTTTATTTATTAACATAAGGCTAACCCTTTAAAGGTTGTCAAAATTACCTACCCAAGCATCTACCAGCAAAACGTGGCCCGTCCGCTGGGGTAGGTAAAGGGTGTCCATGATAATGAGTTTAAAGGTAGTGCAGGAATATAAAGGCGGCAGGATCACAATGGCTTCATCCCCCAAACAGAGGATCCCTCCACCAATTGCAATCCTGCCTATTGTCCAAAGGATCGTACATGATCCTTAAACCTAAGAACTATTGTTTAGAGTTATTACAGACCCACCATTGTTCAAAAACATCAACAATCCAAAAAACTACCAAACCATAAAAAATGGGCTCCGGCCACGTCTAGAAATTTCCATCATCGCCCATTTTTGCAGCTCACACCTTCGCTACATTATCATCACCACCAGCCGCTGCATCCTCAGCTTGATCCTTCAACCCGCTGCCACTAGCCTCAATTGCCAGAATCTCCTCAGCCTCCTCTTCATCACCCAATTCAGCCAGCCTTGCCTTCCATTCTTCAATCTCCCAGCTACTTTTGTCAAAGGCAGGATCCTGAGCTTCCAAGGCCATTTGAAGCTTGGTTTTGTACATTGCTATGGCGGCAGAAACTTTAGCATCCTCTGTGATCTCCTGCCTTTCATAGTCAAAGTTAACCAGCACCTTAGCCATCTTCTGCTTGGTATCCTGGAGTTCCTTCTGAAGATCAGCAAGTGCAAGATCCTTGAGCACAGCAACCTGCTGGAGATCGGCAATCTTCTTATCTTGATCCTCAACATGGCCGACGTAATCCTCGATCTCAGCAAATTTCTGCAAAGGAAAAGGATAAAGCAGTTCAAGAGCAAGTGACCCTTAGATCAGCAGGATATACAAGCAGAGACGATGATCCTTACATCATTGAAATACTCGAGGAACTGGTGGCGAATTAAGGGCAGACCCTGCAAATCCTCAGCCTCGGAAGTCTTCCTTTTCTTGGTTCCCTTTCCTTTGAGGGGTGCCTTGGGGATTGAAGCTGTGGGGCTGGTAGGAACCTTTCTTTTGGAGGATTTGACAGTGGCGAGATCGGTGACACTGAACCTTGAAGCAGCTTTGGCAGATTTTCCAGCACCTACACAACCAAAACAAGATAAGTATCTTTTCTTAATATACATTTAACTGTTTATTTAAATTTTAAACAAGGATACTTACTTGACATTGTGACAGAGCCTGAGGATACCTCCTGTGAGTCTTGGGTTATTGTCTTGAAAGTTCTAATTTCAGGATCGAGTTTCCAGAAAGCAGCAAGCCTTTCCCTGGTTGCGGATGTTGTGAGGAGATGTGAAAAAGAGATAGCTGCATGATACAAGACAAAAAGGATTAGTGATCCTATTACAAAAACAAGACTACCTGGTGATCCTTCTCAGGATCCTCTGTCCTACCATTGGTGGACCACTCCCTTGGTAAATGATCTCCATCTGGAATGGTATCCCTTCTTACAAAGAAGAAGCGACGTTTCCAATCTTTGTCGTTTTTGGTGACTTTGAGAAGATGATCTGCACTGGGTTTTCGTTTGAACAAATAACGGTGGGAACCGAAGGTAGTAAGATCATACAATTCCGCCAGTTCTGACATTCCTAAATCAACGCCTTCCTGCTCGATGATCCTCTCTAGGGTGTATAAAACCCTCCAAATCATTGGCATGGCTTGAATGTACGATATGCCGGTAAGGGAAAAGAAGGATTGTGTGAATTCCGGGAAAGGATAGGTGTACCCTATAGCAAATTGAGTAACTGGAAAGGCAACCCATGTTTCTGAAACATAGTCGCTCAGGGCAGTTGGATCGAAAGGTTTGAAAAAGACATTCGCCGGAAAACGGTGACGGATGTTATCTATTTGTGCATCGTTAAAGCAACACCTCTCGTTCACCGAGTCCTTGATGATCTTCTGACTCTTTAAAGGGCTATCCTTTTTGTGATCCTTGGCCGGGGAACTTCGGAGCAACATTTTCGAAGTAATGAAGATAAAGGAAGAAAAACAGAGTAAGAAGGAAGAAAGAGGAGAAAGTGATACCTGATTGACCTTCAACTGAGATTATAAAGGGAGTTTCTTTCAGATTTGAATGCATATTGATCCTATCTATATCTCTATTTATAATTATGATTCTGCAGGATTGTCACTTCCGTGACATCATCATCGCAACGGCTAGTTCTATTTTAACGGCTACATATCCGTTAGTTTGTTACGGATAAGATCAAGAAAACATAACTCGCTAATTTTACAATCTCACTCCTTATATTTTGGGGGCAATTGTTAGGGGAGGATTTTCTAACAATTAGTGATCCTTATTCGTTATCCTAACTGGTGATCCTTACTTCTGTGACAGGTGGTGATCCTCAGAAGAGCTTCAGGATCAGGATCATGGATCACTTTAAGGATCCTCGTACTGACGATTGTTTACTTATGTTTTGTAACATCTCGCAGGTATAACGAGCTTGACCAAGTCTTGGCGACATTCCTGGAGAATATTCCTAAACTATTCTGCACGTGCTTAGCTAAAAATGGACGTTGTGGAGAACGTGGGGGCTTGGCACAAAAATCGGATAGTTAGTTGGGTAGTTATACTTCTATTTTAAAAGGGAGTAACGAGCTAGTAGAAAACACTTAGTCATTTTCTCAGTTACACACACTCGTACAAACGCTCATACAAGCTCTCGTTCAAACACTTAGCAATTTCATACACTTTTTACACATTTCACCATAGTGATCCTTGTACCTAGCTCGTTACTATCCGAAGTTGTAAACATTTGACCATTTATTTTAGCTTGGTGATCGGTAGTTTCCATCACCCGGGGTTTTTTGTGCCGGAGATCAACTCTTGATCAAGGGCTTTTTCCCCGTATAAATTCTTGTGTTGTTTGTGCAAATCTACATTGAAGTGATCCTCATTGCTACTACATAATCAGCATCATACCCCCGTAACATAGAGTTTGGTTGTATTATCCTCATCAGATTTTTTGATCAAAACAATAATCTTGATGCAACTATTTTATTTTTTTATTTTGACTTTCTAGTTTTTGATTTCTATCAAATATTTTAAATAAAAATCTAAGAAGATAATCAAATGAAGATGTCTGTTTGGTAATCACAAGGAGTTATCGTAGAACTCAAAATATACCTATTTATTTTGTATTAAAAAGGATATTTTAACTTAATTTTGGTGTATGAAATTCTAAAGTTAACATAATTACATAGAAAAGTTCTTTAATTATATTGAAGTCACAAAACTTGTTTAGAATATAGATACACGTGAAAAGAAATATAAAAACAACTTGTTATCCTTTAAACTCACTATACTTGGATGAAGTTAAATTTAATATTTTGAAAAAGATTAGATTATCTTATTTTTACCAATTAGGTAACAAGTTGTCTAAACTTTTTTGCATTTTAGATAAGTTGAGACTTTAACAACGTTATAATTAAGTTGAGTGACTTTTCAAATATTTTTGACAAGTCAAAGAACTTCAATTTATCAAAAAATAGGATTTTTTTTTTCCTAAAAGTAAATAAAAGGTACTTTATATCTTATTTTTCTTTTGCTTGGCTTAAGTTATCATTTGTCCCAATTTGTTTTGAGTTCCCTGTTGTAAGTCATATAATTTGATCAATACTTTTAAGAAAAATAATGGGTTTTACCTATGGGTTTGCCGACTCGTAACAGGTTTCTCTTTAGAGTTGACGATTATTTACTTTTGGAGTAAACTTTTCTTTTTTATTTTGAACGACCAACGGATCCTCCAAATAGGTTACTAGAGTAAACTTTTCTAATAGACTTTTTACGTTTAACACAAAAAAAAAAAAATTATAAATTGCACAACTCAAAACTCTCCCCCTAGATATGTGTCGCTCCTACCCCTTACGAGGATCACTCCTTTCTAGATTACCTTCTTCATAAACCCTGAGAGAATATGCTTCTTTCGTCTAAAACTAGTAGTCACCTCCCTTTTCGTCTTTGATCCAATTCTCATTATTGATACATCAAGTTTATTATACCCAACATATAAAATAGTTTTAGACAAAGAAGCATATTTTCTCAGGGTTATACAATGAAGAAGAAGAGTTTGGTATATATTTTCTCAGGTTTTTTGCTTTCTTTAAAAATAAAAGGAGTATAATAGTGTTTTATCGTAACTTAACCCTAATTTTATGGACGAAAAGAACTAAACATGTTTCAAATGAGTGACATGTGATGTGAGGACTATGGAAATATAAATTTACCCATATACAAAGGGGCCAACAGTCCCACCCTTACCATATCAGATTCCTGTTCGAGCTCACGGCCGGACCTATAGTACAAGTAAATCAGGTTCGAACTTAGGGCCTTCAAAAGAACAGGACCCCACTTAAAAAATTAATATGCTAACTATTAATATTAGTGCAAACTTATTGTTTTAGATTTGTTTGATTTTGTAGGGGATGGTTCAAATGAAACCCATTTTTATTGCGAAAACTCGAAAACTAACTAAAAAAGCCAAAAAAACACACCAAATTTTTTTTTACAATTTTTTTATTAAAAATCGCTAGTTTTTATATATAAAAAAAATTTCAAAAAAAAAAAAATAATTTGTAGTGCACATGTGTAATAATTCACATGTGTAGTACTATTACACATGTGCACTACAAAAAAAAAATTGAATTTTTTTATATAATTTAAATAGCGAAAATTGGTATGCAAAAAAAATTTGTATGTTTTTTAGGCTTTTTTAGTTAATTTTCGAGTTTTCGCGATAACTAGTGGTTTTCATTTAAACCTTCCCCTGATTTTGTATACAAGCAACCTATTCTCTCTTATAGTTGTGTTAGATTTTTGCTTGGTTACAAACACGGATAAAAGAGTATCATTTATAACAATCAAATAAGAAAAAAAAAGGGCTTCAAATTTTCATTTCGCCTTCGACCTCCAGAAAGGTTGGAACGGCCCTGTTCGAGGCCCATCAAGAATATGCAACAAACGAGTTTTCTTTATAAATCTTGTTTTATGGGTTGCTAAGTGCTAACTGATATGTTCTTTAATGACCCGTATAGTTTTTCTTATTGTTCTATTTAGAGTTAATTACATAGTTAGTCCCTATGGTTTGCATAAATTACAAACTTAGGTACTAATAGTTTAAAATCACATTCTAGGGTATTAGAGCATTCTCATCCAATCCATCAAAACTTGTGAGGGTGAGTTTTTATATTGTAAAGGGTAAAAAAAGTGGTTGTGAGTGGAGGAGAGAGAAAATGTTACTGTTCATCTGTATATTTGGGGGAACACTGTTCACCCAGTATAATTTTTTTAATATATATTGAAAGTGGTTGTGAGTGAAGGAAAGAGAAAAATGTGAGATAATATTATTTAATTGAAAAGGAGAGAGAAAAAGTATTTGTTTTTAGTGGAAATATATTGATATAGGAGTTGTTTTTTAGTGGAATGTATGTATAATTTGATGGATTGGATGAGAATGCTCTTAACTTTTCATTTTGTAACGTTTGGGGGTATTAAGGTTATTTGTAGGCTTAAAATCACATTCTATTAGTACCTAAATATGTTATTTTGTGCAAACCACAGGGACTACCTATGTTACTACCCTAGAAGTTAATACCTCCAAATGTTACAAAATGAAAAGTTAATACACTAGAAGGTGATTTTAAACTATTAGTACCTAAGTATGTTATTTTGTGCAAACCACAGGGACTAACTATGTAATTAACTCTTCCATTTATTTTGACAATCAGGAGTATTTTTATATATTTCCTAGATATATGTTTTTTTGATAGCATGAATTTATTATCTAATAAGAATAGATTCTAGTAAGAAGCTATAAGACTAGGGTTTAATCTCCACTAGTACCATATTTGATGGATAAAAACAATGAAGACTAGTTCTCCTAGACCTGAGGTCAAGAGTTCGAGCCCGAGCCACCCCGACTTTTAGTCAGCTGTGCGTTTCGTCAAAGAGATTCTCTCTTGTGGCGGCGCACTGACAGTGGGTGGTATGGTTTCCCAGGAAAAACCGTTAGCCAAACTCTCAGCGTAAGCCCGGTTAAAATAACATAGTCTGATCAGAGCGTTTGAAAGGGTGTTAGATCTCTCTCAACATAACATTTGCTATTAACTTCCAAAGTAATTTCAAAAGTCATTAATGTATATAAGTTCGTTTTAAATGTTGTAAATAATGCATTTAACAATATCTAGATTCAACGCTCATGTATCAAGTAAGAAAGATATTGACAATGTGACACAAATATAAAAATAAGAGGGAAACAATTATTATTTTCTAGTGGTTGGAAAGATTTGGATTCTCCTTTCCTTGGAGATCCAAGTTCAATCTTCACTAGTGTCACATTTGATAGATGAAGACAATGAAGCTAGTTCTCCTAGATCTGAGGTCAAGGGTTCGAGCCCGAGCCACCCCAGGTTTTAGTTAATTGTGCGTTTCGTCAAAGAGATTCTATCTTGTGGCGGCGCAAGCCCCTGCCACTGACAGTGGGTGGTATGGTTTCCCGGGGAACGTCGTTAGCCAAACTCTGACGCCAACGTAGGTCCGGTTAAGATAACATAGTCTGACCAGAGTGGGTTTAAGGCCCTCTGTTTGGGAGGGTGTTAGATCTCTCTCAACATAACGTTTTCTATTCACTTCCAAAGTAATTTCAAAAGTAATTAATGTATATAAGTTCGTTTTAAATGTTGTAATAATGCATTTAACAACATCTAGATTCAACACTCATGTATCAAGTAAGAAAGACATTGACAATGTGGCACAAATATAAAAATAAGAGGGAAACAATTATTGAAATCATATAAATGCAAAAAGACTGTAGGGTGAAGGTGATTTCCGTGTAAATCACTGTTCCATTGATGAAGCGTAATAAATAACAATAACAATTTAGATAAGAGACGTTTGACTTGCAATTTAAGCAACCTCTATATTTGTTATTGACGACTACGATGTATTTTGTACTATCAGTGTTAAGAATTCGTGTATCATGTTCGAGCAGGGCTGGCCCTGCGGGTGGGTGGGAAGGACTACCGGCCAGGGTCCGATATTTCCGAGGGCACGTTATTTTTAGAAAAACCCGATATGTAACTGTTAGGGGTGGATTTCTAAATGATCAGTGATCCTCAATCGCTGTTGGGCTTAGTGATCCTTACTTCTGTTTGAATTGGTGATCCTCAGAAGTATTTCAGGATCAGGATCATGGATCATCATAAGGATCCTCATACTAACGGTTGTCTACTTTGAATTCGAAATTGTTTTGCAGGAGTACCAGCTTGGACTTGGTCTTGGCGACATTCCTGGAGCATATTCCACGTTTATTCAGCACGTGCATAGCTAAAAGTGGACGTTATGGAGTCGTGAAGGACTTGCACCATTTACGGAATGTTAGTTAGAGTAGATATTTTCCATTTTTAAAGGGGTAGCGAGCTAATTAGAAAACACTGGGCTATTTTTGGCTACACACACACTCGTACAACTGCTCTCACCAGTACTCGTTAACTCACTTAGCGATTACACACTTTTCTACACAATACACTATAGTGATCCTTGTACTTAACTCGCAATCATCCGAAGTTGTAATACATTTCTTATTCAATTTAAGTTGGTGATCGGTAGTTTCCACCCCGAGGTTTTTTATGCCGGAGATCATTCATTGATCAAGGGCTTTTTCCTCGTATAAATCTTTGTGTCACTTGTTCATTTCATTTCTGAGTGATCCTTATTGTTGTTCATCAATTCAAGCATCATACCTCACAACAAAAAGTTTGGTTGCATTGTCATTGCTAGATTTTTGACCAAAACAGTTTGGCGCCCACCGTGGGGCAATTGGTGCTTCATTCCTAAAAAGATTTGTATTTTCGTGGTCATTTCGGTTCGCTACAACCAAGCAGATGGCTTCCTCAGCGAAGAATACTTCAAATTTGATGCCCTCATTCAGTTCTTCACAAGGCGTTCCTCCTTTGCCTCCACCACCTTCTGGATCCCAGAAGAATGCTGAGAATGCTGCGAAGAAACAAACACCCATTTTCCAAAAACCACCTACTTCTTCTGTTTCAACTAATCCTACTACTAATGATCTTTATGCTCTGATTTTGCAGATGAGGAATCATGCACAAGAGCAGGACAAAACCAACGAAAGGATCCTCCGGGAGATCGATGAGATCAAGAAACAGAAGAAATCAGTGGAGAATCACTCCCCTCTGATGCCAAGATCGCTGAACTTCGACACTCCAGCCATAACTTCCCAACACTCAGCGGTTCCGGACGTGCAATACTTGGGTGAATTACCAGGAAGGCGTTATGGAACAACAGCCATGAGTCAGACATTTGGCTCTCACTCCTAGCCTCAAGGATCCTCTTCTCAGCATCAGGGATACTTCACGTCAGGAGGATATTTGGGAACGCATGCAGTACAAGGATCCTCCCAGGTCCAAGGATCCTCCCATGTTCAAGGATCCTTCCCGGTCCAAGGATCCTCCCTTGCCCCAGGATCCTCTCTGGTCTCAGGATCCTCTCTGATTCCAGGATCCTCTCTGGTTCCAAGATCCTTTCAGGTTCAAGGATCATCTCAACTTCAAGGATCCAACGTCCTTCAGGATCAAGGATTGTTGAGAAGTATGCAGCCTCAGAGCTCGGACGTTCATCAAGGAGACTTCATACCAATGCAGACCATTGCTCCCTCTGGTCCTTCAATCATGCCAGAGTCTGGACAATATGGATTCACATCCGCAATTCCAAACACGAATCCTGTGGGAGGTAACATTTTTAATAATTCATATAACACTAACCATGGCTTAATGCAGGATGCAGGTATTAACCAGGCTATGGCTAGAGAGCTACAGAAGCTGAAGGATATGATATCCAGTGTACCAGGAGTGGTTAAACCTATTCCTGAAATTGCAGATGGTAGCCATAGGATATCTCGTTTTGCGCCACCCTTATGTGACGCTGAGATACCTAAAAGATTCCAGATACCATCCATGAAGCTGTATGATGGTTCGACGGATCCAGAGGAGCATGTGGCTCAATACAGGGAGAGGATGGAGATCAATCCAATTCCTGAAAGGTTAAAAGAAGCATGTCTATGCAAGGGATTTGGATCCACACTCACAGGATCTGCTCTTAAATGGCTGCTAAGTCTTCCCCCTTACTCTATTACTTCATTTGCTAATCTAGTTAACTTGTTTAATAGCCAATTCTCTTGTAGTAGGAAATTTGAACGATTAACTAGTGATCTATATAGGGTAACACAAGGCCAAAATGAATCACTTAGAGATTATATCACTAAGTTTAGTAAAGAATCCTTAGATATTCCTAATTTGGATATTGCTACGGCTGTAGAAGCCTTTAAAATGGGATTGCTTAGGGATTCATTATTCTATGATGATCTTGTTATGACACCTTGCAGGAATCTTGATGAAGTAAGAACCAGGGCCCTTAGGTTCATCCGCCTAGAGGATGACAAAAGGATCCAGGATAGATTAGCAGTATCCTCAAAAGCAGTAAGTGCGGTCCTTGTTAAGGATCACCAAGGTACACAACATCCTGTCTATTATGTAAGTAAGAGTTTACTTGATGCTGAATCCAGGTATTCACACTTAGAAAAACTTATCCTTGCATTAATTATGGCATCTACTAAATTAAGACATTATTTTGAGACTCATGTCATCATTGTTAAGACTAATTTTCCGATTAAGAATGTTCTCAGGAAACCTGAAATGTCAGGAAGGATGGCTAAGTGGGCAGTGAAGCTGAGTGCATATGATATACGATATGAACCAAGGACTGCCATCAAATCCCAAGCCTTAGCTGACTTTGTGGCAGATTTTAGTAGTGATTTGCAAAAGGAGGCTGAATTAGAAGTCCAACAGCTCGAAGAAACCAAGGATCCTTGGATATTGTTCACTGATGGATCCTCCAATGTAAACGGAACAGGGCTTGGAATACTACTAAAATCGCCACAGGGGGACATAATACCCCACTCCATAGCTTGTGAATTTCAAACTACCAACAATGAGGCTGAATATGAAGCCTTGATAGCTGGTTTGTAAATCGCTAAGCATATGAGGATAAGGTATCTTGAGGTACACGTAGATTCTTTATTAATCACTAATCACTTTAATGGATCCTATGCTGTTAAAGGTGAGAAGCTAATCAAATATTTAGAGATAGTCAAAGAATTGGCACTCTCTTTTGTATCCTTTAGTTTGACACAGGTACCAAGGGAAGAGAATGCAGAAGCTGATGCATTAGCTAATCTAGGATCATCCTTGAAGATCCCGGAGGATACAAGGATCCCTATTACCCATATCCTGACCCCTGCTATCGAGGATCATGTAGCTATGGAGATAGGAGAGGATTCTGCAATCATCCCTAATGATGATACTCAATCTCATTCAGGATCATGGATCCTCCCAATCATGAGATACATACAACATGGAGAAATTCCTACAGGAGAAAACCCAAGGGCTTTCAAAATTAAGGTATCTCAATTTACAATATTAAATAATATGTTGTATAAACGATCTCTTGCAGGACCATATCTAAGATGCATTGAGGATCCTGAAATCCAAGAAGTCCTAAAGGATTTCCATGAAGGAGATTATGGAAACCACACTGGGGGCAGGGCATTATTCTCAAGGATCCTGAGGACAGGATACTATTGGCCCACTATGAAGAAGGATGCTGTGGAATATGCTAAGAAGTGTGATCCTTGTCAGAGGCATAGTAATATCCTTCACCAACCAGTAGAACTCTTGCATCCTATATCCTCTTCCTGGCCATTCATGAGATGGGGAATGGATATAGTTGGAAAGCTTCCTAAGGCACCTGGTGGAAAAGTATTCATGCTTGCTATGACTGATTACTTCTCTAAGTGGATAGAGGCTGAAGCCTTTGCTCAAGTCAGAGAAAAGGAAGTTATATCCTTTATTAAAAGAAATATTATTACTAGATTTGGTATCCCTTCTGAGATTATTTGTGATAATGGATCCCAATTTATTGGGAATAGAACCACTAACTTTTGTAACAGCTGGGGGATTAAGATGATAACATCAACACCAGTCCACCCACAAGCTAATGGTCAGGCAGAATCATCCAACAAGATCATCATCAACAATTTGAAGAAGAAGCTTGGATCCAAGAAAGGAAAATGGGCAGAAGAACTACCCTATGTGCTTTGGGCTGATAGGACAACTTCCAAGAATGCTACAGGCCAAACTCCATTTTCTTTGGTATTTGGGGCAGAATCAGTGATCCCTACAGAGATGGTGGTTCCAGCTGCAAGAACAAGCATTCGTGATCCTGAAGAAAACGCTGAAAACTTGGTTCAAGACCTGGATACTATAGAAGAAATCAGGGACTTGGCAAGGATAAGGATGGCCAGTTATCAACAAAGGATGGCTGGAGCTTACAACAAAAATGTAAGGATCAGGAAATTCCAAGTTTGTGATATGGTATTAAGGAAAGCATTTCAGAATACCACCAATCCTGCTGATGGAAAGTTGGCACCAAAATGGGAAGGCCCCTATTTGATTGAAGCTGAAGCAGGAAAGGGGGCATATCGATTGCTAACAATGGAAGGTGATTTGCTACCAAGAGCTTGGAATGATGTCCACTTGAAGAAATATTTCATGTGATCGGGATCCATGATCCTTACCAAACAAGTATCCTTGAAGGATTCTTACAGGGCAGAGGATCCTCATTTTGGTAATGATCTAATCTCAAACTATTTCATTTTTTATTATCCTATATAAGGATAAGGATCCTGCATCCTTTATCCTCCTTTCACTTGATTCTGAGTTTTGAAGGTTCAGGTATCCTTATCTAAGGATTGAGTATCCATAGAAGTATCCAGTTATTTGGGCTTGACCCCAGTCATTTGGGCTAGTCCCCAGTTTGGGCCTGTCCCCAGTTTCGCCAGTAGCGCACGATGATCCTGGTATAGTTCATGGCAATGGGACCAGTACCCGCTTTAGGGGCTGACAATTTCATTGTACTGGCTATATTTAGGATCCTACGTATAATGGTAGACGTACCATACATCCGTTCCTAAGGTTTCTAACGTTTTCACGTTAGCTAAGGTTTTGGCATTTTCATGTCACTAAGTTTGGATAGTCGCCAGTGAGGGCCATACTCCAGTTTACACACGATCCTTTGGGCTTGTCCCCAGTTATCTTTTGGGCTTGTCCCCAGAATTGTTGGGCTTGTCCCCAGTTGCTAACTTTTATCTTATATTGGCTTAGTCCCAAGTTGTATCCTATTTCAGGTTTTTGAAGCTAAACGACCAAGGATCCTTGATCCTTACCTTCTACTAAGGTTTGTCTTTTGGGTTATCCTGATGTTAATTGTTAAAAGATAGGATCCTAACTTGGATTCTCAGGTATGATCCTTAACTATTTTGATTTTATTCATTATTTATTTGAACAACCCTTATCCTTTGACAACTGAACTTATGATCCTTAAACTATATTACTTTTCAGAACTTATCGATTATGGGATAGGTGATCCTTGATCATATCCTAAACTTTTTGGGGATATTTTTTAAATTTTTTCAAGGCTTGATAAGTTTAGACAAAATGAACATCACAATAATTGAAAAGTAAAATATTAACATGGATATCAACACAGAATAAGCCAAAAAGTTAAAGTTATTTTATTCACAAAAGTTTAAACCATTTGAGGTTGTCAAAATTGCCAACCCACGTTTCTACCAGCAAAACGTGGCCCGTCCACATGGGCTGGCAAAGGGTGTCCATTGTCTAAGGGTCTTGGTAGTGTAGGAATCAAAAGACGACAGGATCACAATGGCTTCATCCCCCAAACAGAGGATCCCTCCACCATTTGTAATCCTACCTATTGTTCGAAGGATCCATGATCCTTAGCCCTAATTACTATTGTTTGAGTACAACCCATGATTGTTCAACAAAAACATCATCAAAACAAAAACCATAACCAAACTTAAAGAATGGGCTCCGGCTACGTCTAGAAATGTCCTTCATCGCCCATTCATGCAGCCTATGACTTCGCTGCATCATCATCCCCTCCAGCTCCAGTATCCTTCACCTGATCCTTGCCACTGCCGCTAGCCTCGATTGCCAGAACCTCGTCAGCCTCATCCTCATCCTCCAACTCAGCCAGCCTGGCCTTCCAGCCTTCCACGTCCCAGTTGCTCCTATCAAAGGCAGGATCCTGAGCTTCTTGAGCCATCTGTAGCTTGGTCTTGTACATGGCAATGGCAGCGGAGACCTTGGCATCCTCCGTGATCTCGTGCTTCTCATAATCAAAATTGATCAGGATTGCAGCTGTCTGAGCTTTGGCGTCATTGAGATCCTTTTCAAGGGAAGCAATCTTGTGATCCTTGAGCACCGCCACCTTTTGGAGGTCAGAGTGTTTTTCTTCAAGCTCTTCAACATTCCCAACATAGTCCTCGATCTCAGCAAATTTCTACAAAGAAGACAAGGAAAAGATTAGAGTTAGGTGATCCTCAAGTGGATAGGATAACTAAACTGAGTCAGTGATCCTTTCATCATTAAAGTACTCGAGGAATTGATGCCGGATCAGAGGCAAGCCTTGATGGTTGTCAGCTTCAGAGGTTTTTCTTTTCTTTCCACCTCTTCCCTTTGAAGTGGTGGCCTTGGGGATTACAATGGAAGGGCTAGCAGCAGACTTTTTCTTGGATGATCGGACGGTGTCAAGATCAGTGACACTGAATTTGGAGGCAGATTTTGAAGATTTCCCAGCGCCTACACACCCAAAACAGATAAGTATCCTTATCCTATTTCTATTTAACTATTTATCTAAACATTTAATTATGCAAAAAACAGGATACTTACTCGACATAGTGACAGAACCTGAGGATACTTCCTGAGAATCCTGGGTGTTTGTTTTAAATGACCTTGTTGCAGGATCAAGTCTTCTGAAAGCAGCGAGCCTTTCCTTGGTGGCTGGTGATGGTATGAGGTGCGAAACAGAGATAGCTGTACAACAGAAACAAAAGGGTGTTAGTGATCCTTATACAAAAACAAGGTTATCTGGTGATCCATCTCAGGATCCTCTATCCTACCATGGGTGGCCCACTTTCTTGGCAGATCCTTTCCAATCGGGATTGAATCCCTTCTAACAAAGAAGAATCGCCGTTTCCAGTTTGTATCATTCTTAGTGGCTTTGAAGATGGGATGTTCTTCACCAGGTTTACGCTTGAATAGATATCGTTGGGATCCAAATGTTGTGAGGTCATACATCTCTGCCAATTCTGACATTCCTAGAGCAATTTCCTCCTGCTCAATGATCCTCTCGAGCGTATATAAGACCCTCCAGATCATTGGCATAGCTTGAATATAAGAAATGCCGGTAAGAGAGAAGAAAGACTGAGTGAATTCAGGGAAAGGATATGTGTATCCTATTGTGAAAGGTGTGACCGGGAAGGCTACCCAAGTTTCAGAAACATAATCGCTTAGAACGGTGGGGTCAAATGGTTTGAAATAGGTGTTCGCCGGAAAGCAATGCCGGATTCTGTCTATTTGTGGATCAGTGAAGCAGCACCTTTCATTCGCCGAATCTTTGATGATCCCTTGGCTTTTCAAGGGGCTGTCCTTCTTGTGATCCTTAGCCGGTGAGGATCTTAGCATCATCTCGATTATGACGGTGGTGAAGGAGAAGAAACAGAGAAAGAAGATGAAGAGAGAAAGGAGAAGAGTATTACCTGATCAAGTCTTCAAATGAAGATTTAAAGGATGAAACGCACGGATTTAAATGCTCTCTAACCCTTATCTCTAAATTCAATTTATAATGATGGTTTTGTAGGATGGTCACCTCAATGACGTCATGTTAGCAACGGCTAGCCAGGATTCAACGGCTATATATCTGTTAGTTGGTTACGGATAAGAACAAAATATAACTCATTTATTTACATAATTACTCCTTATATTTTGGGGGCAATTGTTAGGGGTGGATTTCTAAATGATCAGTGATCCTCAATCGCTGTTGGGCTTAGTGATCCTTACTTCTGTTTAAATTGGTGATCCTCAGAAGTATTTCAGGATCAGGATCATGGATCATCATAAGGATCCTCGTATTAACGGTTGTCTACTTTGAATTCGAAATTGTTTTGCAGGAGTACCAGCTTGGACTTGGTCTTGGCGACATTCCTGGAGCATATTCCACGTTTATTCAGCACGTGCATAGCTAAAAGTGGACGTTATGGAGTCGTGGAGGACTTGCACCATTTATGGAATGTTAGTTAGAGTTGATATTTTCCATTTTTAAAGGGGTAGCGAGCTAATTAGAAAACACTGGGCTATTTTTGGCTACACACACACTCGTACAACTGCTCTCACCAGTACTCGTTAACTCACTTGGCGATTACACACTTTTCTACACAATACACTATAGTGATCCTTGTACTTAGCTCGCTATCATCCGAAGTTGTAATACATTTCTTATTCAATTTAAGTTGGTGATCGGTAGTTTCCATCACCCGAGGTTTTTTATGCCGGAGATCATTCATTGATCAAGGGCTTTTTCCCCGTATAAATCTTTGTGTCACTTGTTCATTTCATTTCTGAGTGATCCTTATTGTTGTTAATCAATTCAAGCATCATACCTCACAACAGAAAGTTTGGTTGCATTGTCATTGCTAGATTTTTTACCAAAACAATCATCAAAACAAAACCATAACCAAACTTAAAGAATGGGCTCCGGCTACGTCTAGAAATGTCCTTCATCGCCCATTCATGCAGCCTATGCCTTCGCTGCATCATCATCCCCTCCAGCTCCAGTATCCTTCACCTGATCCTTGCCACTGCCGCTAGCCTCGATTGCCAGAACCTCGTCAGCCTCATCCTCATCCTCCAACTCAGCCAGCCTGGCCTTCCAGCCTTCCACGTCCCAGTTGCTACTATCAAAGGCAGGATCCTGAGCTTCTTGAGCCATCTGTAGCTTGGTCTTGTACATGGCAATGGTAGCGGAGACCTTGGCATCCTCCGTGATCTCATGCTTCTCATAATCAAAATTGATCAGGATTGCAGCTGTCTGAGCTTTGGCGTCATTGAGATCCTTTTCAAGGGAAGCAATCTTGTGATCCTTGAGCACCGCCACCTTTTGGAGGTCAGAGTGTTTTTCTTCAAGCTCTTCAACATTCCCAACATAGTCCTCGATCTCAGCAAATTTCTACAAAGAAGACAAGGCAAAGATTAGAGTTAGGTGATCCTCAAGTGGATAGGATAACTAAACTGAGTCAGTGATCCTTACATAATTAAAGTACTCGAGGAATTGATGCCGGATCAGAGGCAAGCCTTGAAGGTTGTCAGCTTCAGAGGTTTTTCTTTTCTTTCCACCTCTTCCCTTTGAAGTGGTGGCCTTGGGGATTACAATGGAAGGTGTAACGACTCACACAAAAATGTCCTAAAACACTCCGCAAGTGAAGACCCGGACCCCTAAAACTCTAACGTACATGAAAAATCAAGAAATCAAGAAAATTGGAGTTCACGCGGGCCGCGTAAGACATAAGGGTAGTCTACGCGGGCCACGACAGGTAGAAGATCACCGGAGATGCATGATGGCCACGTAGCATGACACGCATCGACCATGCATGACACGCGTCAATCAGACACTTACGCGGGCCGCGTAAGTGTTCCCTTTGATTTTACGCGGGCCGCGAGGCGCCCTGTTTCCAGCCCTATAAATAGCAGTCGATAGTTTTAAATCAATTCGTTCAATTCTTTTCTTCTTTTAGCTTCTATTATAGCAAAGTAATAGCCCGGGTATTATATTCTAAATCCTGAAACTCTGCCCGTATTAGGGTAATAACTTTAATCACTGGTACGATACTTTATCCGATCGATTGAAACTATCCGATGGATGTTTAAGTGATGCTCAAACTCGGGTTATACTTTGTCATTCGTCGTGAATTCGATGGATGTTTAAGTATCGCACTTTGTCATTCGTTGTGAGGGTTTTTATCTCGTGAGTTGTCGTTAAAGTTGAATTGAGTTAATACACTAATACGAGTTCCATTGTGTCTAGAAATTAGAACTCGTAATCAGGGAACTACTAGAATATTTAATAGCTAGGTAAATTTCGTAGTTAAAATAAATTTATTAAACGTACTAATTACGTACACTTAGTTGTTGAGATAACTTAGCAATTAAGAAACCTTAATAAATAAATTAAACTTAAGTAAGATTAATTAATCAGTTAAGCAAGATTAATTAAGTTAAGTATGATTAATTAAGCTAAGCAAGATTAATTAAGCTAAGTAAGATTTATTAAATAGATATACATGAAATATATATATATGAGATAGATAATATCAAAGGAAGGTGCTAGGAAGGTGTAAGAACATATATATCTGGGTAGGAAGCTTCCTAGAAGATGTATAGGTAACTTCCTAGAAAAGCTATAGGAAACTTCCTAGAAATTTCCTACTTCTTACCTATAAATAGAAAGCTTAGGAATTCATTTTCTTTGTTCATTTCTTCTATTCTTTTCTCTATACGTTAGTGTTCTAACCAATAATCACCGATGCGATGTTCTGTCCGATCGATTCATGAACCAACTAACGGATGCCAAAGTATTGTATTTTGTGAGTTCGTTAAACGGATGCCAAAATGTTGTCTAAACAAGACTATACTTTGTGAATTTCGTTAAGGTTCGAATCTCGTGACTACTGTTAAGGTTTGATTTGGGTTTTACACAAATACGTATTCCATTCTGTTAAACTATATGTTTCACTATCAGAATACTCCCAAATTTACAATCAAACAAGCTGTTAAATCATCAGAAGATTCAGAACAATAAAGTATACGTTTAATTATCAGAAGGAGTAGAATCAAGAAGCTTGTTAAATCAATACTGCATGCTTATAAAGTGAGTCATTCTCTTTTTATCAAATTACTTTCAAAATCATGTTTATTTTCAAAGATTATAATTACAGTGATTAAGTTTATGTAATCACCAAGTTACAGCCGGTATGTGGGGTTTTGTATACATTACTTGATAATCTTCACCATTGGGGCAGCCAAGGGGTGATATGACCATAATCACAGACACCATTGGACGAATGGGCCAATGGGTCGAGTGATAAAGTACTGTGGGTAGTTGGTTGATATCAGAAACATTGTAATCTTCCTTAATACTGTAAATTATAACAAATGTGTCATTTTAGTAAATAGAATGATTCACTCAGTATTTCCTGCTGACAAAACCTTTTTAAAACGCGTTTCAGGTAATTACAGTAGATTGGAGTAAAAGATGGATACGACACTGAAAGGCATCAAGAAGTGGCTTATTTTATTAATTAAATTAAAATTAAGAAATATTGTTTTATGTAATTATCTTTATTAAAGCTACCATTGTAAAACGTAGGTTTATCCCATCTATTTAATAAATAAAATCCGGTGTTTTCTAAACTCTGATATTTTTCCTAACTCACGGTCCTGATGAAATTTCCGCTGCAATGTTTTCAAAATAATCACCGGTACCACTGGGCTGTTCGCGGCACCCGATTCCGTCCAGGGTGGGTCGGGGGCCGTGACAGAAGGTGGTATCAGAGCCACTGCTTTAAGCCTCTAGGTGTTGTGATAATAATATCTAAAGTTTGTATAAAAGAGTTAGGAGATTGCTATTAACTGGTAGCACACATGACAGCATTTAGACTTGAACTTAAGAAAAGATGCCTTAGTATAAGCTTCGAGATAAAGCTAAGTACTTGTGTAAATAAAGTATGATGGGTTCTGGTATACCATAAGAATGGTAATTAGAATATTGCAAGATATGATAAATAAGCAAGAATTAATAGTAATTATTGCTTATTGATATTACTTGGGCTAGAATAAGATATGTTACGGGAATACAAATTTCCCTAATTCTGGATAAAATCTCTAATAAAAGAGGCACTTTTAAAATCTTGAAAAGATACTATTTATGGGAAATAGAATATTTTCTCCGACAAGACTGGGTATGGTATAGCAGACCCTCCAGTTTGTCCGGATATAATGAGGTTACCGCTCCGGCGCGAACCGGATAAGACGGGGTATATAATATGTCAAACAAGTGACAAGATTTCCCTAAATAGTATCATGACCAGATATCTGACTGGTTTTTGGAAATATGAATCTGTTAAATACATTGACTTGATAGATGGTATGTTTATTTCAGTATGTGAAATATATGATTATATAGATATATATATCTATAAGGAATTCCAAAAGCCAAATAGGAATAAAGCACAAGTGTCTAGATTTCTTTATTTAGGAATCTCTTTTCCGATATCAAACATTATTTCATTTGATTATCTGCCTAGTAACTGTAACACCTCGAAAATTTACGTCCAATAATGCATTGACACGTGTCATAAGCTTTACATATGCGAAAACATACTTTAGAGGGACTAAAGTTGACAAACAGTGAAAACTATGGAACGTAAGGGTCCAAAGTGTCAACAATGGATAAATAGACTCTATAATAACCCTACATAATGTTTATAACCTTAAACGGATGGATCATGGATCATACGAAGCGGAAAATGCACGAAAGTGAGGAATTACAAACTATAGGGACTAAAAGTGTCAACATGTTGAATTTATACCTCTGAGTGAACTTTTGGCAGCCCTGAAGCTTTGTAATGCTAGAATATACTCACTAGAATATGTGGTAAAAATTTCATGAAGTTTCGTTATCGTATGAGAAAGTTATGGCCAAAACCGTACTTGAGGGGTTAAAAGCGTCAACGTCAAATTTCATGGCTTTTCGGGTGAGCGCAAAGTTATCCGAGGACATTACCATGTTGGTAAATGTCCCAAGGTTCTTAAAAACCAGATTTGAGGGTTTACGAGTCAAGATTCATAGACAAAACCTCGCGTGCAAGGACAGGGACCAAAACTGCCAATAATTAGCAAAGTTTGGCAGCTGCCAATAAACCCAGGTGCAGCAGATTGCGAGCAGGGGCTGTTTAGTCCATTTTTTTAGTGTAAAACAGCTGTGAGCACCTCCATTTCTCACCAATAGATGGCCATGCATGTCTAGGACACCTGGTGCACTCTTACAACTCCTGAATTCACAATAAATCTGATCAATTCATCACTTTTTGAGGACTTGTGTAACCACCAAGAACACATACAATTTTGCAAGAACTCTCAAGGCATTCCAGGAGCTTTCTGGTCGTCAAGGCAGCCTCCAAGTGCTTTCTAGGCTTCATTAGGACCTTTGTAAGCATTCATATCATCCTCTAATCCGTTCTAGCATAGGTTATTAGTTAAAAGTCAAACCGTTGTTCATATAGTTTGACTTTTCGATTAAACGAATTTGGCTCTGTCATTTCTCAAATTGAAACCACTATAAGTTGGTATTTATGTGGGAAACAAACCCTCAAAAGGGTATTCTCTGATTCCCACTCTAAGCATGCTATTTGTCGAGTCAAAGTTGTTCTTAAAAAGTCAACAGAAATTGTTTTTGTGAAATATAGCATAAATGGTAATGTAGATGACATGCAATCAGTTTGATCATCAAAAATAGCTTTATAATGAATGTAAGAATATGTTTTACCATGATCAACTCGACAATCTTTGGTAAAAACCCGGATTGGAACCGAAAGTCTTATAAAACGACTTTTTCGTTGACTCTCGATTCGGATCCGTGCATGCATGTTTGAGATCTGTATTAGAGTTTATTTTTGACGATTTTTATTTATGTATGACTCTCTGGAATTTTTATAACTTGAGTCTATGCTTAACCGATTCGTATGCATGTTTCCGAGTTATGCTTAAAGTTGACTATTTTGCCCTTTTTGATATAAAACGTAATTTTTTGAAAAGTGAAAGAGTAGAAATCTTTATTACTAATTTATAAACTTGCACCGAAAATTTGAGATCAGTTGGTGGTCCAGATTTTGAGTTATGGCCGATATCGTAAAACTATATCTTTATGTACATAAACGGCGCTTTTAGCGTATAACCTATTTAAGGCCACTTTTTGGTATAAAACTTTTTACCCACTGATGTTATATAATATTTTGGGATTTTTGATGATTTTTATTTAATTTTTGGCTGATCGTTTCATAGGTCGCAAAGTTGATTCGGTTAATGCCGGTTTTGACCTTTTAAGCCATAAAATGAGTTTTATAAATTCTTTTGACCCCAAACCCTTTTCTACTGATTTTATTTGTTAAATAGATTATCTTGAGCATTCTGGAAATATAAAAATCTCAGCTTTCTTTTAAAAACCCGGAAACGGCTCTAAATCGCATTTTTAAGCGTTTTTAGCGCATAGTAAGCGTTATACTCATATTAAACACATAAGATTCATACCTACTGATGTATTTAGCATATTTTCATATAATAACAGTAAGTATAAGTTTTTGAACTCAGATTTCCAGTTTTGACATTTTTAGCCCTTGTGAAATTACTAAAATACCCCTACGGTGCATAGTTTGATTTTAAATGATAAGTTTTGTATATGGGTCATACCCTACTGTTATAATAAGACAAATTAAGTATATTTACTGTATAATTCAGACCCGTAACTCAGATTTGCAAATAAGATCTTTTATAATCTTTTAAATGACCAAAATGCCCCTATGAGGCATAAGTTGAGTTTAAATCCGTTCCGGGCATAATAGAAATTACTTTGCTGATACTTTAACATATTTAAAGCATATCAACTCAGGAAACTTGCATATGACTCTCATGGTCGCCCGTAACGCACTTTTCGCGTTCGGTTCGGTTTATGTAACTAGTTTACATAAATTGGCCGAAACGGCTCAAACATTATCATTTTAGTCTCAAAATCCAGAATGTGTTTAGTAAACCCATATTATACAAGTCTTCAAACTTGTCGGGCCAAATTCACATTCCATCCGGTCTTCGCTTAATCGTGCGTGAACCGTATCGTCATTTGAAACTAACCGGTCTAGGCTTAGGCTTAAATAAAGACCCGTTAGAAATCTAATAGGTTATTATAAACCTTTGTTCCAGACTAGGAGCACCAGTAAAAGATACTTGCATTTTCTTGATTGTGATTGATACTTATTCAGGTAAATACTCTTTGGCTTATTTTCCCTATACGGGCTTGGGTTACGGTATATAGAATACCGCTTGATCGGGCATTAAATCCTCCACCATTGCGTGGGTAGTTGGAATAATTTAATCGGCTCGTTTAAACAGTCTTGTTCACTTAAGGCCTTTGGGGGGTTAATTGACCATGTCCCGGATATCCTTGGCATCATCTTACGAGATGGCCACGACCTGAGTACGGGGTGTAGGCGTACACCTGTCTGTATATAACTCGTGAATGTGGTGGGTCCATTGATCTTTAGCCCGGACTAGATCCGGGCCACTGAACGCAAGTAACATGTAATTCGTTCACATGATTATTATATCAAATAATTGACCCAAGTTAATAAAAATGTTTTGTGCCTTGTGCATTTAAATCAATTTTCAACCTTTTCAAAATGAGTCAGTCGAATTGTATTTACCAGTGTAAACTGACGTATTTTTCCCAAAAGATTAAGTGCAGGTACTATACGAAATAGGCTGGCAGGCTTCTAGAGCGTCCACAATAAGTCACGCAGCTTGGGCGACATTAAACTGTTGAACAATTATCATACTTTATTTTTCGATCCGCCTGTGGATCCGTTTCGACTACTTGTGATAATTAATATTACATTTCTATTTAAAGTTGAAACGAATCTATCTTTTGCTTCCGCTGTGCATGACGGGTGGTCCGTTGGACAACCCTTAAATGAGTTAAAAAGATTAAAATTCCACGCTTTACTTGGTTATTTGCTTGAACTTAGTAACTACGAGTGTTTGTGTGATTTGCAGATAAATCGCTTAATTCGGTGAAGTTACGACGTTTGGTAATGAAGTTGAATTCGTGGATGATAACCGAGGCACTTCATGTTATTCGATACTTGTTCGGGTTGAGATATGACTTAAAGATGAAAGAAACGCGAAACCACGAAGTATAGGGATCTCCATATGATCGATTATGACAGCAGCCTTCATTGACTTTTTGGGCTTTTGATAACCACTCAACATAATCAAGATCATTAATCACTACCATCGATTTATGGGCCATTATTGTGGACTTTTGAGATTGGGCCAACATCACATGAATAATTAAAGTGGGCGGCTAGGCTTTGCTTTGATTGGGCCGCCATTTTTACATGCAGACTTGTCATTGGGCCGCACATCTTATGACTTCACATGGGCTTGGGTGGCACATATACACACAACACATAATGAGGCGGCACATGTTTGGCAGCCAACAGTTGGCATGTGGACTTGAGATGGGTTTGGATTGTTAATTTAATAAAACAATATCATCAAACATTCATGTGACTAATGGCAGTTGGACTTAGGCGGCTGCCTAAGACGAGTGGAAGTGTGGAACAATTGGACTTCTTATGTTGGGCGGCAACATATTGGCTGACAACATCATTGGAATGTTTTATGGGAGGCACAAAGTCAACAACTCAACATCATCATTAACACTTGGGCCGCACATAAGGTCAACTTCACATCAAGAATAACCGACATCACATGTGAGGTTCTGAGGTTTTAAAAGATATATGATCATCATTATTGACGGCAAACACGTGAAGGCACATGAGAAGATATCAAGATACACGTGACCTTGGAAGCAAAGCAAAACAGGTTGTCGCCGTAAATTACGGTTTCACCGTAATTTACGGTGGACCTGGATTGTGTCTTTGTCTCACCGTAAATCAGAAGATTCAAGCCGTAACATTCTTATGTCCACCGTAAATTACGGTGGAGCCGTAATTTACGGTGGAGTCAGCGTGAAAAAATGTAACTGCCATCATATAATCGGTTTTGGAGTGTCTTTTCGAGAATACTCATCATTGGACGGTTTTGGGACTCACTAGGGGCGAATTTTGGCTGTCTTGCTTGGTTCTAAACAATTCCTAACATTCGGTTTGTGTTTTTGATTTGTATGAACATTGAATTGCTTGTTATGATGATTCACCAAGCTATGTGTGGCTAAACCTTTCGGTGATCATCTTAGGTGAAGGTTTCTCTTGAACTTTTGTGTGTTTATTTCCGAATTTCTAGAATGATAACTTGCGTTGCTTGAATATCATGGTGTATGTTGAATTGCTTGTAACTTGTTAATTGATATTGCAATTTCTAGTCTCAATCGTACGTTCTTGGTGCCGTTGGCAATCGAGATATCACGGGAAGGGTTAGGGTTGGTTATTGATTAATTGATCATCGGGAAACAACCTCGCGTTTATATAATCCGAGTACTTTGTTCCCTTTTATCACTTCAATTATCTACACACGAGTTATGTCTATGTAACTCTTTCTAGTTGGAATTACACACAATTGTTTAAAGAAACTGAAACCTAAGATGGTCATTGTTCTCTCCTAATCTGTTTTACAACCAACATTTGATTTGAAATTAGTTTTTAATTTAGTTTTCTAAAACAACAATTCACAATCTTGAATTTTAATTTTCTGCAATTTAGTTTAATATTAGTTTAAATACAAAGCTATACAATCGACACATTTTCCACATACTCCCTGAGTTCGATACCCTTTTACCACTAACTACAGTTGTTTGGGGATTAAATTTGATTGTGACCACGACATCACGTCAAATTTTGGCGCCGTTGCCGGGGAGTAGTGCGCAACGTGTGTCAGTTTGTTAGTTTTGTTTTGTTATTTTCGGGTTTACACTGGTGTGTTTAGTGTGCAGGTTCTACAGGTGCATGCATACTAGAGGCTCTCACAAAGCGTCACCATTGTCATTTGATCCGGAAATCGAAAGAACACTAAGACAGAACCGAGTTTTGCTACGCGAAAACAGAATCATTAGTTCACCCACTTCACCCATCACACCTAGAAACATCATGGCTGATTCTCAAATTCCACCTACAACGGGTCAAACGACTTCATCCTTTATACCTACTTCCACCCAACCATCACCGAACACCACATTACCTAATACCACCGCTGAATTTACACCATCCAATGTCACCCAACCAATCACCACTCAAACTGAGCCTACCATCACCTACAATCCATCCACCACAATCCCACCATTATCCCACTTCTTTCCCCCAACTACGGGTCAATCATCATCCACCTTCACAATTGCACCCAATTCAACTATTGTGCATACTACTTCATCTTTTAGACCACAACCACAACAATCGGGTTTTCCGTATTCGACCATCCCATTTGGGCAAACTTCGGGAATTCAAGGAGATGGTTATGATGAGGTATTTGAAGAATTTGAGGGGTATGATGATGATGGGTACGGTTATGGAGGTTATGGTGATCAAGGGGAGTTTGGGTATTTGCAAAGTCAATCTCAAGGGATGGCAAGTGTTGGTGGAATGCCACAACAACAAATTATACCACAACACATTCGGCCAAGACCACAAGGGCCACCAATACAACCACTTATTCCATTGCAACAAGTCCGGCCACAACATGTACAACAACAATTTCAAAGACCACCTCAACGCCCACCGATGCGACAACAACAGTTTCAACAACCAATCGCACCACAAGGGCAAGTACCAAGGCCAAATGGTCCTATTATTCCGAGAGGTAGGTATGGTGTACCAAGGAGACACCTTAGGGAAAATGTGAGGGGCATTGAAGCACATTTTCGGCCGGTAATCACGCAAAACCCTTCACCGGTAGTCATTCCTCATAATGATCAAGGGCGAACATTTGAAGTAAGAACCAATTCTTTGCAAAGTTTACCAAAGTACAAGGGGTTGGCAAATGAGGAGCCTTATTTTCATTTAGAGGCTTATGACTCTATTTGCAACACTCTTGGGAGTCAAGGGTTTTCAGCTGACGATATCAAATTGGTTTTGTTCCAATTTTCTTTGGAAGAGAAGGCGAAAAAATGGTTCTACACGTTACCCTCGGCATCCATATATACATGGGGGGAGATGCAACAAACCTTCTTGGATGAGTTTTACACTGCCCAAAAGACCAACGATGCAAGGAAGGGATTGAGAAGCTTTCAACAACAACATGGTGAGATGTTTCACGAGGCGTTTGAACGTTTCAACATGATGATTAAAAACTGCCCTCATCATGGAATTGAATTATGGGAGTTGATGAATGCTTTTCATGAGGGGTTGAGTGCCGAAGATGCACGTGATTTGATGTCTATCACCGGTGGGACTTTTGGAACAAACTATGAGAATGATGATTGGGAGTTCTTGGAAAGCATGGCAACTACATCAAAGAGGAAAGCTCAAGCCTCAAGAAGAGCCCGACCGACCACTAACCGACCGCAAGTGCACGCCATAGATGATGGTAATGTTCAAACCACTAACCAAATTTATGATGTTTGTGCTTTGTGTAATGCGATAGGTCATGCGGCTGAAAATTGCCAAGGGATGTTGGAAGGGCAATATAAGGAGGTCCATGCGGTTCAAGGTCAAGGAGGGGGTGGTAGAAATTACAACAACATGAATTCTAATACATACCACCCCGGGTTGAGGAACCACCCAAATTTTCGCTATGGGAACCCTTCAAATCAAGCTAACCCGAATTTCCAAGGAAACCAAGGATTTCAAAGGCAATATCAAACGGGTCAAAGCTCTTCGGGTGGAAATGAGATGATGGAGATGTTGAAGGCGATGCAAGCGGAGATGCAACGAATGAACCAACGTGATGAGGTTCGGATGCAAAAGGACGAGGTTCGTGACAAAAGCATCCAATCGTTGACCACTCAAATGGGTCAACTTGCAAGTGACGTGGCGATGTTAAAGAAAGCAAAAGGCCAGCTACCGAGTGATACGGTGCCAAATCCCAAGAACATAAAAAGCATTAACATCAATGTGGTAAGCACCGTTCCTAGTACTGAATTTAATGAAAAATGTCTAACTTCTTCGTATCAATTGAATGCAGGTTTGAAAAAAGATGACGAAGTCGACAATGATAAAGAGTGTGAAGCGCCAATCGTGCCTATCCGTGTGGGAAAATTAAAAATCCCTCACGCATTGTTGGACTACGGGGCAAGCATGAGTGTGCTACCAAGCGATTTATACGATATGTACGACTTTGGTCCACTTGAAGGTATAGACACCATGGTGAGCTTGGCGGATGGAAGTTGGAGGCGTCCACGGGGAATGGTTAGGAATGTTAAGATTCAGTTGGGAGAATTTGAATACCCGGTGGATTTCCTAGTTTTGGACTATGCTTCTACCAACATGGCATCACAACAAAGGGTGATTTTAGGTCGACCGTTTCTCTATACGGCAAATGCTCAAATTAATTGTAGAGACGAGATTATTACTATGACCGAAAAGAACCGTAGGTTGTATTTTGATGTTCAAACTAGAGAGGTTAGCTATGAGTCCATTGAGAGGAAGGATGGTGAGTCTAGTGATTGTATGAAAAATGTGTTACCACGAATGAGAAAAAAGCACCCACCGGACCGTGAAGAAACACACATGGGGTCAAGCAAGAGTGTATTTGATTACCCACCGAGTCAAAATGAGACGGATGCATTTTGCCTAAGGACAAGCTACAGTGGGGGAGGTGATAGGAACCGATTCTTTGAGCCACCATAAATGGGGGTGGTACGGTCTGGCTGAAGACGCGAAACTTAGCGCTGCTCGGGAGGCAACCCGAGGTTTTTCACTGATTTTGTTATTTCTTTAGTTTTCTATGTTTCAGGGCCATGGCAACACTCAAGTGTGGGGAAGATGTGCGGATATTTGTGTAAAGGTGGTGAAAGGAAATTGGATCATTTTACAATATCTGTTGTGGCAAACTTCACCAGGTCGATGTACTCTTTCCTTAGTCTTGTTGTGTTCTTTAGCTTTGAAATATTGGTAGTTAGTTTGTTTGATTTTGTTAAAAAAAAAAATTATTAATGAAAAGTACAAAAAGAAATTTGGGGTTTGAGAATTTAAGCAAAGGTTGATGTTGTTGGTTAAAAGCGATCTTTCCCTCAAAACCATACATTGGGACAATGTATCCCAAGTGTGGGGATGGGGGGGGGGGGGGGGAATTTTTGAAGAATTTTAAAATTTTTGTAAATTCAAGCGAAAAGTGTAAAAATTTGAAAGCTTGATATTGTACCATTTGACACACCGACACCCATTCCTAGTCTTTTCTTGGTGAGGATTTGAGCCACACATGATTGTTATTGATATTTCATTGTTTGAGTGGCGGTGTGTGTTGTGTGTTAATAGAACTTGTGTGTGAATACTTGTTAAATCCTAGAATTAGCATGCTTTTGAAAATGATAGGGGGACTTTTAGGAAGCCTCGTCTAGATGTGTGAGAGTGCGGGATTGGTGGGTTGGACCTCATACGTTACATATATGAGCTTGGTATTGTGAGGGGTGGGGGTTTGGTCCTTAGAAAGCCATGTTGAGCCTTAGACCATTCGATTGTGACCCGAGCCTACTTCCTACAAAAAAATTACCTTTTGAGATGACCCGGTTTAGGAGATTTAGTTTGTAGTATTGATGTTCTTGTATATATTGTTGAGTTTGATTGTTAAAAAAAAAAAAGAAAAAAATGATGAAAAAAAAAAAGAAAAAAAAAAAAGAGAGAAAAATATGAAAAAATACAAAAAGAAGTATTTAGTTGCAATAGAGTTGAGAATGTCAAGAAGCTTTGTATATATTTTTGGTGTTTATTTCGTAGTAGTAGTAGTAGTAGTAGTAGACATAAATAAAAACCGGGTCAAATCAATTAGCTCTCGCATATATATTCCACCATTTTCCTACCTTGACACCTAGCCCCGTTATAACCCGCAAGTCCCTTTGATTCTAAAGCATGTTAGATATTTGTTAGGAGGAAACTTGATTTGTATACAAGCTTATTGTCGCGCGCACACACACACGCATAGAGTGGTTTAGCATTATGCTAATAATTCTTGTTACCGAGAGTTTTCGTGAGGGGTGTGTCTTGTGGTATGATTGTAAGTTAGTAAAAGGACGATACAATTTAGCTTGGTTTACATTGATCGCTTGTTTTGAAATTGATTTGATGAGTTGCTTGGGACAAGCAACGGGTAAGTGTGGGGATGTGACGGGTGGTCCGTTGGACAACCCTTAAATGAGTTAAAAAGATTAAAATTCCACGCTTTACTTGGTTATTTGCTTGAACTTAGTAACTACGAGTGTTTGTGTGATTTGCAGATAAATCGCTTAATTCGGTGAAGTTACGACGTTTGGTAATGAAGTTGAATTCGTGGATGATAACCGAGGCACTTCATGTTATTCGATACTTGTTCGGGTTGAGATATGACTTAAAGATGAAAGAAACGCGAAACCACGAAGTATAGGGATCTCCATATGATCGATTATGACAGCAGCCTTCATTGACTTTTTGGGCTTTTGATAACCACTCAACATAATCAAGATCATTAATCACTACCATCGATTTATGGGCCATTATTGTGGACTTTTGAGATTGGGCCAACATCACATGAATAATTAAAGTGGGCGGCTAGGCTTTGCTTTGATTGGGCCGCCATTTTTACATGCAGACTTGTCATTGGGCCGCACATCTTATGACTTCACATGGGCTTGGGTGGCACATATACACACAACACATAATGAGGCGGCACATGTTTGGCAGCCAACAGTTGGCATGTGGACTTGAGATGGGTTTGGATTGTTAATTTAATAAAACAATATCATCAAACATTCATGTGACTAATGGCAGTTGGACTTGGGCGGCTGCCTAAGACGAGTGGAAGTGTGGAACAATTGGACTTCTTATGTTGGGCGGCAACATATTGGCTGACAACATCATTGGAATGTTTTATGGGAGGCACAAAGTCAACAACTCAACATCATCATTAACACTTGGGCCGCACATAAGGTCAACTTCACATCAAGAATAACCGACATCACATGTGAGGTTCTGAGGTTTTAAAAGATATATGATCATCATTATTGACGGCAAACACGTGAAGGCACATGAGAAGATATCAAGATACACGTGACCTTGGAAGCAAAGCAAAACAGGTTGTCGCCGTAAATTACGGTTTCACCGTAATTTACGGTGGACCTGGATTGTGTCTTTGTCTCACCGTAAATCAGAAGATTCAAGCCGTAACATTCTTATGTCCACCGTAAATTACGGTGGAGCCGTAATTTACGGTGGAGTCAGCGTGAAAAAATGTAACTGCCATCATATAATCGGTTTTGGAGTGTCTTTTCGAGAATACTCATCATTGGACGGTTTTGGGACTCACTAGGGGCGAATTTTGGCTGTCTTGCTTGGTTCTAAACAATTCCTAACATTCGGTTTGTGTTTTTGATTTGTATGAACATTGAATTGCTTGTTATGATGATTCACCAAGCTATGTGTGGCTAAACCTTTCGGTGATCATCTTAGGTGAAGGTTTCTCTTGAACTTTTGTGTGTTTATTTCCGAATTTCTAGAATGATAACTTGCGTTGCTTGAATATCATGGTGTATGTTGAATTGCTTGTAACTTGTTAATTGATATTGCAATTTCTAGTCTCAATCGTACGTTCTTGGTGCCGTTGGCAATCGAGATATCACGGGAAGGGTTAGGGTTGGTTATTGATTAATTGATCATCGGGAAACAACCTCGCGTTTATATAATCCGAGTACTTTGTTCCCTTTTATCACTTCAATTATCTACACACGAGTTATGTCTATGTAACTCTTTCTAGTTGGAATTACACACAATTGTTTAAAGAAACTGAAACCTAAGATGGTCATTGTTCTCTCCTAATCTGTTTTACAACCAACATTTGATTTGAAATTAGTTTTTAATTTAGTTTTCTAAAACAACAATTCACAATCTTGAATTTTAATTTTCTGCAATTTAGTTTAATATTAGTTTAAATACAAAGCTATACAATCGACACATTTTCCACATACTCCCTGAGTTCGATACCCTTTTACCACTAACTACAGTTGTTTGGGGATTAAATTTGCGTGACCCACGACAATCACGTCAGTGCATTATTATATTGTGTTGTTTGTCTATGATGATACCAACGACGTCACGATACCCCCACCGGGCCCACCGGTGACACGTGGAAATTAGGGGTGTGACAGGTTGGTATCAGAGCCAACGCTGAGTGAATTAAACACTAGCCTTTTGTGTTTAATCTCAGTTACACAATTGCACAATCCTCGATTCTCGAGTCTAGACAAAGAACTTAGGAAATTTCCAAATTTTTGATTAAATTTTCTAACCTTGTCTTAATTATATATTTTGTTGTATCACTTGTTGTTTTTGACAGGACCACAAGTATGCCGCCAAGAATGAGAGGACGAGGATGGGGACGAGGCGGACACGTAGCTCCAAATGATCACGAAGCCGGGCCTTCGCACCGGCGAATACCTACGGGCTCTCATAACACAGATGCCCAAAATCTATAGAGGTCCTTCACTGAACCAGCGAGACGCTCAGTCTCGCTAAGCACCTCACCATCCGTTCCCCACTCATTTGGGCCTCATTCGGAGAATGAGCCCCATCACTCACAGCAGTCCTACATTCCTTTAGGACCCTCGTCACCTTTTGACAACACATCACCCACCTTTCAAGGGCTGTACAACCCTGACGATTACCTTCAAGAACCAGTGGGTTTCAACCCACTTGGACCTAAGACCACTTCTCTGGTGGCAACTCTGTGGATATTGACGAGGATGCTGATCCTGTCATGCCACCCTCTGGAACACCAAATCACCCCATCGAGATTTCTGATGGGTCCCCATTCATGGGATCGCCTTACAACGGTCCCGATAGCTTTGAAATGATGTTCAAACAGCACGACTGGGCATATACTCCTAGCTATCATAACTCTCAAATGCACCAGTCGTACCAAAGCTCTCCTTTGCACCAGCCCCATAACTCACCTCTTCATCAGTCATACCATAACTCTGCCCTGCACCTGCCTCACCACTCTCCCCTACACCAGCCACAGCAGCAGCAGAATCCTTCCGAGGATTCTCATTTTATCGCGGTCACTCCACCGCCACCACCACCTCCGACTCATCCTCCCTCGCCCCCGAGGCGAAGGAGAGGAACGAATGCACGAATGTCCGCATGAGGAGGAATGCGCATTAGCACCCCTCCACATTCAAGTGGCAGTCGGTACTCGCCGGTTCATGAAGAAACAGAGATGACTGAATCTTCAAACCCCATCTCTGAAGTGGCAACTGCGCCAGTCGCGCCACAGCAACCATTGGGTTCTGGAAACCCAATCCCCACTTATACCAGTGCTGCGGCATTCAACCCCTTCGAGCCACAGGTCCAAACAGGCTACGACTTTACGGGAGATCCCTACTGGCTAGGTTCCAGCTTCAACGTTCCTCAGCCGGGAGGTTCCTTCGGAAATCCCTGGGCTACAGGACCCTCAACTTATGGGTACCCACCATATGGGTATCAGCAGCCGCAACCGCCCCAACCTCCGCTTTACCAGCCTCCTCAGCCATCGTACTACCAGCAACCACCTCAGGCGCCGATGATGTCGCCACCCCAAGTTCAGGAAATCATACAGGAGATTCAAGGGGTGCGTCAGGAATTTCGGGAGGAGTTGCAGAATGAACGGAGGCATAGCTGGGGGATGTTTCAGAAGGTGGTGAGCTTGCTCAAGGGTAAACGTAAGAAGGATCACTGAATCCTTTGTTTGTTTGTTATCTAGTCATGTCCCTGCGTGGACATATATTTATGTGTTCTACCCCTGCGTGGGTAATGTTCCTTCAGTTCCGCCCCTGCGTGGGCATATCTTTTATTTTTGACCCCTGCGTGGGTTTGTTTTTTTTGTTTGGCCCCTGCGTGGGCATGTTGTTTATGAAAAGTCCCGTTTAGGGCAAGTTGTACTCATTAAATTTTAAATTAAAATGGTAATTTCAGCTTTTCATTTTTTAAATTATATGCATAAATATAATAAATGAATAAATGGAAAATAGCATTATTATTGTAATTCACCGTTTTAATAATAAGGATCTTAAAAGGGTAAAACCTAGCTGTTATACTGTTATAAATTTAGCCAAGATGGTAGAACCTATTTAAAAGATTCAAATCTCAGTTAACATCTGTAAAACATGTTAACACTCTTGACTAATGTGATCCGTGAAATCACACATGTCATCCTTTTTAATTAATTGTCCAAAAATTTTATATTTTATATACAATTGAAAGTGACATAATGCCTACGGGTCATAATGAATGTCATATAAAACAAAAAGGCAGCCGTAGCTTATAGACTCCCTGCCAAAGAAAGGATTGATCCATTTTGATTATTCAAACTTTAATCCTATAAAAATCTAAATTTATAATTTAGAAATTGTCTACGCGACTAGGTCTATGGTGCCAATATATACATTCCATTTTAGGATAAAATTATTGATAAAAAGTCCTAAATGAAACTACTTAACAAATTAACCAATATGGCTTTTTAATTACCATGGTTAATAAATCGTCAAGAACGATAATACTGGTTAGATTTCTAAATAGACTTTGTCCTTATTTATGTAGCATTTAAGACTACATGACTAAGTCTGAAGAAATGAATAGTCATCCAGCAAATGACCCTGATAACACGAAGATACTTGTAACTGGTGCCGAATTGAAAGCATTAGTAAATGAGGCTGTTGTCGAAGCACTGAATAGGCAGTATAATGAATCGAACGGGACCCACAGCAGGACCCGATCCGCATCTCATCCCAAGTCAAAACCCAGGGTTCAATCAGAAGCTCATAGTAAGCCGCCCTCTATAAAGGTTATACCTAAGAAAGAGGAACCCAAGAAAAACGATGATGAGCGACATTCATCTAACCAAAACAGTGTTCCCCATAAGAAGGTAGTGAACAATGATGCGCCTCATGCTAGAGGATGCACATACAAGTACTTTGTTTCGTGTAAGCCCCGAGACTTTACCGGGGAGAAGGGGGCTGTCGACTGCATAACCTGGTTGGATGAGATTGATACAGTGGTGGACATAAGTGGATGTGCAGAGAGGGACATTGTGAAGTTCGTGTCCCAGTCCTTTAAGAGCGAAGCCCTAGCGTGGTGGAGATCACTGATCCAGGCCACCGGAAAGGTACAATTGTATAGCATGACCTGGGAGCAATTTGTTGCTCTTATCAAGGAAAATTTCTGTCCACAGCATGAGGTGGAGAAGATAGAGTCCGATTTTGTATCATTGGTGATGACAAACCTGGACTGCCAAGCCTACTTAACGAGCTTCAACACGATGTCTCGATTGGTTCCATATCTAGTAACCCCGGAACCAAGGAGAATCGCTCGTTTTATCGGGGGTTAGAACCCGCAATAAAGGCAAGTGTGAAGGCCTCTCGGCCAACGACTTTCAGGTCAGTAACTGACCTCTCCTTGTCCCTCACAATGGACGCGGTCCGACTAAGATCACTGAGGAACAAAGAGGCCGAGAACAAGAGAAAGCGTGAGGATGATACCACACGAAGGTCAGAGAAGAGACACAGAGGGAATGACGACCACAGGAAAGGGTCGGGATCGAAGAAGAACGGGCAACAATCGGGGGAAAAGCCCAAGTGTAAGACTTGTAGGAGGTATCATTTTGGGAAATGTCGACTTGAGTCGAAATCCCAGTCTCTCGCGAGACCCTGTGGAATCTGTAAGTCCACAGAACACAAAACCTTGGAGTGTAAGAAGTTGAAAGATGCAACCTGTTATGGCTGCAACGAGAAGGGGCACATTAAGTCTAATTGCCCAAAGTATGCCAAGAAAGCCGAAGACGGGAAGAAGACCAATGCAAGGGTCTTCAGAATGGATGCTAAGGAAGCTATCCAGGACGACAACGTGATTACTGGTACGTTTCTTGTAAATGATATTTTTGCTAGAGTCCTGTTTGATTCTGGAGCAGATAAATCATTTGTAGATAATAAGTTTTGTGACTTGTTGAAATTGCCTGTAAAACCTTTAAGTGTGAAGTATGAAGTGGAGTTAGCTGATGGAACCATAGAAACCGCCTCGACTGTTTTAGATGGATGTGTTATATCCATTAGGAATCACTCGTTTCCATTATCCTTACTTCCCTTTAAACTAGCTGGTTTTGACATAGTAATAGGCATGGATTGGTTATCACACAACCAAGCCCAGATTGTGTGCAATAGAAAGCAAGTGGTAGTGAAAACTCCGTCAGGCGAGTCACTCACTATTCAAGGAGATACCCATCATGGATTGCCTGAGCAAGTGTCCATGCTCAAGGCATCCAGATGTATGCAGAAGGGTTGTGTCATTTATATGGCACAAGTTACTGTTGATGAGCCTAAGCCGAAGATTGAAGACATCCCTGTCATTTCGGAATATCCCGAAGTTTTCCCAGAAGAACTACCTGGTTTACCACCAGATAGGCAAGTGGAATTCCGAATCGACATCATCCCGGGTGCAGCACCAGTGGCAAGAGCACCATATAGGTTGGCTCCAACGGAGATGAAGGAGTTAAGAACGCAGTTAGACGATCTGTTAGCAAAAGGTTTCATTAGACCTAGCTCGTCTCCCTGGGGAGCGCCTATTTTGTTTGTCAAGAAGAAGGATGGATCGATGCGTCTGTTCATCGATTATCGTGAGCTTAATAAAGTTACTATCAAGAATAGGTATCCTTTGCCCAGGATCGACGATCTGTTCGATCAGTTACAAGGGGCAAGCTACTTCTCCAAGATCGACTTGAGGTCAGGTTATCACCAGTTGAAGGTCAAGGATGAAGACGTGCACAAGACAGCATTTAGGACTCGTTATGGACACTACGAGTTCCTAGTGATGCCTTTCGGGCTCACTAATGCGCCAGCAGCATTCATGGATCTCATGAATCGCGTCTGCAAGCCTTACTTAGACAAGTTCGTCATTGTCTTCATTGACGACATCCTCATTTACTCGAAGAGCCAAGAGGATCACGAGGAACACCTTCGTTGTATTCTCAAGCTTTTACATCAAGAGCAACTCTATGCCAAATTCTCGAAGTGCGAATTTTGGCTTCGAGAAGTCCAATTCCTTGGACATGTGGTAAGCGAGCGTGGTATCCAAGTGGATCCCGCCAAAGTAGAAGCAGTGATGAATTGGCAAGAGCCAAAGACGCCTACTGAAATTCATAGCTTCCTGGGATTAGCAGGATACTATAGGCGATTCATTGAAAACTTTTCAAGGATTGCTACGCCCCTTACTTCATTGACACGCAAGAAGGTTAAGTTTGATTGGGGCTCTAAGCAGCAGGAATCCTTCGACATTTTGAAGAAAAAGTTGAGCAATGCTCCAGTGCTAACACTGCCCGATGGTATAGAAGAATTTGTGGTGTACTGTGATGCATCACACACTGGTATGGGCTGTGTACTCATGCAAAGAGGCAAGGTCATTGCCTACGCTTCACGACAACTAAAGATACACGAGAAGAACTACACCACCCATGACTTGGAATTGGGTGCTGTTGTATTTGCATTAAAGCTATGGAGGCATTACCTGTATGGAACCAAGTGTGTGATCTATTCAGATCACAAGAGCCTTCAACATTTGTTTAATCAGAAGGACTTAAACATGCGGCAAAGGCGATGGATGGAAACTCTAAATGACTATGATTGTGAGATAAGATACCATCCAGGCAAGGCAAATGTAGTTGCTGACGCCTTGAGTAGGAAGGAAAGAGTTAAGCCAATAAGAATCAATGCCAAGCGCATTGAAATAAGGAATAGTTTGAACGAAAGGGTGTTAGCTGCACAGAAGGAAGCTGTGTTGGAAGCTAATTATCCTGAAGAAAAGCTGGGAGTAACTGAGGAGCAGTTATCCCGTGACAAAGACGGAATGCTTAGACTAAATGGACGAATATGGGTTCCAGTTTTTGGAGGACTTCGAGATGTTATCCTCCAGGAAGCCCACAGTTCCAAATATTCTGTTCATCCTGGAGCTGATAAGATGTACCAGGATCTGAAAGCAAACTACTGGTGGATTGGTTTGAAAAAGTCCGTAGCTGCTTATGTGTCTAAATGTTTGACTTGTGCGCAAGTCAAAGCAGAACACCAGAAACCATCAGGTTTGTTACAACAACCTGAAATTCCCGCATGGAAATGGGAAATGGTGACGATGGATTTTATCACCAAGTTGCCAAAGACGAGAAAGGGAAATGATACCATATGGGTCATAGTGGATAGACTAACGAAGTCAGCACACTTCCTACCCATCAAGGAAACCTACAGCTCAGATATGTTAGCCCAGTTATACGTTGATAAGATTGTAGCGTTGCATGGAATACCTGTATCTATTATCTCTGATAGAGATACTAGATACACGTCACATTTTTGGAAAAGTTTCCAACAATCACTGGGCACACGTTTAAATTTTAGTACGGCTTATCATCCACAGACCGACGGTCAGAGCGAGCGTACTATTCAAACGTTGGAAGACATGCTACGTGCATGTGCGATCGACTTAGGTGGTAGTTGGGACAAGAACCTACCCCTAATTGAATTCTCCTACAACAATAGCTACCACACCAGCATAAAAGCTGCGCCTTTTGAGGCCTTATACGGTAGAAAGTGTAGATCGCCTATTTGTTGGGCAGAAGTTGGAGAGGTCCAACTATCAGGACCAGAAATTGTTTTTGAGACGACGGACAAGATTGTCCAGATTCGCGATCGTTTGAAAGCTGCCAGGGATAGGCAGAAAAGTTATGCGGATCCAAGTCGTAAAGATTTTCACTTCGAAGTAGGTGATAAAGTGTTACTTAAGGTATCACCCTGGAAGGGGGTGATGAGGTTTGGTAAGAAAGGCAAGCTAAGCCCGAGATACATAGGACCTTTCGAGGTTATCGAACGTGTCGGGTCAGTTGCCTATAAGTTAAACCTGCCTGAAGAACTTAGCGCAATCCATAATGTGTTCCACATCTGTAATTTGAAGAAGTGTTCTGCTGATGAACCACTGGCTATACCATATACGGATGTACATATAGATGAAGGTTTGAAATTTGTGGAAAAGCCGTTATCGATTGAAGACCGAAAGGTAAAGAAGCTTCGAAGGAAGCATATACCTATTGTTAAGGTCAAATGGGATGCCCGTAGAGGTCCCGAATACACATGGGAGGTAGAATCCACGATGAAAGAAAAATACCCTCATTTATTTCAGTAAATCTCGAGGTCGAGATTTCTTTTAAGGGGGTGAGGATGTAACACCTCGAAAATTTACGTCCAATAATGCATTGACACGTGTCATAAGCTTTACATATGCGAAAACATACTTTAGAGGGACTAAAGTTGACAAACAGTGAAAACTATGGAACGTAAGGGTCCAAAGTGTCAACAATGGATAAATAGACTCTATAATAACCCTACATAATGTTTATAACCTTAAACGGATGGATCATGGATCATACGAAGCGGAAAATGCACGAAAGTGAGGAATTACAAACTATAGGGACTAAAAGTGTCAACATGTTGAATTTATACCTCTGAGTGAACTTTTGGCAGCCCTGAAGCTTTGTAATGCTAGAATATACTCACTAGAATATGTGGTAAAAATTTCATGAAGTTTCGTTATCGTATGAGAAAGTTATGGCCAAAACCGTACTTGAGGGGTTAAAAGCGTCAACGTCAAATTTCATGGCTTTTCGGGTGAGCGCAAAGTTATCCGAGGACATTACCATGTTGGTAAATGTCCCAAGGTTCTTAAAAACCAGATTTGAGGGTTTACGAGTCAAGATTCATAGCCAAAACCTCGCGTGCAAGGACAGGGACCAAAACTGCCAATAATTAGCAAAGTTTGGCAGCTGCCAATAAACCCAGGTGCAGCAGATTGCGAGCAGGGGCTGTTTAGTCCATTTTTTTAGTGTAAAACAGCTGTGAGCACCTCCATTTCTCACCAATAGATGGCCATGCATGTCTAGGACACCTGGTGCACTCTTACAACTCCTGAATTCACAATAAATCTGATCAATTCATCACTTTTTGAGGACTTGTGTAACCACCAAGAACACATACAATTTTGCAAGAACTCTCAAGGCATTCCAGGAGCTTTCTGGTCGTCAAGGCAGCCTCCAAGTGCTTTCTAGGCTTCATTAGGACCTTTGTAAGCATTCATATCATCCTCTAATCCGTTCTAGCATAGGTTATTAGTTAAAAGTCAAACCGTTGTTCATATAGTTTGACTTTTCGATTAAACGAATTTGGCTCTGTCATTTCTCAAATTGAAACCACTATAAGTTGGTATTTATGTGGGAAACAAACCCTCAAAAGGGTATTCTCTGATTCCCACTCTAAGCATGCTATTTGTCGAGTCAAAGTTGTTCTTAAAAAGTCAACAGAAATTGTTTTTGTGAAATATAGCATAAATGGTAATGTAGATGACATGCAATCAGTTTGATCATCAAAAATAGCTTTATAATGAATGTAAGAATATGTTTTACCATGATCAACTCGACAATCTTTGGTAAAAACCCGGATTGGAACCGAAAGTCTTATAAAACGACTTTTTCGTTGACTCTCGATTCGGATCCGTGCATGCATGTTTGAGATCTGTATTAGAGTTTATTTTTGACGATTTTTATTTATGTATGACTCTCTGGAATTTTTATAACTTGAGTCTATGCTTAACCGATTCGTATGCATGTTTCCGAGTTATGCTTAAAGTTGACTATTTTGCCCTTTTTGATATAAAACGTAATTTTTTGAAAAGTGAAAGAGTAGAAATCTTTATTACTAATTTATAAACTTGCACCGAAAATTTGAGATCAGTTGGTGGTCCAGATTTTGAGTTATGGCCGATATCGTAAAACTATATCTTTATGTACATAAACGGCGCTTTTAGCGTATAACCTATTTAAGGCCACTTTTTGGTATAAAACTTTTTACCCACTGATGTTATATAATATTTTGGGATTTTTGATGATTTTTATTTAATTTTTGGCTGATCGTTTCATAGGTCGCAAAGTTGATTCGGTTAATGCCGGTTTTGACCTTTTAAGCCATAAAATGAGTTTTATAAATTCTTTTGACCCCAAACCCTTTTCTACTGATTTTATTTGTTAAATAGATTATCTTGAGCATTCTGGAAATATAAAAATCTCAGCTTTCTTTTAAAAACCCGGAAACGGCTCTAAATCGCATTTTTAAGCGTTTTTAGCGCATAGTAAGCGTTATACTCATATTAAACACATAAGATTCATACCTACTGATGTATTTAGCATATTTTCATATAATAACAGTAAGTATAAGTTTTTGAACTCAGATTTCCAGTTTTGACATTTTTAGCCCTTGTGAAATTACTAAAATACCCCTACGGTGCATAGTTTGATTTTAAATGATAAGTTTTGTATATGGGTCATACCCTACTGTTATAATAAGACAAATTAATTATATTTACTGTATAATTCAGACCCGTAACTCAGATTTGCAAATAAGATCTTTTATAATCTTTTAAATGACCAAAATGCCCCTATGAGGCATAAGTTGAGTTTAAATCCGTTCCGGGCATAATAGAAATTACTTTGCTGATACTTTAACATATTTAAAGCATATCAACTCAGGAAACTTGCATATGACTCTCATGGTCGCCCGTAACGCACTTTTCGCGTTCGGTTCGGTTTATGTAACTAGTTTACATAAATTGGCCGAAACGGGTCAAACATTATCATTTTAGTCTCAAAATCCAGAATGTGTTTAGTAAACCCATATTATACAAGTCTTCAAACTTGTCGGGCCAAATTCACATTCCATCCGGTCTTCGCTTAATCGTGCGTGAACCGTATCGTCATTTGAAACTAACCGGTCTAGGCTTAGGCTTAAATAAAGACCCGTTAGAAATCTAATAGGTTATTATAAACCTTTGTTCCAGACTAGGAGCACCAGTAAAAGATACTTGCATTTTCTTGATTGTGATTGATACTTATTCAGGTAAATACTCTTTGGCTTATTTTCCCTATACGGGCTTGGGTTACGGTATATAGAATACCGCTTGATCGGGCATTAAATCCTCCACCATTGCGTGGGTAGTTGGAATAATTTAATCGGCTCGTTTAAACAGTCTTGTTCACTTAAGGCCTTTGGGGGGTTAATTGACCATGTCCCGGATATCCTTGGCATCATCTTACGAGATGGCCACGACCTGAGTACGGGGTGTAGGCGTACACCTGTCTGTATATAACTCGTGAATGTGGTGGGTCCATTGATCTTTAGCCCGGACTAGATCCGGGCCACTGAACGCAAGTAACATGTAATTCGTTCACATGATTATTATATCAAATAATTGACCCAAGTTAATAAAAATGTTTTGTGCCTTGTGCATTTAAATCAATTTTCAACCTTTTCAAAATGAGTCAGTCGAATTGTATTTACCAGTGTAAACTGACGTATTTTTCCCAAAAGATTAAGTGCAGGTACTATACGAAATAGGCTGGCAGGCTTCTAGAGCGTCCACAATAAGTCACGCAGCTTGGGCGACATTAAACTGTTGAACAATTATCATACTTTATTTTTCGATCCGCCTGTGGATCCGTTTCGACTACTTGTGATAATTAATATTACATTTCTATTTAAAGTTGAAACGAATCTATCTTTTGCTTCCGCTGTGCATTATTATATTGTGTTGTTTGTCTATGATGATACCAACGACGTCACGATACCCCCACCGGGCCCACCGGTGACACGTGGAAATTAGGGGTGTGACAGTAACTCGAGCGATAATAATAACAATGGAAACCCTTTAAGTTAAAACGTTATCATAAGAATTTCTAAATATGTTACCATAAACTATGAATGCAAATAAGAAATATGTAAAGTTGTGATAATGTACAAAGAAACATATGAAAATTTAATTATAAGTCCACAGAAGATGAAGTATATTACACACGATTTTCAAGGCAAGACCTTCGGAAAATATAAATTAGGCACGATAACACCAATACTAATTCTGTCAGTAGAAGAACTACTAATCGAAAAGAAGCACTTTGCCACATGATTCTACAAAATGAATATCGCTAAGATACGCTAGAACAAGATTTCACAACTATCGGTGCACAGTCTAATCATAATTATTATCACTGAAAAAGGAGTCACATACCTTTGCAAATTCCCTATTTCATTTTATTCGACATTCCCTGGTAATGTCACTTAACAACAGTTATCACACAAAATCCCAGATAAAATTCTTAAATTTCTTTTGTTAAAATTCTGACCCTGCGAATAGACTTTTGCATTGTTACTTTCTCTAATGGTCATCATACCATGAGGATTTTTTTCATAGTAGCGAATATTGATCTATTTCATTTCTTGGTAAATCCACACTTTACACATGCATTATTTGTTATGCATTTGGTTCATTTGATTTATAAAGACCACTGGAGGGCTTCATTCCGATTTGTTATTTTATCCAAACTCAAATATCATTCCGCTTTTTATACTGTGAACCGCATTATTGCAAAACGATAACTCTTTGATATCGAGTCAATGAATTTCTTGAAAAACTCAATTTTCTTTGGCATATATAATTTCTGTTGCAACCATGTTCGGATTTTCTTATTAAAAATTCGTTTTGTTTACATCAAGTTTAATTATTTAAATTTGCTTGCAGTACGTAATCAATTCAAAGTCTCTTATGATAAATCAAAGCCATCATATTCAAAATAATCCCAACAATCACTTCATTTCTCTTGAAACATAATATGCTTAGTTGGTCTTTGACTTCATTGAATCGTTTCTTTGAGTACGACCACCTTGTGATGACGTTTTCACAAAATCTGAAGATTGCACTAAATTTCAGATTTGATTATTTGTTTATTTATATTGAATCCGCTTTGTTGATTCATTCTATAAAAGCAATCTTAAAACAATTGTGTGCTAAGATAATATACAAAGTTATGTCATATTTTAATGGTTCTTACAGCATTAATCGAGCCTTTCGTGATAAATTTAATTGATTATATATACATAAGTAATTACCTAAAATACAATATAGTATTACTATATTTAAAATTCTTGTTAAAATCCATTAAGGTAAAGAATTTATCTTTCTATATAAAATTATGTTTGAGATATACTCTCATTTAAATTAGACTTAGTTATTTATTATTGGTAATTAATTTTAGTTTTATTAGTAATAAATAGTAGTAGTGTTAGTATTATTTTTAAAGTACTAGGGTTATTGTCAAGGGTAGGTATTGAGTAGCCTAGCCTTAGTTAGGCATGGACTGATCACCTATGCTTAAATAAGGGAGCACTAACCAATATCCACCCATGATAATGACTAGTTAATATATATAAATTAAGTCATCATACTTATTTAGTAAATTTTAATTATATGTAAAAATATTTTTACTCTGTACTGTAAAGAGAAGTCATATTTTCATAAAACAATACAAGAATTAGAAGGACAAATAAATAAATAATTGTCTATCACATGTTTTGGGGTAACTATGTACCGTAACGCTCTGGCAAAAAAAATGACTATATAAGAATAATATGGTAGTCAGCAACTACGTTGGTTTAGGGAAACATTATAATATATAAGAATAGTCTCCGTTTTCAATATTTGTAAATACATTCACAACGTTATATGGTTTCAAAATAAAAAAAAAATAAGTAATCACATAGAATCGACTCATTAAGCATATATTTACAAAATATTTTACAAATACTTTTGTACAATAAATATTTTTATACCTTTAATTACCAATTTCATTTAATGTTATAAATAATAATGATTTCTTTTACAAAATAATAATACTAAAATATTTTATAATAACTTCATTACGGTGTTTTATAATATATATTACATAAGTAAATATAAGTTATTTTACATAGTATAGTAAAATACTAAAATAATATTTATTTAAAAGTAGTAACCATTTACATATAGTAAAAATGCGTAACAAATAATATGTGTTACATTTGCTTTACAAATATAATATAATGGTCGGTCATGCCAAAACAACTTGTTCTTATTATATTTCGATCTCTAGGACATAGTATGAAAAATATGGTCACTAATAATGTACTATCACATTATTTCACAATTGAAACAACTTGGAACTCTAAACAATGATACACTAACTCTATTGTCTTTTGGTGTATCTTTGCAATTCACTCATCTCAACACTTTGATTTTCTCATATCATAAATATTTGACAAATCATTTTTCATGCTTTTATTTCATTTGGAACCTGTCAATTCTAAGTCTTCCTCAGTTGCCAATCAAAGTAAGCTTTCTTTTGACAAAGAATTTTTATTAATTCTAAAAATCCTTCACATTCATTTTAAATATCTCTTGATCATATATCTTTCGACTTGAACCTAGTCACTTTGGAAATTATATCACTTCATCTCATTCGTCTGTCATCGATTTCTTGAACTAATTCAGTTGAACCATTGAATCCTACTTATAATACAACTCATATTCACAAAATTTGATATTTTAATTCTATGTCATCTACCTTGAATATTGTTTTATTGACTAAAATATGACATAAGTCTAACAGAAATATCGTAACTCAAATCTCGAGGACGAGATTTAAAACAAGGTGGGGAGAATGTAACGACTCACACAAAAATGTCCTAAAACACTCCGCAAGTGAAGACCCGGACCCCTAAAACTCTAACGTACATGAAAAATCAAGAAATCAAGAATATTGGAGTTCACGCGGGCCGCGTAAGACATAAGGGTAGTCTACGCGGGCCGCGACAGGTAGAAGATCACCGGAGATGCATGATGGCCACGTAGCATGACACGCATCGACCATGCATGACACGCGTCAATCAGACACTTACGCGGGCCGCGTAAGTGTTCCCTTTGATTTTACGCGGGCCGCGAGGCGCCCTGTTTCCAGCCCTATAAATAGCAGTCGATAGTTTTAAATAATTCGTTCAATTCTTTTCTTCTTTTAGCTTCTATTATAACAAAGTAATAGCCCGGGTATTATATTCTAAATCCTGAAACTCTGCCCGTATTAGGGTAATAACTTTAATCACTGGTACGATACTTTATCCGATCGATTGAAACTATCCGATGGATGTATAAGTGCTGCTCAAACTCGGGTTATACTTTGTCATTCGTCGTGAATTCGATGGATGTTTAAGTATCGCACTTTGTCATTCGTTGTGAGGGTTTTTATCTCGTGAGTTGTCGTTAAAGTTGAATTGAGTTAATACACTAATACGAGTTCCATTGTGTCTAGAAATTAGAACTCGTAATCAGGGAACTACTAGAATATTTAATAGCTAGGTAAATTTCGTAGTTAAAATAAATTTATTAAACGTACTAATTACGTACACTTAGTTGTTGAGATAACTTAGCAATTAAGAAACCTTAATAAATAAATTAAACTTAAGTAAGATTAATTAATCAGTTAAGCAAGATTAATTAAGTTAAGTATGATTAATTAAGCTAAGCAAGATTAATTAAGCTAAGTAAGATTTATTAAATAGATATACATGAAATATATATATATATATATATATATATGTGAGATAGATAATATCAAAGGAAGGTGCTAGGAAGGTGTAAGAAGATATATATCTGGGTAGGAAGCTTCCTAGAAGATGTATAGGTAACTTCCTAGAAAAGCTATAGGAAACTTCCTAGAAATTTCCTACTTCTTACCTATAAATAGAAAGCTTAGGAATTCATTTTCTTTGTTCATTTCTTCTATTCTTTTCTCTATACGTTAGTGTTTTAACCAATAATCACCAATGCGATGTTCTGTCCGATCGATTCATGAACCAACTAACGGATGCCAAAGTATTGTATTTTGTGAGTTTGTTAAACGGATGCCAAAATGCTGTATAAACAAGACTATACTTTGTGAATTTCGTTAAGGTTCGAATCTCGTGACTACCATTAAGGTTTGATTTGGGTTTTACACAAATACGTATTCCATTCTGTTAAACTATATGTTTCACTATCAGAATACTCCCAAATTTACAATCAAACAAGCTGTTAAATCATCAGAAGATTCAGAACAATAAAGTATACGTTTAATTATCAGAAGGAGTAGAATCAAGAAGCTTGTTAAATCAATACTGCATGCTTATAAAGTGAGTCATTCTCTTTTTATCAAATTACTTTCAAAATCATGTTTATTTTCAAAGATTATAATTACAGTGATTAAGTTTATGTAATCACCAAGTTACAGCCGGTATGTGGGGTTTTGTATACATTACTTGATAATCTTCACCATTGGGGCAGCCAAGGGGTGATATGACCATAATCACAGACACCATTGGACGAATGGGCCAATGGGTCGAGTGATAAAGTACTGTGGGTAGTTGGTTGATATCAGAAACATTGTAATCTTCCTTAATACTGTAAATTATAACAAATGTGTCATTTTAGTAAATAGAATGATTCACTCAGTATTTCCCGCTGACAAAACCTTTTTAAAACGCGTTTTAGGTCATTACAGTAGATGGGAGTAAAAGATGGATACGACACTGAAAGGCATCAAGAAGTGGCTTATTTTATTAATTAAATTAAAATTAAGAAATATTGTTTTATGCAATTATCTTTATTAAAGCTACCATTGTAAAACGTAGGTTTATCCCATCTATTTAATAAATAAAATCCGGTGTTTTCTAAACTCTGATATTTTTCCTAACTCACGGTCCTGATGAAATTTTCGCTGCAATGTTTTCAAAATAATCACCGGTACCACTGGGCTGTTCGCGGCACCCGATTCCATCCAGGGTGGGTCGAGGGCCGTGACAGAAGGGCTAGCAGCAGACTTTTTCTTGGACGATCGGACGGTGTCAAGATCAGTGACACTGAATTTGGAGGCAGATTTTGAAGATTTCCCAGCGCCTACACACCCAAAACAGATAAGTATCCTTATCCTATTTCTATTTAACTAGTTATCTAAACATTTAATTATGCAAAAAACATGATACTTACTCGACATAGTGACAGAACCTGAGGATACTTCCTGAGAATCCTGGGTGTTTGTTTTAAATGACCTTGTTGCAGGATCAAGTCTTCTGAAAGCAGCGAGCCTTTCCTTGGTGGCTGGTGATGGTATGAGGTGCGAAACAGAGATAGCTGTACAACAGAAACAAAAGGGTGTTAGTGATCCTTATACAAAAACAAGGTTATCTGGTGATCCTTCTCAGGATCCTCTATCCTACCATGGGTGGCCCACTTTCTTGGCAGATCCTTTCCATTCGGGATAGAATCCCTTCTAACAAAGAAGAATCGCCGTTTCCAGTTTGTATCATTCTTAGTGGCTTTGAAGATGGGATGTTCTTCACCAGGTTTACGCTTGAATAGATATCGGTGGGATCCAAATGTTGTGAGGTCATACATCTCTGCCAATTCTGACATTCCTAGAGCAATTTCCTCCTGCTCAATGATCCTCTCGAGGGTATATAAGACCCTCCAGATCATTGGCATAGCTTGAATATAAGAAATGCCGGTAAGAGAGAAGAAAGACTGGGTGAATTCAGGGAAAGGATATGTGTATCCTATTGTGAAAGGTGTGACCGGGAAGGCTCCCCAAGTTTCAGAAACATAATCGCTTAGAACGGTGGGGTCAAATGGTTTGAAATAGGTGTTCGCCGGAAAGCAATGCCGGATTCTGTCTATTTGTGGATCAGTGAAGCAGCACCTTTCATTCGCCGAATCTTTGATGATCCCTTGGCTTTTCAAGGGGCTGTCCTTCTTGTGATCCTTAGCCGGTGAGCATATTAGCATCATCTCGATTATGACGGTGGTAAAGGAGAAGAAACAGAGAAAGAAGATGAAGAGAGAAAGGAGAAGAGTATTACCTGATCAAGTCTTCAAATGAAGATTTAAAGGATGAAACGCATGGATTTAAATGCTCTCTAACCCTTATCTCTAAATTCAATTTATAATGATGGTTTTGCAGGATGGTCACCTCAATGACGTCATGTTAGCAACGGCTAGTCAGGATTCAATGGCTATATATCCTTTAGTTGGTTACGGATAAGAACAAAATATAACTCATTTATTTACATAATTACTCCTTATATTTTGGGGGCAATTGTTAGGGGTGGATTTCTAAATGATCAGTGATCCTCAACCGCTGTTGGGCTTAGTGATCCTTACTTCTGTTTGAATTGGTGATCCTTAGAAGTATTTCAGGATCAGGATCATGGATCATCATAAAGATCCTCGTACTAACGGTTGTCTACTTTGAATTCGAAATTGTTTTGCAGGAGTACCAGCTTGGACTTGGTCTTGGCGACATTCTTGAAGCATATTCCACGTTTATTCAGCACGTGCATAGCTAAAAGTGGACGTTATGGAGTCGTGGAGGACTTGCACCATTTACGGAATGTTAGTTAGAGTAGATATTTTCCATTTTTAAAGGGGTAGCGAGCTAATTAGAAAACACTGGGCTATTTTTGGCTACACACACACTCGTACAACTGCTCTCACCAGTACTCGTTAACTCACTTGGCGATTACACACTTTTATACACAATACACTATAGTGATCCTTGTACTTAGCTCGCTATCATCCGAAGTTGTAATACATTTCTTATTCAATTTAAGTTGGTGATCGGTAGTTTCCATCACCCGAGGTTTTTTATGCCGGAGATCATTCATTGATCAAGGGCTTTTTCCTCGTATAAATCTTTGTGTCACTTGTTCATTTCATTTCTGAGTGATCCTTATTGTTGTTCATCAATTCAAGCATCATACCTCACAACAGAAAGTTTGGTTGCATTGTCATTGCTAGATTTTTTACCAAAACAATCATCAAAACAAAAACCATAACCAAACTTAAAGAATGGGCTCCGGCTACGTCTAGAAATGTCCTTCATCGCCCATTCATGCAGCCTATGCCTGCGCTGCATCATCATCCCCTCCAGCTCCAGTATCCTTCACCTGATCCTTGCCACTGCCGCTAGCCTCGATTTCCAGAACCTCGTCAGCCTCATCCTCATCCTCCAACTCAGCCAGCCTGGCCTTCCAGCCTTCCACGTCCCAGTTGCTCCTATCAAAGGCAGGATCCTGAGCTTCTTGAGCCATCTGTAGCTTGGTCTTGTACATGGCTATGGTAGAGGAGACCTTGGCATCCTCCGTGATCTCATGCTTCTCATAATCAAAATTGATCAGGATTGCAGCTGTCTGAGCTTTGGCGTCATTGAGATCCTTTTCAAGGGAAGCAATCTTGTGATCCTTGAGCACCGCCACCTTTTGGAGGTCAGAGTGTTTTTCTTCAAGCTCTTCAACATTCCCAACGTAGTCCTCGATCTCAGCAAATTTCTACAAAGAAGACAAGGCAAAGATTAGAGTTAGGTGATCCTCAAGTGGATAGGATAACTAAACTGAGTCAGTGATCCTTACATAATTAAAGTACTCGAGGAATTGATGCCGGATCAGAGGCAAGCCTTGAATGTTATCAGCTTCAGAGGTTTTTTTTTCTTTCCACCTCTTCCCTTTGAAGTGGTGGCCTTGGGGATTACAATGGAAGGGCTAGCAGCAGACTTTTTCTTGGATGATCGGACGGTGTCAAGATCAGTGACACTGAATTTGGAGGCAGATTTTGAAGATTTCCCAGCGCCTACACACCCAAAACAGATAAGTATCCTTATCCTATTTTTATTTAACTATTTATCTAAACATTTAATTATGCAAAAAACAGGATACTTACTCGACATAGTGACAGAACCTGAGGATACTTCCTGAGAATCCTGGGTGTTTGTTTTAAATGACCTTGTTGCAGGATCAAGTCTTCTGAAAGCAGCGAGCCTTTCCTTGGTGGTTGGTGATGGTATGAGGTGCGAAACAGAGATAGCTGTACAACAGAAACAAAAGGGTGTTAGTGATCCTTATACAAAAACAAGGTTATCTGGTGATCCTTCTCAGGATCCTCTATCCTACCATGGGTGGCCCACTTTCTTGGCAGATCCTTTCCATTCGGGATAGAATCCCTTCTAACAAAGAAGAATCGCCGTTTCCAGTTTGTATCATTCTTAGTGGCTTTGAAGATGGGATGTTCTTCACCAGGTTTACGCTTGAATAGATATCGGTGGGATCCAAATGTTGTGAGGTCATACATCTCTGCCAATTCTGACATTCCTAGAGCAATTTCCTCCTGCTCAATGATCCTCTCGAGGGTATATAAGACCCTCCAGATCATTGGCATAGCTTGAATATAAGAAATGCCGTTAAGAGAGAAGAAAGACTGGGTGAATTCAGGGAAAGGATATGTGTATCCTATTGTGAAAGGTGTGACCGGGAAGGCTACCCAAGTTTCAGAAACATAATCGCTTAGAACGGTGGGGTCAAATGGTTTGAAATAGGCGCCAGAAAGCAATGCCGGATTCTGTCTATTTGTGGATCAGTGAAGCAGCACCTTTCATTCGCCGAATCTTTGATGATCCCTTGGCTTTTCAAGGGGCTGTCCTTCTTGTGATCCTTAGCCGGTGAGCATCTTAGCATCATCTCGATTATGAAGGTGGTGAAGGAGAAGAAACAGAGAAAGAAGATGAAGAGAGAAAGGAGAAGAGTATTACCTGATCAAGTCTTCAAATGAAGATTTAAAGGATGAAACGCACGGATTTAAATGCTCTCTAACCCTTATCTCTAAATTCAATTTATAATGATGGTTTTGCAGGATGGTCACCTCAATGACGTCATGTTAGCAACGGCTAGTCAGGATTCAACGGCTATATATCCGTTAGTTGGTTACGGATAAGAACAAAATATAACTCATTTATTTACATAATTACTCCTTATATTTTGGGGGCAATTGTTAGGGGTGGATTTCTAAATGATCAGTGATCCTCAATCGCTGTTGGGCTTAGTGATCCTTACTTCTATTTGAATTGGTGATCCTCAGAAGTATTTCAGGATCAGGATCATGGATCATCATAAGGATCCTCGTACTGACGGTTGTCTACTTTGAATTCGAAATTGTTTTGCAGGAGTACCAGCTTGGACTTGGTCTTGGCGACATTCCTGGAGTATATTCCATGTTTATTCAGCACGTGCATAGCTAAAAGTGGACGTTATGGAGTCGTGGAGGACTTGCACCATTTACGGAATGTTTGTTAGAGTAGATATTTTCCATTTTTAAAGGGGTAGCGAGCTAATTAGAAAACACTGGGCTATTTTTGGCTACACACACACTCGTACAACTGCTCTCACCAGTACTCGTTAACTCACTTGGCGATTACACACTTTTCTACACAATACACTATAGTGATCCTTGTACTTAGCTCGCTATCATCCGAAGTTGTAATACATTTCTTATTCAATTTAAGTTGGTGATCGGTAGTTTCCATCACCCGAGGTTTTTTATGCCGGAGATCATTCATTGATCAAGGGCTTTTTCCTCGTATAAATCTTTGTGTCACTTGTTCATTTCATTTCTGAGTGATCCTTATTGTTGTTCATCAATTCAAGCATCATACCTCACAACAGAAAGTTTGGTTGCATTGTCATTGCTAGATTTTTGACCAAAACAGTAACGTAAAAATATTTTTTTAATAGGGTATTGTTTTGGTCAAAAATCAGGCTAGGATAATGCAACCAAATCTTTGTTGTGAGGAATGATGCTTGAAACAATGAACAAATGTATTAATAACTTGCAAATGAAATGAACAAGTGACACAAGGATTTATACGAGAAAAAAGCCCTTGATTAAGTGTTGATCTCCGGCACAAAAAACCTCGGGTGATGGAAACTACCGATCACCAACTATAATTAAACAAATGATTGTTACAACTCGGGATGATAACAAGCTTGTTACAAGGATCACTAGAGTGTAATCTGTATGAAATCGCCAAATGAACTGTTGAGAGCTTGCGAGAGTGTGAGTGTTAGCTAACTTAGCCAATTGTTCTAATTCAAGCTTGTTATTCCCTTTTTAAAATTAGAAATAACTAGATAACTAACTATCCGCTAAATGTGCAAGCTTCCCACGATCTCCATAACATTCACAAAGGCTATGCACGTGTGGAATATTAAAGCATATTCCCCTAGAATATCGGCGAGACTTGGTCCATGCGTATACTCCTGCAGAACAAACTTAAACATAATGAAGGCAACCGTTAGTATAAGGATAACAATAAGGATCATGGATCCTGATCCTGCAACGTCTTCTGAGGATCCTTAATTCAAACAGAATTAAGGATCCGTGATCCTGGCAATACTTGAGGATCCGTGATCCTTAGGTATAGAAAATCTATCCCTAACAATTGCCCCCAAAATATGAGGAGTAAAATGTAAATTAACGAGTCGTATTTTTTAATCTTATCTGCAACTAACTAGCCAACGGAATTATAGCCGTTTGAGTCGAACTAACCGTTACACATCATACGTCATTGAAGTGACAATCCTGCAGAATCATCATTATATATAGGTTAGAGATGAGGATCAATTTGTATTTAAATTCGAGCGATACTCCCTTTAAATCCTCATTCAAAGATCAATCAGGTATCTCTCTCCTCCTTCTCTCTTCATCTTCTTAGTCTGTTCTTCTTCAAAATCTTTAAATCACAATGAAGTTACGATCATCCCTCGCCAAGGATCACCAGAAAGATAGTCCTTTGAAAAGCCAAGGGATTATCAAAAATACTCCGAAGGAACTCTGCTGCTTCACTGATCCGGAGATCGACCGGATCCGTCACTGTTTTCCGACGGACACCGTCTTCAAACCCTTTGACCCTACTGCCAAAAGCGATTATGTCTCTGACACTTGGGTTGCTTTTCCGGCGACCCCATTCCTGATAGGATACTTCTATCCTTTCCCTGCCTTCACTGAATCCTTCTTTTCTCTCACCGGCATGTGCTACATTCAGGTCATGCCAATGATGTGGAGGGTTTTATATACCCTAGAGAAAATCATTGAGCAGGAAGGCATAGAGTTAGGGATGTCGGAACTGGCTGAACTGTATAACCTTGTGAGCCATGGTTCACACCGCTTCTTATTCAAACATAAACCCGGTCATGCACACCCAATCCTCAAGACCACAAAGAATGATACCAACTGGAAGAAGCGCTTTTTTCTTCGTTAGGAGGGATTCTATCCCGGATGGGAAGGATCTCCCCAGAAAGTGGGCCACCCATGGTAGGATAGAGGATCCTTATAGAAGGATCATAGGATAACCCTGTTTCTGTTAAGGATAACTGGCCCCTTTTCTGTTTTGCAGCTATCTCTGTCTCTCATATCATTCCATCACCTGCAACCAAAGAAAGGATCACTGCTTTTTGGAGCCTTGATCCTGCTGTTAGATCATTCCAGGCAAACACAAAGGATTCTTAAGAAGTATCCTCCGGTTCAGTAACCTTGTCAAGTAAGTGTTTAAATTTATATGTAAATAAATATAGATTAAGGATACTTATTTGTTATTTGTCCTTTGTAGGTGCTGGAAAATCCTCAAAGTCAGCCACTCGCTTCAGCGTCACTGATCTTGATACTGTCTCTGGCCGGTCCGGAAAGAAGAAATCTGCTGCTAGCCCAAGCGTTCCAATCCCTAAGCCTGTCACCTCCAAGGGCAAGGGAGGAAAGAAGAGGAAGACCACTGAGGCTGATAACCTTGAAGGCCTGCCCCTCATCCGTCATCAATTTGAAGAATACTTCAATGATGTAAGGATCCATGATCCTGAATTCTATCTTGCCCATTTGAGGATAACTGATCCTAAATTGAATCCTTCTTTCTTTGCAGAAATTCGCTGAGATCCAAATGCTCTTTGATGCATATGTTGAAGAGGCTGAGATGAAGGAGCTGGACTACCAGAAGATCTTCCTGGCCAAGGATGAGACCATCTCTCGCCTCGAGAAGGAGCTTAACTTGGCAAAAAAACAGCTGGTCATGGCCCACATCACTGCTGACCAGGAGAAGAATGAGGTGATGGAGGATGCTAAACTCTCTGCCGCCATTGCTATGTACAAGACCAAACTGCAGATGGCCCAGGAAGCTCAGGATCCTGGCTTTGACAGGACCAATTAGGACCATGAGGGCTGGAAGGCTAGGCTGGCTGAGCTTGATGATGAAGAGGAGGCTACAGAGGTCTTGATGCTTGAGGCAAGCGGCAGCGTGGCTAAGGATTAGGCTGGTGATGCTGGAACTGGAGGTGCTGGTGATGGTGATGGTGATGCAGCGAAGGTGTGAGCTGCAGAAATGGGCGATGATGGATTTATCTAGACGCGACCGGAGCCCATTTTTTATAGTTTGGTAGTGGTTTTTGTTTGATGGAGTTTTTCTTGAACAATGCTGGTCTGTACTTAAACAATAGTTTTTAGGGTTGAGGATCATGGATCCTTGGACAATAGGAAGGATAATGGGTGGTGGATGGATCCTCTGTTTGGGGGATGAAACCACTTGTTATCCTTCCGCCTTTATTTCCTGCACTTAGACCTTGTTAAATATGGACACCCTTTGCCAACCCAAGTGGACGGGCCACGTTTTACTGGTAGAAACTTGGGTTGGCAATTTTGACAACCTTTAAAGGGTTTAACTTTTGGTAAATAAAATCTTAATCTTTTGACTATCTTATGTGTTGTTACATTTGTGAATATTTTACCTTCCAGTTGCTATTATATACTTTGTTTGAATTCATAAGTTAAGAATAAGAAGTTGGTAGATTATGTCAAAAAATTTAGGATATGATCAAGGATCTAATATCCTATAATCGAAAAATTCAAAAAGTGATCTGACTTAAGGATCATGCAAGCTGTTGTCAAAGAATAAGGGTCACTTAGACAAATAAAGTATTAAACTAAAGTGATTAAGGATCATACCTGAGAATCCAAGTTAGGATCCTAAACCTTTAATACTTACAATCAGGATAACCAAAAGACAAACCTTAAAAAAAGGTTAGGATCAAGGATCCTTAGTTGTTTAGCTTCAAAAACCTGAAATGGAACATAACTTGGGACTAAGCCAATATAAGAGAAAAGTTAGCAACTAGGGACAAGCCCAACAATTCTGGGGACAAGCCCAATATACTGGGGACAAGCCCAAAAAACTGGGGACAAGCCCAAAAAACTGTGGACTAGCCCAAAAAACTGGGGACAAGCCCAAAGGATCTTGTGTAAACTGGAGTATGGCCCTCACTGGCGACTATCCAAACTTAGGGGTTGTTTGTTTACCTTTTAATGAGGCTCTTAATGGTTCAAACTCTTACTGGTTCAGCACTAAATGGTTCAGACTGTTTGTTTCACGAGCAAATGTCTGAATGGTTCAGACATTTGCCTCTGAATGGTTAAGATTTATACAGAGTCTGAATGGTTAGGACCTCTAATCTGAATTGGTAAGACATTTGCCTCTGAACGGTTAAGCATTATACAGGCTCTTAATGGTTCAGACGTCTTATTGATTCAGCACTTAATGGTTCAGATCTCTTACTGTTCAGCACTTAACCATTCAGATGTTGCCAAACGGCCCCTTAGTGACATGAAAATGTCAAAACCTTAGCTAACGTGAAAACGTTAGAAACCTTAGGAACGGATGTATGGTACGTCTACCATTATACGTAGGATCCTGAATACAGCCAGTACAATGAAATTGTCAGCCCCTAAAGCGAGTACTGGTCCCATTGCCATGAACTGTACCAGGATCATCGTGTGCTACTGGCGATACTGGGGACAGGCCCAAATAACTGGGGTCAAGCCCAAATAACTGGGGTCAAGCCCAAATAACTGGAGACTTCTGTGGATACTCAATCCTTTGTTAAGGATACATGAACCTTCTGCAAAACTCAGAATTAAGTGAAAGGAGGATAAGGGATCCAGGATCCTTCTCCTTATATATAAGATAATTAAAGAATTAAATAGTTTGAGATTAGATCATTACCAAAATGAGGATCCTCTATCCTGTAAGGATCCTTCAAGGATATTGGTCATGAAAATAGTTGAGGATCCTGGATCCTTACTACATGAAATATTTCTTCAGGTGGATAGCATTCCAAGCTCTTGGTAGCAAATCACCTTCCATTGTTAGCAATCGATATGCCTCCTTTCCTGCCTCAGCTTCAATCAGGTTGGGGCCTTCCCACTTTGGTGCCAACTTTCCATCAGCAGGATTTGTGGTATTCTGAAATGCTTTCCTCAATACCATATCACCAACTTGGAATTTTCTGATCCTGACATTCTTATTGTAGGCTCCAGCCATCCTTTGTTGATAACTAGCCATTCTTATCCTTGCCAAATCCCTGAGTTCTTCTATGGTATCCAAGTCTTGAACCAAGTTTTCAACATTTCCTTCAGGATCACGGATGCTTGTTCTTGCAGTAGGAACCACCATCTCTGTAGGGATCACTGATTCTGCTCCAAATACCAAAGAAAATGGAGTTTGGCCAGTAGCATTCTTGGGGGTTGTCCTATCAGCCCATAATACATAAGGTAGTTCTTCTGCCCACTTTCCTTTCTTGGATCCAAGGTTCTTCTTCAAGTTGTTGATGATGATCTTGTTGGATGATTCTGCTTAACCATTAGCTTGTGGGTGGACTGGTGTTGATGTTATCATCTTAATCCCCCAGCTGTCACAAAAGTTAGTAGTTCTACTCCCAATAAATTGGGATCCATTATCACAAACAATTTCAGAAGGGATACAAAATCTATTAATAATATTTCTTTTAATAAAGGATATCACTTCTTTTTCTCTGACTTGAGCAAAGGCTTCAGCCTCTATCCACTTAGAGAAGTAATCAGTCATGGCAAGCATGAACACCTTTCCTCCTGGTGCTTTGGGAAGTTTACCAACTATATCCATTCCCCATCTCATGAATGGCCAAGAAGAGGATATAGGATGCAAGAGCTCTGCTGGTTGATGAATGATATTACTATGTCTCTGACAAGGATCACACTTCTTGGCATAATCCACAGCATCCTTCTTCATTGTAGGCCAATAGTATCCTGTCCTAAGGATCCTTGAGAACAATGCCCTGCCCCCAGTGTGGTTTCCACAATCTCCTTCATGAAAATCCTTTAGGACTTCTTGGATTTCAGGATCCTCTATGCACCTTAGATATAGACCTGCAAGAGATCGTTTATATAACATGTTATTCAATATTGTAAATTGAGATACCTTGATTTTGAAAGCCCTGAGGTTTTCTCCTGTAAGAATCTCTCCATGTTGTATATATCTCATGATTGGAAGGATCCATGATCCTGAATGAGACTGTATACCATCACTAGGAACCATTGCCGAATCCTCTTCTATCTCCATAGTTATGTGATCCTCAATAGCAGGAGCCAAAATATGGATGATAGGGATCTTGATATCCTCTGGAATTTTCAAAGATGATCCAAGATTGGCCAATGCATCAGCTTCTGCATTCTCTTCCCTTGGTACCTGTGTTAAACTAAAGGAAACAAAAGAGAGTGCCAATTCCTTGACTCTCTCTAGGTATTTGATTAGCTTTTCACCTTTAACAGCATAGGATCCATTAAAGTGATTAGTAATTAACAATGAATTTACATGTACCTCAAGATACCTGATCCTCATATGCTTGGCAATTTGCAAACCAGCTATCAAGGCTTCATATTCAGCCTCATTATTAGTAGTTTGAAACTCACAAGCTATGGAGTGGGGTATTATGTCCCCCTGTGGCGATTTTAGTAGTATTCCAAGTCCTGTTCCTTTGACATTAGAGGCTTCATCAGTGAAGAGTATCCAAGGATCCTGAGTCTCTTCCAGCTGCTGAACTTCTAACTCAGCTTCTCTTTGCAAGTCACTACTAAAATCTGCCACAAAGTCAGCTAAGGCTTGGGATTTGATGGCAGTCCTTGGTTCATATCTTATATCATAAGCACTAAGCTTCACTGCCCATTTAGCCATCCTTCCTGACATTTCAGGTTTCCTGAGAACATTCTTAATTGGAAAGTTAGTCTTAACAATAATGGCATGAGTTTCAAAATAATGTCTTAGTTTAGTAGATGCCATAATCAAAGCTAGGATAAGTTTCTCTAAATGAGAATACCTGGATTCAGCATCAAGCAAACTCTTACTTACATAATAAACAGGATGTTGTGTACCTTCGTGATCCTTAACAAGGACCGCACTTACTGCTTTAGAGGATACCGCTAGATACAAGGATAATATATCCCCTTTTTCTGGTTTCATCAAGGCAGGAGCTGAGGATAGGTAATCCTTAAGGGCTTTGAGAGCATTTTCATGCTTTTCAGTCCATTCGAATTTCTTGTTCTTTCTCAAAATGTCATAGAATTCCTTGTACTTTTCTGATGACTTCGATATGAACCTATTCAAGACTGCGATCCTCCCTGTCAACCTTTGCACATCCTTGGCATTGGCAGGAGATTTGATATTCACAATTGCCTTGATTTGCTCTGGACTTGCTTCTATGCCTCTTTTTGTTACCATGTAACCTAGGAACTTGCCTGCTTTAACACCAAAGTGACACTTTGAAGGATTCAACTTCATATTGAATTTGTCAAGGATATTGAATGCTTCTTACAGTTCTCTAAGGTGATCCTCAGCTCTCTTGGACTTAACCACCATGTCGTCTATATAGACTTCCATAGTGTGTCCTATTTGTTCCTTAAACATCATATTGACTAGCCATTGATAAGTTGCACCTGCATTCCTTAGTCCAAATGGCATAGCAATATAACAATAGATACCAGTTGGGGTCATAAAGGCTGTATCCTCTTGATCAGATGGTTCCATCTGAATTTGTTGAAATCCAGATGAAGCATCCATAAAAGTCAACAACTCATGACCCGCGGTAGCATCCACCATGGAGTCAATGTGGGGTAATGGGAAAGGATCCTTGGGACATGCCTTGTTCAAATCAGTAAAATCGACACATACCCTCCACTTTCCGTTTTTCTTTTGAACAACAACCACACTGGCTAACCATCTTGGATACTTAACCTCTCTAATCATACCTGCTCGGAGTAATTTGTCTACCTTCTCCTGGATAATGGCATTCCTCTCAGGTGTAAACTTTCTCCTCTTCTGATGTATGGGCTTGAATGACCTTTCAATACCGAGTTTATGAGTAATTATATCTTTAGAGATACCTGTCATGTCTTCATGCTTCCAGGAAAAGGTAGTTTTTCTCCTTTTAAGGAAGGATACTAGATCCTGTTCAATGTTGCTGAGGATCCCTGATCCTATGAAGACTTTGGATTCAGGATCATGAGGATCCGTAAGGATTTCTTTCACATCCTGTTCTCTTGCCTCCAAGACGTCTATTGGAGGATACCTTAGTTGCTATTGCTCCCTTGGTCTTGAGGTTGGCTTCATTGATGAGGTATAGCAATTTTTTGCTTCTTGTTGGTCACTCTCAATCTTTATCACCCCCCATGGACTAGGAAGCTTTACACACTGATGGTAGGTAGATGCAACTGCCTTCATGTCATGTATCCATGGTCTGCCAAGGATAACATTGCAACAGGATAAGCAATCTATAACACAAAATTTTTTATAAGAATGAAGTCCTTCAATGTAGATGGGAAGTTTAATGTCCCCCAATGTATTCTTGGTTTCTCCGCTGAATCCCACAAGAACTGAGGATCTTGGGACAATATCTGATTCAGGGATGTTCATTTTCTTGAGGACATCAAGCTGAATGATATTTACTGAGCTTCCTCCATCGATTAGGATCCTGCGAACAAAATGGTTAGATATGAATAAAGTAATAACAAGACCATCGTGATGAGGATCCTGGACATCAACACGATCATCCTCATCAAAAGCTATGACTTTCTCCTGTGTGACAGTAGAGGTTCGAATGGGTCTATCTCCATTATCCATCTTAGTTTCCTTGGCATGTCTCTTGGCTGCTGAAAAGGAAGTACCACAAATGTCTGATCCACCGGATATGAAGTTTATAACTTGTGCATCTGCCGGAGGAGCAGGAGCTCTTTCTGGAACCTTTCAGGATCCTGGATCCTTGACTTTTTTCTTCCCAAAAGCTCCTTCAAGTGCCCCTTGCTTAACAAATAACCAATCTCTTTTCTCAGTGTAATACACTCTTCAGTGAGATGCCCGAAATCCTCGTGATATGCACACCATTTGGATTTGTCTTTTGTTGTGGCTGGTTTATCACTTTTCCTTGGCCACCTAGCTTTTTCACCTAAATTCTGCATTGCAAGGATCAGTTCATTGTTATCAACAGAAAAACATTATTCAGAAATGGGAGGATAATCCTCATCATCCTCTTCCTGTTCTACTGCATGCACGTTCTGGTTGTCAGACTTGTTGTAAGGTTTGGATTTGTTGTTCCTGAAGTAGGATCCTTGTTTCTCCTACTTCGAGGATCCTGCCAGTCTTTCCTGGATCCTTTTATCATCCTCTAATTGGATGAATCTAAGGGCCCTGGTTCTCACTTCATCAAGATTCCTGCATGGGGTCATGACAAGATCATCATAGAATAATGAATCCCTAAGCAAACCCATTTTAAAGGCTTCCACAGCCGTAGCTATATCCAGATTAGGGATATCTAAGGATTCTTTACTAAACTTAGTGATATAATCTCTAAGTGATTCATTTTGACCTTGTGTTACCCTATATAGATCACTAGTTAAACGTTCAAATTTTCTACTACATGAGAACTGGCTATTAAACAGATTAACTAGATTAGCAAATGAAGTAATAGAGTAAGGGGGAAGACTTAGCAGCCATTTAAGAGCTGATCCTGTGAGTGTGGATCCAAAACCCTTGCATAGACATGCTTCTTTTAACCTCTCGGGAATTGGATTGATCTCCATCCTTTCTCTGTACTGAGCTACATGCTCCTTTGGATCCGTTGAACCATCTTATAACTTCATGGTTAGTATTTGGAACCACTTGGGTATCTCAGCATCACAAATAGGTGGTGCAAAACGAAATATCCTATGGCTCCCATCTGCAATTTCAGGAATGGGCTTAACCACTCCTGGAACGTTGGATATCATATCCTTCAGTTTTTGTAACTCCCTAGCCATAGCTTGATTGATACCTGTATCCTGCATAAAGCCATGGTTAGTGTTATAAGAATTATTCAAAGTGTTACCTCCCGGAGGATTCAAGTTTGGAATCCCGGATGTGAATCCATATTGGCGAGATTCTGGTATGACTGAAGGACCAGAAGAAGTAATGGTCTACATTGGAATGAAGTCTCCTTGATGAACGTATGAACTTGAGGGCTGTACACTTCTTAAGAATCCTTGATCCTGGAAGATGTTGGATCCTTGATGTGCTGTGACTGGGGGTCTTGGAGGATAATCCATGGATCCGTGAATCTGAGATGAGGATCCTAGAACTTGAAAGGAGGATCCTTGAACCTGAGAGGATCCATGAACCTGAGAGGATCCTTGAACTTGAGAGGATCCTTGAACCTGAGAGGATCCTTGAACCATGTACGTTCCCATATATCCTCCTGAGCTAACGAAGGATCCCTGATGCTGGAAAGAGGATCCTGAAGGCTGAAAGCAGGATCCTGAAGGCTGGAAGTGAGACCCTAAAGCCTGACTCATAGTTGTTGATCCATAACGCCTTCCCAATGGTCCACTCTGGTACTGGATGTCCGGAGCTGCAGATTGCAGGGTGATTATGACTGGAGTGTCGAAATCCAGTGATCTAGGTATCAGAGGAGAGTGATCCTCCACTGATTTCTTCTATTTCTTGATGTCACCAATCTACCGGAGGATCCTTTCGTTGGTTTTATCCTGCTCTTGTATGTGATCCCTCATCTGCAAAATCAAAGTAAAAAGATCACTGTTAGTAGGGTTAGAAGAAACAGCAGATGTTGGTGGTTTTGGGAAAATGGGGCTTTGTCTCTTTGGAGCATTTTCAGCATTCTTCTGGGATCCAAAAGGTGGTGGAGGCAAAGGTGGAACGCCCTGTGAAGAAGCGACTGCCGGCATAGAGCTTGAAGTGTTCTTTGCTGAAGAAGCCATATGGTTGGAGATAATGAACCGAAATGAACACAATGAGCAAATTTTTTCAGAAATGAAGCACCAATTGCCCCACGGTGGGCGCCAAACTGTTTTGGTCAAAAATCAGGCAAGGATAATGCAACTAAATCTTTGTTGTGAGGAATGATGCTTGAAACAATGAACAAATGTATGAATAACTTGCAAATGAAATGAACAAGTGACATAAGGATTTATACGAGGAAAAAACCTTGATCAAGAGTTGATCTCCGGCATAAAAAACCTCGGGTGATGGAAACTACCGATCACCAACTATAATTAAACAAATGATTGTTACAACTCGGGATGATAACAAGCTTGTTACAAGGATCACTAGAGTGTAATCTGTATGAAATCGCCAAGTGAACTGTTGAGAGCTTGCGAGAGTGTGAGTGTTAGCTAACTTAGCCAATTGTTCTAATTCAAGCTTGTTGTCCCCTTTTAAAAATTAGAAATAACTAGATAACTAACTATCCACTAAATGTGCAAGCTTTCCACGATCTCCATAACGTTCACAAAGGCTATGCACGTGTGGAATATTAAAGCATATTCCCCTAGAATATCGGCGAGACTTGGTGTAACACCCTAGTTTCTATATAACGGTTTTACATGCAAATACCAACAATTAGATGTGTAGTTAAGACTACACATATTATAAAAATACGGTTTTATTAAAACTTTTACAAATCATAAGTTATTCTACATAGCGTGATCAAATTCGTTGTTTAAAATTTACAACGTGGCAAAGTGCGGAAGCGTGTATTTTTATCGTGTTCGGTTCTTCGCTGAGCTTGATCGTCTTCCGGCATCCCAAAGTGTACCTACATTTCATAAACATGAAATGCTTTAGTCATACGGGGTTTAATTCATGTCCGAACGATGTCCGGGAAACAATTGAGTTTCAAATAAAAAAAATATATATATAAAAATTCTCCACCGTAATTTACGGTCCCACCGTAAATTACGGTGGCCCCTGGATTTCCATTCTTCTACCATACAACAGACAATTAGCACCGTAACCAAATCAACTCCACCGTTATTTACGGTTGAACCGTAAATTACGGTGGACACTGCATCCAACTTCTCTATTTTGTCGTAATTTGACACGAAATCTTTCGTATCTTTCAAACCGCTCAACCGTTTGACCTACCGTTTCTTCCTACATATTTGTAATTTGATTCTCCATCAAATGGAGTTAAAATCCGACATCTGGCTTAATAAATTTTAAGACTTTTAAGTCTTCGGCTTATTACCCTTTATACCAAATTTTTGACCCGATTATGCATTTTATCAAACAAACGTATTTATTTGATTCCTACATTTCATACACTTCATCAAATAATTGTGATATACCATATTAGGTTCTAATCATAGGTTTATTACACCAATTTAAACCCGTTTTCACTAGTATGCTTATTTTGACCCATTAAGGATATTTTAAGCACTTTTAAGCTAAATTTCGCTTTCATTCTAATCTAGCGTGGTATCCCATATCTCTTATCTAGTACTCTTCCATCACAACTAAATGTGGGTTGGATTTAAAGTAGATATCAATGTGTTCCGAATTTATACCTCTTGAAATATCATTTTACGGCAAAGACTCGTATGGAGTCTTTTGGCCCAAGAATTATATCTTTCACTACCCATACTCGTTCTAAACTTTTGTTTAATCATAAGACTCCTTTCCAAACAACCTCTAAGAGTTGTTTGTTCAAATTAGCCTACAAGGGCGTTTTGGTCGATTTTGGTCCTTCTTTTACAATGAAGGGCTATCACCAATTATTCGACCAAATTAGCATTTTTACATTCATCATAAATATGCGTACCTGGCTCGAATCAACAAATAGACCCGATTTTAATACCTTGCTTTATATTTGCTAATTAAGAACGATGCGAATGTCCATTGGATATCTATTCCTGTAAGCATATAACTCGACAAAAGAATCATTAGTCTATATAGTCAAAAGGTGTTGTCTACACCTTTTGACCCGTTTGGCCGAATTGACCATTTATCTTTGCGAGATGATATTTATTATCATCTCCTCTGCATGACTCGTTCCGTTTAACACCGTACGGTCATTTTTAACTTATAAACCGTTTATTACCTTCGACATAATATGACCGAATTATCGATTTACTTCTTTTTAAACCATCAACATGGCTTCTAATTATGCTCGACTATCTTGTTCCGTACGTCTACACGCCGGAACATCTTACCTCGATTTTGCATTTAACTTATTCATAACTAATACGATAAGAGAATATTCTGAAATGTAAGACTAGTGTAAGCTATACTTACCTTGCATCCGAATTATGCTTTTCCCTTCATTCTTGATTCGTTTGACCCGCTTCCTTTCCCAAGCCTCCACCTAGCTCGTTAGGCGTCAAACTATTTTCAATCATTTACAAGGCGGTCAAATTAGTCATAAAAATCACGACTATTCCACCTCGCTTACTTACTATGCCGAAGCTACTATTCGACTTCATGATTAGTTAACTTAGCTTATCAAAAGTTAACTACTTATTGATCACTTGGTTTACACAATTAAGTCAAATCAACATTATGATTAGAACCCGTTTTAACCCATATTTCACGTAATTAATCAATTAAGGCAATTACGCGCTTGATTCGTACTTTCAACATATAAACATTCACTTAGGCATTTTAACAAACACCTTGTGGGCATATTCTATAAAATCAACAATCAATTTTTCATGACTAGTTATTTACCCAAGTTTTAACATAATTCACAAGTTCTTATGTCTAGCATGCATAACAACACCTAGACTTACTTCATAGGGATCAAAATACACTAGAGTGACAATCAAAATCCTAGTGTTTAACATATTTCTACAAAACCCACTAAACACCCATATTGGTGATTATGAACTTCATCATGATAAGCAACATTCAACAAGCTAATGGCTAGGGTTACCTCCTAGACATGATTTCATTCCAATTTCATCAAAACAACAATCATGCAAGCACAAATTTCGAATCTTATGTGTTCATCCAGAATTTGAGATGGAACCAAATAGTAAAATTTTACATACCTTATGATCCCTTTACTAAGGTGATCACTAATTTGTGCTTGGATTTCGATTTGGGCTTGATTTGCCCTTTCAATTTGATGAATTTCTGAAGTTTAGGGTTGAAGCATGAGAGCCTTTCTTGGCTCTGGTTGAATTCGCAGGAAACACACACACGTATGTGTGTTTTATGTTTTTAATATTTGATTTAATTAAAAACTATAATTCCTTTGTCCATGTTTAGCCCCTCCACTTTACACAAGTTATTTAAAGGATATCTTAACCATATTTGTTCTATAAATATCAAGACATTATCTAACTAGGTTAATACTCCTAGTTACTTGGTGGGTTCCGGGAGTTATAATCCGTAGTATTTTAAGTCCCGTTAACTCGGGCTCTTATAAACTCAATTCCTTAAAACTTTGTTTCGCTTGTATTTAATATTAGGATTTCTTATTAAATCCTAAATATTTACCGGGTTATTTTTACTACTAGCGGTACTTTACCCGTCTTTTAGTATTAATGTGGGTTAATTACCAAACCCGTTTTCGGGGTGTTACACTTGGTCCATGCGTATACTCCTACAGAACAGACTTAAACATAATGAAGGCAACCGTTAGTATAAGGATAACAATAAGGATCCTGATCCTGCAACATCTTCTGAGGATCCTTAATTCAAACAGAATTGAGGATCCGTGATCCTGGCAATACTTGAGGATCCGTGATCCTTAAATATAGAAAATCTATCCCTAACAGGTATACTTATACAAACACCAACATAGACTCACTTGCAAAACTATTCTTATGCTTTAGATTAGTTATTAGCCTATTGGCATTAGGTTTAGACTTTTATTGAGCCAAATTCCCAATTTTGTTAAGGCCTAAGGGCACGTTTTTGTAACACCCCGAAAATTTACGTCCTATAATGTCTTGACACGTGTCATAACCTTTGAACGTGTGAAAGAATGTTCTTGAAGGACTAAAGTTGACAAACAATGAAACCATGTAAATACAAGGGTTCAAAGTGTCAACAATGAATAAATATACTTTACAATAACCCTACATGATGTTTATAACCTTAAACGAATGGATCATGGATCATACGATGAGAATTGTGAAAGAAAGTGAGAGATTACAAACTACAGGGGTTAAATGTGTCAACATGTTTAACTTATACCTCTGAGTGACCTTTTGACAAGTCCGAAGCTTTGTAACGATTAATTATGCTCACAAGAATGCACCATAAAAATTTCACCAAGTTTCGTTACCGTATGAGAAAGTTATGATAAAATTCGTGTGTGAGGGTTAGAATCGTCAACGTTGAAATATAGGGCTTTTCGGGTGATCACAAAGTTACCCGAGGACTTCACAAAGATGGTATAAGTCTTGAAGCCCTTATAAATCAAGTTAGAGGGTTTATAATGCAAGAAACAAGGTGAAAGCGACGTTTAGAAGGACCGGGGACTGAAAATGCAATAACTGAAAACTTGAAACCTGAAGTCATGCCCCAGGCGGCCCGCGTAAGGATTTCTTATATCTCAGGCGGGCCGCGTCAGGCCTGCAGATGCAGAAAAAACAGGCAGGTGCCTGTTTGCATGTTCTAACCGACTTTAAACATGGTTTTTCGATCCTATGGGCTTCCTAAAGTGGTTTACAGCTTATAAAGGCCATATACATGCATCTTGGATCATCTTACACTCATTTGGAATCAATCTTTGATGATCAAAGTTCTTATTAAAAGTCTTATATTTCAACATTCAACACATATCAACTTCTGGACATTTGGAGGAGCTCTGGAACTGATACAAGGCTCACAAATCATCCATTAGACGTATGTAAGTGCCCTTGAACCTTCTCGATTGAGTTATGGTTAGTTTATAGCCTAGAAATCAAACCGTCGTAACTACGATTTGACTTGGCGATAAATCACAATCGGTCCAGAGTTTAGTCGAATCGAAAGTTGTTATAAGATGGTATTTATATGGTTAATAAACCCCTAAAAGGGCACTCACTGATTCGAATCCTAACTAAGTCGTTTGTCGAGTCAAAGGTTGTCCGAAAAAGTCAACAGAAACATTAATCGCATATTTAACATTACGGAAGGCGTGTAACCTGTTTTATCAGTCATACAACTTGAAAATAAGTATGAAAACTTGTCTAGGCTTGTTTGATTCGACAACTCTCAGTTTTGAACCGATTCGGAGCCGAAAGTCGCATAGTTTGACTTTCTGCTTTGACCTCGATTCTGACCCGTTTTTGATAGGTTTAGACATGCCTTAAAGTTTCATTAGGACCTAGTTACATGTTGGTATGACCCTCTGCGTTTATACCACTTGAAACCTCGATCGTCCGACGTTTCCGTTAAATGCCTAAATAATGACCATAATGCCCTTATGTTTATAAAACGAGATTTTTGAAGATGTGAAAGTATAAAAGTCTTTGTTACTGATTATTGAACATGTCTGTAAATTTTCACGTCAGTCGGAAGTCTAGATTTGGAGTTACGCTTAATGACGTAATTATAAACACTTTTATTAATTAAACGGCGTCATTAGCGTAAAGCCTATCTAAACCCAAATTTTTAACAACAAACCTTTTACCCACTGATGTTAAATAATATTTTGGGATTTTTGAAGATTTTTAATTATTTTTAAAATGATCATAAGCTAGGTTTATCGCCTTGATTCGGTTAATACCAAAAATACCCTTTTCGGCCATAAAATGAGTTTTACAAATCCTTTTAACTCCAATCCAATTGCTATTGATTTTAAATAATAAATGGAGTATTTTGAGCCTGTTTATTTGCTCAGAAAACTCAGAATCGTATTTTAACCCGTACATCGCTTAAAACGACTTTATACGCGTATTTAACGCATAGTTTGAGTTTAAAACTATTTTGGCATATAAGACTTATAACCAAGTGTTATAACCTGTTAAAATAAACCATTTTACTGATTTAATTAGACCCGGATCACAGAAGATAAATTCATTCCTTTTATAACCTTTAAAATGACCAAAATACCCCTTCGGGGCTTAATATGAGATTAAACTCGTTTTGGGCATAACGGAAGGTATCCTACTGATATCATGACATATTTAAGGCATGTTAACTTAAGAAACCTGTTTAGGACTCTTACGGTTACCCGTTACGCTTCATACGCGTTCGGTTAGGTTTATGTAACTAGTTTGCATAAATTAGCCAAAACGGGTCAAACCTTATCATTATTATCTCAAAATCCAGAATGTGTATAATATACCCATATTATACAAGTCTCCGAACTTGTCGGGTCTAAATCACATTCTATTCCGGTCTTCGCCTTACCATGCGTTTGAACCGTATCTTCCTTTTGAAAACTAATCGGTCTAAGTCAAGGCTTAATTCAAAGACCCGTTAGGATTCTAATAGGTTATTAAAAACCTTCGTTCCAGATTTAGGAGCCCAGTAAAAGCTATCTGTACTTGCTGATTTGATACGGCTGGGATTTAATTTATATTTAGCTCAGGTAAATACTTTTAACTTATTTTCCCTATACGGGCTTGGGGTACGGTATATAAAATACCGCTTGGTCGGGACGTTGAATCTTTAATTGAATGAATGATAATTAAAGGATTGAGATGTCTCGTTTAATATTGTTTTGTTTGCTTAAAGCCTTTGGGGGGTTAATGACCGTTGTCCCGGATATCCCTGGCATCATTCTACGGAATGGCCACGACCTTAGCACACAGGTGTAGGCGTACACCTGTCAGTGTCTCATAATTAAAGTGGTGTGTCCATTAATCTTTAACCCGGCTCGATCCGGGCTACTGAACGCATAAGAAACATGTAAATCCCTACAAGTTTATATATTTAAATAAGTAACCCAAGTTATGAAATATTATTTGTGCCATGTGCATTCAAATCAATCATTTTCTTAAACCCTTTTCAAAATGAGTCGGTTGATTGTATTTACCAGTGTAAACTGACGTATTTTCCCAAAAAGGCTAAGTGCAGGTACTAATTGGAATTGGCTGGCTACTCCTAGCATCAATAAAGAGTCTCGCAAGCTTAGATGCCTAAAGTCTGTTGAACCATGTTATTTTATTTGCGATCCGCATGTGGATCCTTCACTTCCGTTGTAATACTTTGATGTTACATTATTACGGATTGTAATATAATTATCCTTTTGCTTCCGCTGTGCATTTATATATTGTGTTGTTTGACTATGATGTTGCCAACCACGTCACGTTACTCCCCTACCGGGCCCACCGGTAACACGTGGAAATTTGGGGTGTGACAGGTTGGTATCAGAGCCAACATTGAGTGAATTAAACACTATCTTTTTGTGTTTAATCTCAATGACACATTAGCACATACCTTGACCTTCTGAGTCTAGACTTAACATAGGAATATTCTCAATCCTTATCTGGAATTTCTACTTCCAAAAATTTTTATTATGGATACGTCGCCAAGCGAAGAAGCCGTAATAATAATTCTCCACACCAGGAGCCTTGATTTGCTGACCTTCGTACAGCGGCTAGGATGAAACATGCAACCAAGGAGAAGGCATTCAGAAATAAAATGAAGAAGAAACTCCTTTTGCTAAAAATCGTTTCCTTAGTAGTCCTTATAAGGACATAATTACCTTTCAGTTCCTTCGAGGACAACACTATTCCTTTCAAGTCCCGACTAGGGCACATCTGTATTTTTATTTTATTTTATAGTGAATTAAGTAACTTTAAATTTTCATTCAGACACTCCTTTTATAAGATCTACCTTTATATAAAATGGCAAAATCTAAAGAGGACGAGACCTAGCCACGCATTATTTTGAGGCAGGGCAAAGATGGTAGTTCCATAATTAGATTCAGATCCATATTTAACACCTCAATTTAGGATTGTTCTGCGTTAAATATTGATAAGAATCTTAAGAGTGAAACCTAGCCTGCGGGTCATTTTAAGGCCGGGCCATGATGGTAAGAACTGTTTAAAAGATTCGAATCCCTGTTAACATCCGTAAAAATGTTAACACTCCTGACAGACGTGATTCATTAAAAATCACACACGTCATTCTTATTAATGGATTCTTCAAAAGATTCCTAACCCAATGTAATGATCTCTGAATCATGGGTTTAGATCATCACTTGAGATGATCACATTTTGACCATACTTGGTAATATAGCGCCCACGGGCCCTGTTCATTTCCATATGAACCAAAAGACAGTAGTAGCAACGACTCCCTGTCATATAAAGGTAATGAACTAGGTTCAAACCTTCATGCTTTGATTCTCTGAAATCATAGCTTATAATTTATAAATGTCCTTGTGACTAGGCCTGTTGTGCCAGTATACCTTCATGCTTTGATTCTCTGAAATCATAGCTTATAATTTATAAATGTCCTTGTGACTAGGCCTGTTGTGCCAGTATACCTTCGTGCTTCGATTCTCTGAAATCATAGCTTATAATTTATAAATGTCCTTGTGACTAGGCCTGTTGTGCCAGCAATACCTTCATGCCTCGATTCTCTGAAATCATGGCTTATAAATTAAACTTGTCTATGCGACTAGGCCATTTGTGCTATTATTAATTTATAAATTAGGATTATGATAAAAATCCTGAATAAAGATAAATATCATTCCTTTCCTGCCAGTATAATTATTAAAAGAGAATCTTAAAAGGTTTGACCTAGCTTGAATGTCATTGGAGACCTAGCTAAGATGGTAAAATCTGTTTAAAAAGAGATTCAGATCCTTGTTAACATCTGAAAATGCGTTAACACTCTCGACAACCGTGATGCGATAAAATCACACTTGTCATCCTTATAATAGGAAGTTTCCAAATCCCTTAGTTAGCGTAAATGATCAATAGGAATCTTGGCTGGAAAACGTCGAAAATGAATTACGCATCAAAACATCCATTTGGGATGTATATATGCGAGTAAAGATGAATACATGAAAAAGATAGTTTTATTTCATAACTTCTTGTCAAGACAATGAACTATGAAATTTTCGGACCCAAAGGAATCATCGATTATGTTTTAAAATTTCCCTAGTAACAAGGCCTTCGAGCCATCATAAGTCCTTTAGAACAAGCCCTTGTGCTATATATAAAAGATGTCAGTATGACATTGACAGTCGTGACTTATGTCCCCTGTCTAATAAATATGGAGGATTATATTTCGCTTAAATGCCAAAGATGGCTTATTTAAACTTAGGCAAAACATAATCAAATAAATTAAATTCTATCTATTGGCCTATATGGTTTAATTGCGCCATGGCTATTTATTCATCAAATTCGACAATTCACTATATGATTAAACAAATTATTTCTACTTGGATGGTAGCCTTCAAAGCTTCACCATGGCTGACTCCTCTGAAGCTCACCATCATCCAGTTAATCAGAATGATGAAGTAAGACTGAACTTAACAAGAACCGAGTTACAGGCTATGTTAAATACGGCCATAAATAACGTTGTGGATCGCGTGCTGAGGGATCACAAACGGAAGGGCGATGATACCCCAATACAAGGTCGTAAAAAGGGTAAGACCGGTTCAAACCATAACCCGTCCAAGCCAAAGGGAGCAAAGCCCAAATGCAATAACTGCAGGAAGCAACATTCTGGAAAATGCACCATCGACCCACGTGCTAATTTATGTGGAATTTGCAAAACCAAGGGTCACAAGACCTTGGATTGCAAGAAATTGGAAGATGCGACCTGTCATGGCTGCGGCGAAAAGGGCCATATCAGTACTAATTGCCCTAAGGCTACCAAAGGAAAAGCAGCTAAGTCTGGGAAAGATTCGAAGGACAAACCACGGACGGGTAAAAAGCCCAAATGCAAAACCTGTAGGAATTATCACCTCGGGAAATGCAGATATGAAGTTCCGCCTCTACCCTGTGGAATCTGCAAGTCCAGGGAGCATAAGACCTTGGATTGCAAGGGATTGGGAGACGCAACCTGCTATGGTTGCAATGGAAAAGGGCACATTAAGACCAACTGCCCTAAATATGCTAAAAAGCTTGAGGAAGTTAAGAAGACCAAAACCGAAAACTCCCAAATGGATACTCAAGAGGCTATCCAAGATGACAAGGTCACAACAGGTACTTTCTATATCAATAACGCTCATGTTAGAGTATTATTTAATTCAGGTTCAGATAAGTCTCTCATAGACAATAGATATTGTAAATCATTCAATCTGCCTGTTAACAACTCTAAGCGTTTAGTATAAAGTAAAATTGACCGATAATACCTCGGAGACTGCTCCAGCAATATTAAATGGATGTTTTATATCCATAGGGAATTACCCTTCTCCGCTGTCCTTGTTTCGTTAATAAGAGGACTCTATAGTACTAGGTAAGGATTTGTCGTCTTGTGACCAAGCCCATATTGTGGGTGATAAGAAACAGTTAATTATCGAGACTGTCATTTTGAAGGTTTGCTTCGGATCAGAAGATCCATGCGGCCCGCGTAAGCCCTGGGTGATACTTACGCGGCCCGCGTCAAAAAAAAATGGTGGAACCGGCCGTCCCCGGAATCGAACCTGGGTCTAGGCCGCACCCTTTCGCGCGCCTAGCTAACCGAGCTAGGTGCCTAGTTTGTGAAAATTTCCAATCCGATTAAATATAAGCACATGTACAATAACTTCCTTACTTCTTATTATAAGTCACCTACTTATCCTTCTTCTGTTAACTAAGTATTAGAATCCAAGATTTTATCTTTATGTTTTAAATTACTCTTGGCTTGCTTATAATGATTAAACACTAGAAAGGATGAAGTAGAAACCATTAGGTATATCAGCGGTTATGCTGAAAGGAACCTGGTAAAGCATCCATCGCAGTCATTTGATGGCAATACTCTTAATGAGTAAGGACATTAATGAAATCCTCAAGTAGGATCCTCTTATACATTATGGAACGATCCAAGTTTTAAGGACCTTATTAGACAAACCTGATATCCGTTTCGCGAAAAAGGGAAAAGGCGGAATAAGAATTTTCTGACTCTCGCCATAAAAGTTCTAGACTGTCGACAGTGTGTCGCAAATTTTAATTCATTGGCTGAGATAGTACCCTATTAAAGCATAATTATTAGTGGTTAGCATTGGCAATAAGAGGGCGCATTAAGGTTTAAAAACCTACTCATTAAGAATCCATTATGAATCTACCTCAGCTACCCACGTTATATAGATTAAGAAACGACCAGTCATAGATGAGACTGCCTAAATTGTCATAGACTTTGCAACTAAGAGAAAGGAAAAAAAAATGGAGGCGCTTAACCCTCCTGATGAATGATTAGAGGCAAGTCACGGTAATAATGACACTAGATAAATCCCTTACTGTGATTTATTTGCTAAGAGTTACGTTAGGATTCAGGTGCTGCGAAGTCTCTCATAAGACCATAAGCTTAACAAACTTTTGATTTCATAAGAACTTCAGATATTAAAGATAAGATATGATTTACCAATGGAATCTTTAATAACCCTCTCTCCCATCCTCGGAGATAATCCTTTCATAAGAATCTGGAGTACTCTTCCTCAAAAAGAGTACGACAATGTATATTATTTTATTTTATTATTTTCTCATTGTTTTCTATCGCCTGCGAATGCCAAACTATGTTTGATAAAAGTGCCATATGAGGAGTGGCGTATCCTAGTGTGTCCCATAGATTGCTTTCATGCCTGATCAGTATGGAGGTTTAATGCATGGAACCTCTGAGATATCCCAATAGTCATATCGTACTAAAGTCGACTAGTAGTATTCAAAGAAGATATTCCGAATGAAATTGTCCAAGTAAATGTTCCCGACTAAAGAACTCGTGGACTTGTAACATAAATGTGTCACTTAATTGACACAAACAATGATGGATGAACTGGAGCCTGAGATTTGGAAAATCTCTGTAACCTCCTTATATCTTGTTTATCTTCTCCTAATATTACCCTGTTACCCCTGAGAGGCAGGTAGAATTAAGAATTATATCCCATTTAGAGCTGCATTATTATGAGATCTCCAAGACAGCTAGTACCATTTTTGGCAGAATTGAAAACCCTGGTTAAATAAGATTTAAGATATAGATTCATATAGCCTAACTCAATATCCTGAGAGTTCGGTATAGTTAGATATGAAAGACGGTTCATTTTGCTTATGCATTATCACCGCAACCCTAATTAGGCAACGATTAAGAAATTGCCATCAGCTGCCCAGGATCGTCGAATTGTTCGACTAGCGGCAAGGATTGGCTATTCCTTAATTTTAGTTTTGAGCAGTGGTTGGAATAACCATCTCACCTTAAAATAAGCTTTTCTTTAATAATTGATATGTAAGTATTAAGGTTACTCCTTTGGAGACTTTGTATAAGATGGAATGTTAAATATCTATTGTTAGATAGAGAATTGGTAAGTCCAATTATCAAGATCTGAAAGTTGCCTGGGGGACAACAAATAAGATTATACAAATCCATAATCGAATGTAGGTTGCCAGTATACGGCAAGAAATCAAGGAGTTATGAAAATAGCAAACTTCCTAAGTTCTTGATTAAGGAAAATGGTTTAACCAAAAGATATCACCCAGGAAGGGTGTACCAAAATTGTTAAATTATCAGGCTAGTTAAGCTCGGAATATATGGAAATCAATTGAAGGAAATCGAATGTATCAAGATCAAGTAGCTTGTAAGCTAAAACCTATTTAAGTGGTTTGGCGGAGCTCGAAATACATTGCACACTAGTGACTGAAGGAGGTGTTCCGCCAATAAGTCAAGGAGCACTACCACAAATTGGTATGCGGATTTACGATGTGATAAACATCCTATATCGATTGAGGATCGACAGGTAAGGAAGCTTCGAATGAAGCATATACCTTTTGTAAAGGTCAAATGGGATGCCCGCAGGGGACCCGAATTCACGTGGGAGGTTGAGTCCACGATGAAGGAAAAGTACCCTTACTTATTTCAGCAAATCTCGAGGTCGAGATTTCTTTTAAGGGGGTGCGGATGTAACACCCCGAAAATTTACGTCCTATAATGTCTTGACACGTGTCATAACCTTTGAACGTGTGAAAGAATGTTCTTGAAGGACTAAAGTTGACAAACAATGAAACCATGTAAATACAAGGGTTCAAAGTGTCAACAATGAATAAATATACTTTACAATAACCCTACATGATGTTTATAACCTTAAACGAATGGATCATGGATCATACGATGAGAATTGTGAAAGAAAGTGAGAGATTACAAACTACAGGGGTTAAATGTGTCAACATGTTTAACTTATACCTCTGAGTGACCTTTTGACAAGTCTGAAGCTTTGTAACGATTAATTATGCTCACAAGAATGCACCATAAAAATTTCACCAAGTTTCGTTACCGTATGAGAAAGTTATGATAAAATTCGTGTGTGAGGGTTAGAATCGTCAACGTTGAAATTTAGGGCTTTCCGGGTGATCACAAAGTTACCCGAGGACTTCACAAAGATGGTATAAGTCTTGAAGCCCTTATAAATCAAGTTAGAGGGTTTATAATGCAAGAAACAAGGTGAAAGCGACGTTTAGAAGGACCGGGGACTGAAAATGCAATAACTGAAAACTTGAAACCTGAAGTCATGCCCCAGGCGGCCCGCGTAAGGATTTCTTATATCTCAGGCGGGCCGCGTCAGGCCTGCAGATGCAGAAAAAACAGGCAGGTGCCTGTTTGCATGTTCTAACCGACTTTAAACATGGTTTTTCGATCCTATGGGCTTCCTAAAGTGGTTTACAGCTTATAAAGGCCATATACATGCATCTTGGATCATCTTACACTCATTTGGAATCAATCTTTGATGATCAAAGTTCTTATTAAAAGTCTTATATTTCAACATTCAACACATATCAACTTCTGGACATTTGGAGGAGCTCTGGAACTGATACAAGGCTCACAAATCATCCATTAGACGTATGTAAGTGCCCTTGAACCTTCTCGATTGAGTTATGGTTAGTTTATAGCCTAGAAATCAAACCGTCGTAACTACGGTTTGACTTGGCGATAAATCACAATCGGTCCAGAGTTTAGTCGAATCGAAAGTTGTTATAAGATGGTATTTATATGGTTAATAAACCCCTAAAAGGGCACTCACTGATTCGAATCCTAACTAAGTCGTTTGTCGAGTCAAAGGTTGTCCGAAAAAGTCAACAGAAACATTAATCGCATATTTAACGTTACGGAAGGCGTGTAACCTGTTTTATCAGTCATACAACTTGAAAATAAGTATGAAAACTTGTCTAGGCTTGTTTGATTCGACAACTCTCAGTTTTGAACCGATTCGGAGCCGAAAGTCGCATAGTTTGACTTTCTGCTTTGACCTCGATTCTGACCCGTTTTTGATAGGTTTAGACATGCCTTAAAGTTTCATTAGGACCTAGTTACATGTTGGTATGACCCTCTGCGTTTATACCACTTGAAACCTCGATCGTCCGACGTTTCCGTTAAATGCCTAAATAATGACCATAATGCCCTTATGTTTATAAAACGAGATTTTTGAAGATGTGAAAGTATAAAAGTCTTTGTTACTGATTATTGAACATGTCTGTAAATTTTCACGTCAGTCGGAAGTCTAGATTTGGAGTTACGCTTAATGACGTAATTATAAACACTTTTATTAATTAAACGGCGTCATTAGCGTAAAGCCTATCTAAACCCAAATTTTTAACAACAAACCTTTTACCCACTGATGTTAAATAATATTTTGGGATTTTTGAAGATTTTTAATTATTTTTAAAATGATCATAAGCTAGGTTTATCGCCTTGATTCGGTTAATACCAAAAATACCCTTTTCGGCCATAAAATGAGTTTTACAAATCCTTTTAACGCCAATCCAATTGCTATTGATTTTAAATAATAAATGGAGTATTTTGAGCCTGTTTATTTGCTCAGAAAACTCAGAATCGTATTTTAACCCGTACATCGCTTAAAACGACTTTATACGCGTATTTAACGCATAGTTTGAGTTTAAAACTATTTTGGCATATAAGACTTATAACCAAGTGTTATAACCTGTTAAAATAAACCATTTTACTGATTTAATTAGACCCGGATCACAGAAGATAAATTCATTCCTTTTATAACCTTTAAAATGACCAAAATACCCCTTCGGGGCTTAATATGAGATTAAACTCGTTTTGGGCATAACGGAAGGTATCCTACTGATATCATGACATATTTAAGGCATGTTAACTTAAGAAACCTGTTTAGGACTCTTACGATTACCCGTTACGCTTCATACGCGTTCGGTTAGGTTTATGTAACTAGTTTGCATAAATTAGCCGAAACGGGTCAAACCTTATCATTATTATCTCAAAATCCAGAATGTGTATAATATACCCATATTATACAAGTCTCCGAACTTGTCGGGTCTAAATCACATTCTATTCCGGTCTTCGCCTTACCATGCGTTTGAACCGTATCTTCCTTTTGAAAACTAATCGGTCTAAGTCAAGGCTTAATTCAAAGACCCGTTAGGATTCTAATAGGTTATTAAAAACCTTCGTTCCAGATTTAGGAGCCCAGTAAAAGCTATCTGTACTTGCTGATTTGATACGGCTGGGATTTAATTTATATTTAGCTCAGGTAAATACTTTTAACTTATTTTCCCTATACGGGCTTGGGGTACGGTATATAAAATACCGCTTGGTCGGGACGTTGAATCTTTAATTGAATGAATGATAATTAAAGGATTGAGATGTCTCGTTTAATATTGTTTTGTTTGCTTAAAGCCTTTGGGGGGTTAATGACCGTTGTCCCGGATATCCCTGGCATCATTCTACGGAATGGCCACGACCTTAGCACACAGGTGTAGGCGTACACCTGTCAGTGTCTCATAATTAAAGTGGTGTGTCCATTAATCTTTAACCCGGCTCGATCCGGGCTACTGAACGCATAAGAAACATGTAAATCCCTACAAGTTTATATATTTAAATAAGTAACCCAAGTTATGAAATATTATTTGTGCCATGTGCATTCAAATCAATCATTTTCTTAAACCCTTTTCAAAATGAGTCGGTTGATTGTATTTACCAGTGTAAACTGACGTATTTTCCCAAAAAGGCTAAGTGCAGGTACTAATTGGAATTGGCTGGCTACTCCTAGCATCAATAAAGAGTCTCGCAAGCTTAGATGCCTAAAGTCTGTTGAACCATGTTATTTTATTTGCGATCCGCATGTGGATCCTTCACTTCCGTTGTAATACTTTGATGTTACATTATTACGGATTGTAATATAATTATCCTTTTGCTTCCGCTGTGCATTTATATATTGTGTTGTTTGACTATGATGTTGCCAACCACGTCACGTTACTCCCCTACCGGGCCCACCGGTAACACGTGGAAATTTGGGGTGTGACAGTTTTTTAGAGCTCGAACAGGATACCCGAATTCTCAGGGTCGGCCCTGTGTTCGAGTTTGGAAAAATGTGCCCTTTATGCCTTAATATAGATAATGGAAACTATTATTCTTTGTCACTCATTGTTATTATTATTTTTTAAAATTGGGTTATTGGCTTTTATCACCACCAACTATTAGCTATTGGCCGCTGCCACCCTCAACTATCACTTTGACGCCCGTCACCCCCAACTTAACACTTAGTGTGTTCTGTCACCACGTCGTTAACTGATCACTAACTTTTGATCTTGTTTTTATACTTTTGGGGTGTCATAGGGATCTCAGGAAGGTTTTAGTGATCTTTGAACACCCCGAAAAGTATAGTAACAAGCTCAAAAGTTAGTGATCAGTTAACGACGTGGTGACAGAACAAACTAAGTGTTAAGTTGGGGGTGGCAGGCGTCAAAGTGATAGTTGGGGGTGGCAGCGGCTAATAGCCAATAGTTAGGGGTGCTAAAATCCAATAACCCTTTAAAATTAAATGGGTATTCGACAAATATCTAACGGACTTAAGTTATAATGATTGATAGATTTAAATGAGCCTATAATATAAGTTTATGTTTTATATGGTTTCTATTTTAATAGAATATATAGTCTTAGATTCTTGTAAAAAGACATTTTTTTCGTGCAAAGTGTGAGAAGGCATAGGAATTAACATGTAGGCATGATGTAGGGGTGCAAACGAGCCGAGCCCGAGGATGACCAGGCTCGACCTCGATTAACTTATAGGAGCTCGAGCCCGGCTCAATTCAAACTTTGTTTTCAAAGCTTCACCTGCCAGGCTCGAGCTTCAGCTCGCTAAACATACAAACTTTTATTTTAGGCTCAAGCTCGACTCGGGTTAAATAAGGCTCGGCTCGTTTGCACCCCTAGGTGAGGTGATGGCCCCTGATGACGTGGCCGCTTACATGGCGGACCATCACCAAGTGATAGACCACTCCCACACTCACCAGCATAAGACCATGCGTATTGGGCGTGTTTGGCCAGTTTTTTTTTGCCCAATCCTGCCCAAACACGCCGGGGAACCACCCCCTAGGCGTGTTTGGCCAGTTTTTATGTTTTGGCGTTGTTTTAATCACGCTTTCGACGCATTGTCTTGGCCAATCACCTTTAGCTTCATTGCTTTTGTCCAATAAGATTTTTAATGTTTTTTTTATTTAATTTTATTACAAACATAATGCCCCACAATGCACATATCCTCACTCTACTCATTTGAGAAAACGGTTCATAATGCCCCATTGCTGACTGGACTATTACATAACGCAAAATGCCTAAGGGTGGGATGTTAAGCACTACACATGGTCTAAAGGTAAGGGGTTGGTTCCGGTACAAACCATATTTATCATACAAACCGTAAGAACAAATCCTAACACTTAAAAAAAGTTAAATTAGCACGTACCAAAACAATATATACAAACAATATATACATAAAAATAGCACATTTGAATTATATTAGCACTTAAAAATTTATTAAGATAATTGATTCTAGCACATATTTGAATGATATCAGCACTTTTCTTAATCAACACATTGAAAACAAAAGAAATATCCAAATAAAGAATTAATTGCTTCTTAGCTTATTTATAGGGAATTCAATATAATTGATATTATTTAGGATATTATTTTATCATTTCTCTAAATTGATTGGATGTCATGTGACACTTTTTAAATGGTTCTTGCAATTTGTATGCGAAATATGGTTTGCATTTGATCCTACTCAATAAAGGCTTACAATTTGTATGCGAATCCTGCAACTGAATTTGTGACTGGTGGTTATTTTTTGTCCAAATTCCTAGGCAGGAAATTCGCAACCGACCGCGACCGGCTTCTAATAACTTCCAAATTTTGAAATATCTAAATATTCATATAATATTCACAATAATTAACCTCTAGAAGCATAAAGCAATAAGATAATGTTATTTTCGTGGGAATATAATGAAATTGGAATTTGCGATGGAACTGAAAGCGGAATGAAATCTGAATAGAATTGAAATGCATATTCTTTTTCTTACGTTGTTGTTTAATTCCAATTTATTTTTTTATCAAAACCAATAAAGTAAGAAATTAAATCAACATTCCAATTACATCAAGATTTTATTTCATTATATGAAACGAGCACTACCTAACTATCTAATCATCCATAATATAAATATCAAATATATGAGTTACATGAACATAATAGAAGGAAGAGTCCCGGTCTTACAATAAGACCACATGTAATTGGGCGTTTTGCCCATGTTTAACGCCATAAAACGCTGGTGACACCATTACACCAGGGCGTTAGGCTATGTGCTATGGTGATGGTCCTCCCATGGAGGATGATCCGCCACGTAGGCGCCACATCATAGTCTCTTACAGAATGATCCACCATGGTAAAACGCTGGAAATGGGAGGATGATCTTACCCCACCATCTTAATTTTTTTTTAATTTATCTACTTTTTAATTTATCATACCCCACAAGTCAACAACAAGATTCATGTTTTGCATCTGATCAACCATCACAAAAAGCCCCAATTTTGGTTCTTAATCAACACCCACGAAATGCAGTTCATCCGATCACACATTCACTTTCAGTTACCAAACAACAACACAAATTAACTTGCTTCTCTGCTTCAGACAAAAACCCACCACCCAATTCAACAAATTGAACAGAAAGGAAGAATCAAAACCTGCAAGAACTGTGCTTCTCTGCTTCAGACAAAAACCCACCACCCTCCAGCGACCAGATTCCGGCGACTTCTTCTCTAACCCTAGATAAAACCTCCGGATGCGAATCGAGTAACATGACGGCCCAGAGTAGTGACAAAGTTGAGGCGTCTTGTGACGCAAACAGGAAGTCAAACAGGTGGCCGCCGATCTCGGTGCTGGAGGTGTGTGGCGGTGGTTTCTCGCCGGAATCTTCCGCGATGGCGATTTCACGAAGTGTGTTTGATTTTTGGATTTAGGAGAAGGGTTTGATTTTGGATTTAGGGGTTTATTGGTGTGTGAGAAAGGGGGAGGACCATCCTAAACGTCGAGACCCCGACGTTGGCGACAAAGCTGGACCGACGACGGAGGGCATGAAATGGAGAGGGGGGCGGCGCCGTACCGGGACGCGGTGGGGACGAACCCCGTACCGCATAGCCTTATGTTGGCATGAAGGGACATGAGCGTTTCCCAATAACACTGCTTTTGGCTTAAAATCTTTGAACAGAAATCAGATTACTTAATATTCATTCATTACACATGCTGATGTGACGGAAAATGTATTTAAAGGGCTTTAGCAATTACGCATGTCTTTTAACATCTCACACGCTTATTCTTATGCTATTTAAAACAACTCTATTGTAATTCGTAGATGATAATTCTTTAATTATTCAAGTGGTATTGTATTATTGGATAAGTAAATAATGATTCGTTCCCGTGAAATGTTTTGAAACTTAAAAAATATATATTCAGGAACGAAGGTGTTCGGACATTAACAACTAACATCCTACATAAAGCATATAAGATGCATGAATAGCAAACATGTCTCTTTAGGCTTCACAAATAGGTAAGAAAGATCCGAAGCAAGCCACACGGTGAAAAAAAACACAAAAATAAACATAAAAACATTGAGCTTATCGTAATGTATGTAGCTAAATCCATACCTTACACCAGTGGCGAAGCTTGAGATTTTTGACCGGGGGGTAGAAAACGTATATACCAAAAAATTTCTATTAGACTGGGGGTCGAAAACGTATATACCAAAAAAATTCTATACGAAAACTACATACTCTCCACTACTGAGCGAAAAGTTCGGGAGGGAGGGGGGGGGGGCGCCCCCTCTCGCCCAATAGAAGCTGCGCCACTGTTTTACACCCGCTCGCTGTAAGATTTGGCTAAAGCTTTCGATAACTCCATCTACCAATAATGATTATAATAGTAGCTGAAGTGACCAAGGGCGTCTTCTAGCCTAGCATCAAGTTGTGTAAAGTGGTGTCTTTCTTTATAATAAGGTTGATGGTTCGAGTCCCATATAAACATTGATGTAGAAATATAGAATTAGAAGTAGAATTAAAGGATTTATGTATTACCCATTATAAAGTAATAATAATAATTCATTTGTTAGATATATATACAATCAACTAATTAAATAATTATGATCTTGGAGGATAATAATTCTTCTAATGTGTGTATTTGTTTCACTTGATCTTGCAGGATAATGTTTTACATTGTGAGTGGATGGTAACAATTGATTTATAACACAATATGATCATATAACGGTGACATAATATGAAATTGGTGAGTTTAGATTTAGTTTAATTAAGTTTGGGTTAATTTTAAGCCTAACTTGTGAATGCGGGGGACCCACTTATTTCTATATATATATTTTTAAATGTGTTTTCTGTCAAAGCTTAAACAGTTAAACTTATGGGATGGAGGAAAATGGGTATACAACTAAAATGCCCTTCAATTATACATATTTTTTTGTTTAGATGTATAATTTTAGAGTATATTTTTATTTTTATTTTTTTTAGTTATGTTTTCATCAAGTGCGTAAAGTAATTCATAAATTAAGTTTTCTAATAACAAATCCTTAAATCGGAATTATTTTATTTCACAATTTCTATATTAAAATAAATTCGAAATATATAATGATTATTTACATTTGATTCAATTCTTGCCTAGGACACTAGGCTCACAAAACCCTATATCAATTTCAACCTTTTTCAAATCAGGAAATTTACCTTTCTCTGCAAGTACTTTCAAACCTTTCTCACTCATGTGATCGAGTCGGTGATGCCACAAACTGGATGGACTCGATTGACTGGTCACTGCATTCATTTCTCATGTTGGAATCTCTCCATATACAAAGTGCCTCTTTTTCCCCCTGGGCAATGACAAGGTTTCCCTTGACTACCTTCCACTAACCTCCACTGAATAACACATCATAGCCCTGATCATCTAACTGTCCAATCGAAATCAGCATCCTCCTCAACTTGGGAATTATCCTGACATCTTTCAATGTCCATGTAGTTCCCCATGAAGTCTTTAGATCAATATCACCCATCCCTGTGATATTCAAAGCCTGGTTGTTAGCCAAATGAACTTGTCTGAAGTCTCCCGTTATTAGATTCTTTATCATCTTCGTGCTAGAAGTAGCATGGAAAGATGCCTCCGAATCCATTATCCAAGATTCAGCTGTTTCCACTACACAACAGATTAGTGCTTCATCATTTGAGGTTGTTGTAGTAGCATTTACTTCTTTCTTCTCTCTGGGTACTGTAGCTTTTGTGCATTGACTTCTGAAATGCTCTTTCTCCTGGCAATTCCAGTAAGTAATATCTTTTCTAGGCCTAGACTTACTTCTTTTCCTAGATTTTAATCTACCCATGTTGCCTCCTCTGTTGTTGCTCCATCCTCTACCTTCAGCACTTAGCAAAGAACTTGATGACTCTCCGTTATTCCTCCTTCTTGAATCTTCATTCAAAATCAAGTCACGAACTTTGTTGAAAGTCAAAGCATCCGAATCAACTGAATTTGTAACTGTAGTGATTGTTCCTGACCAACGCTCAGGTAATGAAGATAAAAGTAGGCAAGCTTGCAATTCATCATCAAGCTTAAATTTCACTGATGACAAACGTGCTAGATGAGAGTTGAAGGTGTTTATGTGTGCAGTAACAAAACCTCCCTCCTTCATGCGTGTGTTCACTAACTCATGAATTAGAAACACCTTGTTTGTAGCCGATGGTTTCTCGTACATGTTTGACAATGCCTCCATGATTCCACGTGTTGTGGTTTCTTCTAAGATGTTGTATGCCACGTTCATAGACAAAGAAGGTCTAATCGTTGACTTCGCCTTCTTGTCAATAGCTAGCCACTCTGCTGTAGGCTTCTCAGGTGCTTTCTCTAAAGTCGCATCCAAAACTTTCTGTATCAGCATGTAAAGCTTCGCATTTTGTACTTTCCTTATTTTGAAAGTGTAATCCTATTTCTATTTATGGAAACTTGTATTCGTATCATGTTCGTATTACATTACCAGTTTTGTAATTCGAGACTTTTATCATACATGCATTCATGATACTCGAATTATACTTACGTACACTTTCTATGCTTAAAAACATGTCAAAATACAAAGTTATTGCATAAAATAATAACAAATGGAAGTTCAAGGGCCAAAATGTAAATAAACCAAAATTGTTGGAACCAAGGGGCGTGGCGGGGCGCGAGACCGTACCCCTTTTCTGCCACGGGCCACCAGAGGCCTGATCCATAGAATGTTGTTTCTTAAACATGGATTGGTCCTGATTTCACTCCCTAATCACCTTTAAACCTCCATTTAACAAAAACCTACCTCACCTCTATATAAACAAACCTCCATCTCACCATTTTCACTTTCCAAACTCCTCTACGCCCTCAAAATACTCTCAAATCAGCTGGAAATTCAAGTGCAAAAGTGAGCTTAATCTCACTTTTCTTCATCTTTTCTTCTACTACAAAGCTTGGAATACCTCTAGGAGTGTTTCCATAAGTTTACCATGGTAAACTAAGGTGGAACATCACCATTTTGAGGTCCAAACTTTCTGTTTCCTAAGAACTTTATGTAAATCTTTATAAACTTTACTTTTTCATATGAATCTTGTGCCTAACTTGTCTCTAAGCTCATCTATAATTATGGGACTTGTTTAATGTCACACCCAGAAATTTCCACGTATTACCGGTGAGCCCGGTGGGGAGTATCATGACGTAGTTGATATCGTCATAGACAAGTAATCACAGTTTAATGCACAGTGGAAGTCTTGAAAGTAAATATTAATACAAACCGAAACACAAAGTATAATTTAATATTATACAAACGGTTGTATATGGATCCACAGGCGGATCTTAAAACAGAAATATAAACATTGTTCAACAGACTTTAGACGTTTAGAACTTGCAAGATTCCTTATTAACGCCCCGAGCTCCCAACTAATTTACGTACAGTACCTGTCACTTAGTTTTTTTTGAAAAATACGTCAGTTTACACTGGTAAATACAGTTAACTGACTCTTTTGAAAGTATTTATGAAAATTGATTTAGATGCACAAGGTACAAATATTCTTTTATAACTTGGAACAATTATATTAATAACAATCTTGTATCAGATTTACATGTTTGTCCAACATTTAGGGCCGGTGTTAAATAAACCGAACAAGATTAATCGACACACCATAAATATAAACTCACAAGAAGTTTCCTCACGAGTGAGTATATCTTTTACATACGCAACAGACAGGTGTATGCCTACACCCCGTGCTTAAGTCGTGGCCATTTACGCTTTTTAAATGAGCCAAGGATATCCAGGACACGGTCGTTAACCCCTAATGTTATATGTTATCAAGCAATACTAATTAAAACGGGATTATGCAATTTAACCATCTCCGACTAAAAGGTTTCTACACCCGACCAAGTGGTAATAATTTACCGTATCCCAAGCCCGTATAAGGGAAAATAAGTTAAAAGTATTTACCTGAGCTAAAATGTAATTTTATTCTCAGCCGTATATTCAAATCAGTAAGTACAAGTACTTCTACCGGGGCTCTCAATCTGGAACAAAGGTTTTATTAACCTATTAGATTCCTAACGGGTCTTATTTAAGTTGTAACTTAGACCGGTTAGTTTTAAGGAAGGGTTTACGGTACGAAACGCAAGATTAAGCGGTGACCGGATTGGAATTTAGACCCGACAAGTATGAAGACTTGTTTAAAATGGGTAAACTAAACACACTCTGGATTTTGAAGTAAAAATGATAAGGTTTGACCCGTTTCGGCTAATTTATGCAAACTAGTTACATGAACCGTACCGAACGCGTATATGCATAACGGGTAACCAAATGAGTCACGTACAATTTCCATAAGTTATTATGCTTAAAATATGTTGTGATATCAGTAGGATATCGTCCATTATGCCCAAAACGAATTTAAAACTAATTTAAGCCCCAAAAGGGTATTTTGGTCATTTTAAAGTTTATAAAAGAGGTTTAATAGCAAACTGAGGTTCTGGTCTAAAATATTCAGTAAAAATATTTATTTCATCAAGTTACATTAGTAATATATCATATATATGTGAGGTTCATTATTTATGGCCAAATTATGCACCATAGGGGCATTTTGGTCATTTCACATATGCTTTTAAGGTCAAATTTGGAAATCTGAGTTCAAGACTTATACTTACTATTAAAGTATACAAATTTATTTTTAAAATCAGTAGGTAACAAGTCTTAGGTGCTAAATATGGTTTTAAACCATACTATGCGCCTATTTAGCATAAAAGTCGGTATTTGACGATATTCGGGTTGTTTAAGGAAATCTGAGATTTTGTTCAGTCTCAAGTGTTTAAAATATTTTATTTTACATATGATATCAGTAGGAAAAAGGTTTGGTATGCAAATCATATGCTAAACTCATTTTATTAACAAAAAGGGCTTTATCGTCAATTACCGAATTTATGCTAGAACTCTATGTTATGGTCAATATAAAATTTGGAAAAAATTTCAAAAAATCCCTAAATATTATATTATAATAGTGGGTAGAAAGTTTGGTGCCAAAAATTGGGTTTAAATATGGTTTATGCCAAAAATGCTATTTAATTAACAAAAAGTTCTTATTTTACGATATCTTGCATAACTTCTATTTTAGACCATAAACTGATGTCAAATTTTTAGGACATACTTATATATCAGTAATAAAACTTTTTGTCCTCTCACATTTTCAAAAATCTCGTTTTAATAACAAAAAGGCATAATAGTCAACTTTTAAGCAAATAATGGAAACATGCATATGAACTCTAATTCTAAAGGACCATGTAGTATAACCTCAGAGGGTTATACTAACATATAATATGGTCACGAAGGAACCCTAAGGTATAATAAAACTAAGCTAATTCTGGTCGGAACTAAAAGTCAAAGCAAAAGTCTACTTTTGCGACTTTCGGTTGCGAACTGAGCCTATACTTAGAATTGTCGGGTTGAACATGCTTAGACATGTTCAATTAATATTAACCAAGTTATTAAAGTGATGAAACTGATTTTATAGCTTCTATATTATCAGTTATGAATTTTATTTAAAAACCGACCCGTTTGACTTTTATTTTAATTACTTTGACCCGGCAATTAACTAAGTAAACATGATAATTAGGAGGTGCCCTTTTAAGGGTTTAACACCTACCTAATTACGATCACGTAGCCATGTTCGTTGCGAACAATGGCTTGACCATACAAGGTCTAACTAAAAGTCAAAATGTTTATCTTAAACGCTTGACTTTTCGGCTTTAAAAGCCAAATAAAATAACCAAGCACGAAAGGAACACTTACAAGTGGTCCTTAGGACTGAAAAGAACTCAAAAGGAGGTTCCAAATGTTCAGGATCCTCAGATTTGAGAAGAGAGCAAGAAAGGAAATGAATGTGCAATGAAAGTGGTGAGAAAACCCACCTATTTATAGTGTTTGGAGGTTGTATGGATGATCACCAAATGATATGGGAGCTTTTAAGATCATGCCAAGTGCCCAACAGGTGTCTAATACCAATAACAAGCCCCTAGATTCGAAATATGTGAGATAAGGGAGGAAACAAGGGCTGCACACAATATTTCTATTACTGGAATTAGTATACAGACTGTATGGGTCCTGTATACGGTCCGTAAGGACCAGACCAGATCACCAAAAGTTTCATTTGTTGACAAGTTTGGCCCCTGCACTTTCGAACTCTTCTGAAACGATATTTTTAGTACACAAGGCCTTGTATTTCCAACATTAGGCACATCCAAGAGTATAACCAAGCATCATAAACTTCTCGATAAGTTAAAAGAGTCAGTCAAAGGCCTAGTTTGACATATTGACGCTTTTAACCCTTTAATTTGCGAACTTGCGTGTATTATCACGAAATGGCGTAAAAGCCTTACAAAGTTAATAACAAGCATTCCCAAGAGTATAATGGAGTATTACGACACTCCAGCTCACACCAGTTCGCTTAAATGGTGGCTCAAAGGTGTAGTTTTAAATGTTGACGCTTTTGGTCCTTTTAACGCCCAAACTTGCGCGTATTATCGTTTATTGTGTCAAAGCCCTATGTTATCCATATTGGGCATTCCCGAGAGTATTAGGTAAGAATTAACATGTTGACACTTTTAACCCTTTTTAACGCACAAACTTGTGCGTATTGTTGTTTATCGACATTAAAGCCCTAAATGGCCAATGTTTTGCATTCCCAAGCATATGATCAGATATAATAATGTTTTAGGTTCGATAAAAGGTCACTCAGAGGTATGATTAAACATGTTGACGCTTCTAACCCTTCGCCGTGCAACTTACGATTTATTATGCAAACGGTTTCGCTTATCCATCAAGTGGCTTAATATGAGAATACGGATATCGTGTGAGGTTATTCAGAGACTTAGTTTAAGCATGCTAACACTTCCAGTCCTTCCATAATCAAAGTTTTTGATTTTTCACAAAATTAGTCCCTCATAGTCAACGTTTGACTTTATTAGGGTTTAGCACACGTGTCAACGCATCATTGGACGTGATTTTACGAGGTGTTACATTTAAGGTCAATTCTCATAAGTTTAAAGGTCCAAGAACCTCATAAACTTTCTATTTTGATAGGGTTTAGACAACCCACAAGTGATGAAACCATCCAATTATACCATAGTTCATGTGGCTAGACTTGTGTTTTGGTAAAGGTGTGAAACATGGATGCCTTGGCTATCCAAAATCATTCCACCACCTCACATGATGTTTTATCATGAAATTACAAGTAGTTTCCTAGTCCTAAAGTAACGCAACCCCGCCACATCTCCAACATTTTCCATGATGGGTATGAAACCCCCGGGTTGTCCTTACTTGACTACTTGATGAACTTGTTAGATAGTTGTATTTCCATTTTCATTCATGACCATCCGAATCATCCATGTGATGATTTGTGCATTGGTGAATTCATACAATGAGGTTAATCTTACCTCCATACTTGACTTACATGATTTATATGATATTACATGATGGATGAATTATAACCTATACTAATATATATATATATATATATATATATATATATATATATATATATATATATATATATATATATATATATATATATATATATATATATATATATATATATATATATATATATATATATATATATATATATATATATAAACGGGTTCAGGAGAAAACGGCAAAAAGTGTGAGAATGGTGAGAACGCATCCTGGCCCAACACGTGGCGAGGGGCATGATCAGGGTCCGAGGTTTTTTTTTGTCTTTGTAGTATTCTTCTCCTTTCCCAATTTTCGCGTTTGACATGCTGCTTTATTTTTTTCGTGCAAAATAATTTTAGCGTTATCTTGAATTATTAATTACTTGGCGTTTTACTGTTTTTCTCAGACTTCTTCTCGTTGAATTAATTATTTTTGTGTCACATAGTTATTTTTTTGGCGTTATAGCTTTTTCCATGTCATTTTTTGGCGTTTTGTATCTTTTTGTTAATAATTGATTACCATAGATTAATATTTTATAAAATTACAATAATACGAAATCAAAATAAACTAATAGTCTTCCGTAGTTGGGATTACATCAGAGATGTACCCATTGCTTTATTCATCACTTTCTTCAGATTCATCATCATCAAATTTTAGATTTGCGTATAACGCCATTAGCTCGTCTCTTCTTTGCTGCAGCCTATTCTTGAATATCACTGCATCATTGGATTTTGGATCGTTTGAAGGTGCTAAATCACAGAGTTGTTCAATGATAGATAGCAACTATGTCTTCAACATTTCTTCCATTGGCAATGAATATTACACTCCGTTTTTACAAGTCACTTCAAGCGTTCCTTCTTCCTCATGCATCATCCAACTGCTAAGTTTTGTTATAGGAGTATCGTCAATATCATCATCATCTTCTGCCTGAAATTTTCTCTTCATTCTTTTTATTACAGTTCTGGTTCTTTCATAATCGTTGGAAATTGGAACCCCAAGGGCCAGGATATCCTTCTGAACCCCTTCATTCATTCCAAGCATGGCTTTGATTGTCCTTACCTTTACCCTTCTCCTATCAAAGAACTTTATGATGAATCGTTTCTCTTTCCTTTCAAACCTCCATGCAATAACCTTATTCATTTTTAAAGTTTTTGGCATTTTGGACAATATGTGGCATTTTAGTCAATTTTTTTGGCGTGTTTGAGCTTGTGTTCTCATGGTCTTCTTTTATATTGACTTTTTTTCCCGCGCATGACAAGTAATTATGGCGTTTTGAAAAAGATAAATAAATTTAATTTCCCAAGTATTTTGCTTTTGATATAATAAATGTTAGTAATTATGTTTTCCGTCGTTTCATTTTACTGTTTTTTGCAGTTACCGTGTTTTGTTTTCAAACTCAACTACTTTTATGGTGTAACACGTCTAATCGTGACGGCTGTAATTATGGCGTTTTGTTTTCCAATGGCGGTTAGATAACGATTGGACTTTTTTTGTTTTATATTTTTTGCACATTGTTTCACGCTTTTTATAATAGTAGTTCAAAGTAATTTTATTATAGTTTGGTAGTTTTTTGGGGGCGTTTTTATGGCATCATGGCGTTTTACAAGCATTTGCTCATTTTGGCGTCTTACTATATATTTCATTATAGTATTAATGTGCTTTTGTTGTTTATTAACTGAAATTACAAAACAAACAAGAGATAAAGAAAATTAAAAAAAAAACAAAATAGAAGCAGTTTATGATTTAAATATTCAGTGTCATCGGTCTCTTTTTTCTTTTGAAACTACAAGAACTGTGACAAATAAATGACGTTTTGGGTTTGGCGTGGTTTATTTTCTTTGTTCATGTGTTGAGGTGTCTTTGTGGATGTTGGAGATATAGATCAACCCTTTGTGGGTGGATGCTATCTGCCCGTCGTCTTCATTATAATCATCGAGGCCAAAGTGGCATTTTCACTGGTATAGGTCTCTTCTACTCATCCAAATCTTCTTCAAGAACAAATATGACAGAATGACATATGGGTGTCATCAGTCCCTCTTTTTTGAATTTTGTCCATCTCATGCAGCAAAATCTTAGTACACTCACGTAACAAATCATTAAGCGAAACTTCATGTAGAACATTACTGAGTATCAAAGAAAGATGTTTGCCATCGTTGTATATTTTGGCGTTTTACATTGAGTTGTATTTTTTAGGAAGCACTGTGTTTTTTTGGTGTGATAAACGGAAGGTGGTGAGACGTTTCTATTTATAGAATTTTTTTTGGCGCGTAGTTTAGGTGGAATATTATTTTTATAACAAAAAAATGTAATTAACATTTATCCGGATGTAAGGTTTGGCTTTATATATTATGGCGTTTCATATTTTGTGGCGTTTTTGTAGCAGAGAGCTTAAATAAAAACACAGAAAAAAGTACGCAGTGATAAACTAGCGTTTTGTATTTATTTGGCGTTTTATTTTTCAATGGCGTTTTATGTGAGAAATGATGTTTTACCTTTTTTACCCTTAATGAAGCGCATCCACGTAATAAAATTGATGTTATTTACGAAATTGTCACCGCGCCAATCTAGTCCATAGATTGTTTTGATCGGACGATCAATAAGCGTTCTCACCGTTCTCACATTTTCTACCGTTTTCTCTAAATCCTGACCCTATATATATATATAGGGTAGGGTTCATGAGTGAACAATGATTTATTTGTGAACAAATGAACTTATCCTAATCATTGATTTTGTAGATCTAAATTTTTCTTTAATGGCAAGATTGTAATTATCTTTTGTAACTTACAAGTATTTTAATAGACACAAGGGTATAGTTGTATATTTCTATCTTCATTTAATTAATTAATTTTTTCTCTCGCATGATTTCTCTTTCCAATTAAAAGAATATTTAATTACATTCTCTATATTTTTTTTCTCTCACATATTACCTAACTTAATATTTCATAATTTAAAAAAAATACAAACATTGTCAAATATTGTTCCAACTAGAACACAATTAAAAATATTTAATTACATTCTCTTTACATATATGTATTAGATCAATGTTTGATGAAAAGATGTATAGTGGAAACAATATGTAGTAATACACAAGTGTATAAGTCTGATATATATCGACATGTATACACTATGTACTTGAATTATACACAGATGTATACGTCTGGTATATACCGACCCGTATACACATATGTACTTGAATAATACACAAGTGTATAAATCTGGTTTATACTAACTCGTGAAAACAAGATTTAATAATACACAAGTGTGTAAGTCTAGTATATACTTACCTGTATACACATATGTTAAAAATCATAATTTAATTAGGTTTAATATTTAATTTTAAAAGGAACATAACAGTTTATTTAAAAAAACATTAGCCCTTCAATCTCTTATAATTAAAATAATAGAAAAATAATTAAAAATGAGAGAGAGACAGAGAGAGTTACGAGAGGAGAAAATTAAGGGATTTTAATTAAAAGTACTTGGCTAATGTCAATATTACCCTTTTAATCGAAAAAATGATCAAGGGCCAAGATTAGTTCACTCAGTTCATATAACAACTCTCCTAAATTTTTCGACACCCTAAATATATTTAGAGTGTCCCAATATGTCCCAAAATACACCCCATATACGCAAACGGTCCCCGAATACCTTTATTTTTATTAAAATTACTTAAAAAATAAGATATTTGGAGCTATGGCGGGCCGCGAAGACCTTACCCTGGTCTTACGCGGGCCGCGACCTAGTGGACATGAGGCGCAGCCCGATACTGCCACGTGTCATGCAATGTGTCGAAGCTAGGACCTGAGTCGGATCAGTTAGGGCCTACCCTAGCTACCCTCGCGGGCCGCGTAGCCATTGGCTACCTCCTACGCGGGGCGCGACAAAACCAGAATTAGGCCCTATAAATTGAGGGCATCGGCCTTCAGTCCACGTCGCTCACACACTTCTTTCTCTCTAGAATTTCAATAGTGTAGAAGTAATTTCCGGCATAATACCCCCCTAAATAATGAAGTTCTGCCTCGTTGTAAGTATCATAAGCCCGGTTACGTATTAGATACGCTGCCCGATTGATCCAGGGTTCCGTAACGACTGTCGAGGTTCTGCCCGACGAAGTCGTTGGAATGCCGTCTCGGGGAGGGTATTACTAATGTAAATGTTGGGTTATTATACTAACGCGTGTGCATTTGTGTATTTAATAGATAATCACCAGGAAATCCTTAACGAAAACCCTAAGACAGCAATGTGAGTAATCTCCTTTTTGCAAATTGTTTTTACAAAACCTCACTTAATTAATACTATATTAAATAGTGATTAAGTATTTGTATTCTACAATTATCGTCGGTATGTTGGGGTTTTGTATACAAAATTTGTTACTACCTTGCGAGGAGTAACATGACCACAAGTCGGGTTGACAGTACCGTGGGTGGTAATTAAAGTAGATGGAAACAAATGTAATTGCGCGACCGCCCTCAATACTGTACAATGGTTTTACTTAACTCGATTAAACTGAGATTCACTCACCAGTATTTCCCACTGACAAAATGTTTTAAACGCGTTTCAGGTAACAAAATGTGAAAGCCAAATAGAAGCCAGCTGGACAGCACTGAAGGCTTGGAAAAGTGGCTATAAAGTTACCGAAAATAAAGAGATGTTTTTATTAAATAAAATAGGGTATATCCCTATAAAAATGTGTGTACTTAAAACTTGGGATTTTTCCCACGTGTTTAATATTATGAAAGTGTGGTATTTTACTCTGATAAAATATTTCCTAACTACGATCCTGATGTGATTCCGCTGCCAAAATGATAAACCTAGATACCACCGAAACTGGCCGCGGCCGCCCGTTCCCAGGTAGTGTAGGGGACGGGGGTTGCGACTGAAGGTGGTATCAGAGCTAAGCCACTAATTCAGCCACAGAAGTGTTCTGCTGACACCAAGATATTATTCAAATTGTTAGGAAATTTTCTACGAAAATACGTGCATATCTATATTTAATCGTTGTGTGTTATTTCACTATTTGTTAGTTTACAGTATGAGCGACCAAGGACCTTCCGACGCTTATCGTCAGTTATCCGGCTCACCTAGGAGCGAAGGCACCTCTTCATAGCCTCCCCTCTCAGGGTATTCAGCTGACAATGAAGATGGGATATTCGTGTTTAAGGCTCAATCTGAAGAGCCATTCCCTCCTAAAAAGAGAGGATGGTTCAGTAGGGGAGCGCATGAGCTTAGGAAGAGAATGAAATAGTTACAACAGCAGCGAGTTCTAGCAGCCGCTAAAAGAGAAACAGATGCTCACACCCAAGATATGCTTAATAGGAGTTTAGCAGATTTTCATATCTTAGCAACCACAGCTGCCGACCCAAACCTGGAGCAACTCATAGCACCCCAACCATTACCCTTGTTTCCCAAACAAGCAATGGAGATTGAAGTCAACCCAGAAAACCAAATCCCAACACCAGCCTTTGACCCAACTGAGATACCTAGAGTACCAGCACCCAATCCTTTAGACCCGGACTACGATCCGTGGTTCGATGATCATAGGGATTATCAGCAACACTACCACATATCAGAAGAACCCATGCCAAACATAGCTGCTTACCCAGGTCTGGACCCTCTAGATCCTTATTATGATAATGATGAATACATTAGGAAAATCCTAGAGAATCCATATCCTCAGGAAGAACCCATGCCACAGTACCTAGATCCAGTACCAGTACCTGCACCCGCAATGAGTGCAGAGAATGTGCAAGAACTCCGAACCTTCGGTGAGGAGATTTTAGAAAGTAGCGAGAGGATGAGGCAGGTTGGAGAACGACTCGTCTGGAAGTATGACGAGCGTAATATGGAGTTCTGGATGTACCCATATCAGTGATGGTGGAGGTAGTAATAAAAATATAATAATAAAAATATATATATAATATGTGTGTATGAAAAAAAAATATTTTTATAATATATATATATAATGATAATATATCTATCGTAGTATAGGCCACTTTGTGGTTAATGATGCATAGTAGTATTGTAATTTTAAATTCCAGTATCAGTTTGTATTAGATGCATACTATATATTAGAAAGAGTAAGTCGCAATGCTCGATGATTTTGATCAATATGCGTGTTAAGTGAATGTTTGCATTAAATATTATTTTGTGATAGTAATAATTGGCGAATGTTTAAAATTCAGATGGATAACGAAGTGAACCAGGAAAACCAGAATAACGATAACCAGAGTAACAATAACCCGGATAATGATAACCCGAACAACAACAATAATGGAAACCAAGTGGATAACAGTGTCATCCAACACATAGGGGCACAAGGGATAATAGATGCAATGCCATATATTATCATAACAGTTAGGGAAGCCGATAATAAAAGTAACAATGGCAGTAAACGACCCACTGAACCTGAACACAGCGTAAACAATGGACCCATACTTCAAGCGCCCATTCCCAAAAGAAGAAGAACCATGTCTTATGGTTGTTCTTATAAAGAATTTTGGTCTTGTAAACCAATGGAATTCTCGGGCAATGAAGGGGCCGTTGCAGCTCTACACTGGATAGAAAAGACTGAGGCAGTCTTAAAAATAAGTAAATGTGTGGAAGAGGATAAGATAATGTTTGCCTCCAATCTGTTTAAAAACTCAGCCTTAGAATGGTGGAACACTATCCTCCAGTCTAGGGGAAGTGATAGGGTTTACAATATGGAATGAGAAGAATTTAAAAACATGGTGGAAAGAAAATTCTGCCCTCCTAATAAAAAAGAACAGATAGCAAATAAGTTTTTAATCCTTAGAATGACTAGAGTGGATAGTAAGGGTTATACCACGTTATTCTTTGAATATGCTAGAATAGTACTGTCACGGCCCCCGACCCGATTTAACCCGTTTCAGGAGCCGCGGGACAGAAAATCCCGTGGTATTTATTTAATTGAGTTTAACAGCGGAAGTTTATCATCAGGATCTTTTTAAAGCTAAACTTTTCCCAATTATTTTATTTCACAACTCGGGATAAAACCCCGGTAATTTACAATATTATGATTTTACAGAGAAATCTTTATTTTATAAAACCTATTTCTTTATTTTATAATGAGCCACTTTCTTAAGCTTGTAGTGCTCCACTGCACCTTTCCTGAATCACAACAGATCACCTGAAACATGTTTGAAAAAGGTTTTGTTAGCGAAAATACTGAGTGAATCATTCTATTTATTAAAACAACATGTTTGTTATAATTTACAGTATTAAGGAAGATTACAATGTTTCTGATATTAAACCAAATACCCACAGTACTTTGTCACTCGACCCATTGGCCCATTCGTTCAATGGTGTCTGTGATTATGGTCATATCACCCCTTGGCTGCCCCAATGGTGAAGATTATCAAGTAATGTATACAAAACCCCACATACCGGCTGTAACTTGGTGATTACATAAACTTAATCACTGTAATTATAACCTTTGAAAATAAACATGCTTTTGTAAATTTTGATAAAAAGAGAATGACTCACATTGCAGATTTAATACGGACAGAGTCTAGTCTATGGATTAGCCTTGTTAACCTAATTTAAATAACAATGCACACAAAACTAGGTTAGTAATCAATACAGCATTTACGATAACTCACGAGATCAACCCTCACAACGAATGACAAAGTGCTATGCTTAAACATCCATCGAATTAACGACTAATGACAAAGCATCACCCTAATGTGGGCAGCACTTAAACATCCATTGAGTACATTGATTGATCGGAAAATGAATCGTAATAGCGATCGAGTTATTACCCTGTTGTGTGGCAGCAATTAGTGAATCGTGTGTGTTTTTAGAAGTGTTTCTGCTATAACTCAGTCTACGTAACGAGAATTTACGTCGTTTAAGCGCCAAACTTCGATTGCCAATGTCTGCTATTTATACCCAAAAATTGGCTAGGCTTGCGCACCGTAAGGATCAACCCTTGCGGTGCGCAAGGGACACGTTTTCACCCTAGGGTGGCCACGTCTGGGACTAGCCTTGCTGAGTTGATAAAATCATAAAATTTGAATTTGACAGCATTTTATGTAGATAATTGTTAACTAGGTTTTACCCCCCCTGAGTTTTAGGGGCCCTGATCCTGATTCCGATTGTTCTGAAAATTTTAGGGTTTGTGCATAATCACTTGGGTGTCTCAATTAGGGTTTCCTATTGGACAAATTAATTTAAGAAATATGACTTTTGATGAGAGTTGTTACAAGTACCAACCCTTGCATCACCTGAACCAGTATTAATCTCCCGCTACATTTGGGGATTAATCAGTGAGATCAGACATGTAGTCAAGGCAGCTAGACCTCAAACTATAGAAGAAGCTGTAGAACTAGCAAACACCTTGACAAATGAGTTAGTACGTACACGAGAGGAGGACCAAAGAAGGAACCTAGCTCAAAGGCTTACCCAAGAGTTTCGTTATGAAAATTCCAACCGTGGGAAAAATGTAGGTTCTACCTCTGCACCCTACTGCAAGGCTTGTAAGAAGAAGCATTCAGGAAAATGCTCTACCTACTGCAATTTCTGCAAGATACCAGGACACAAGGAAGAAGATTGTAAGAAGAAACCAAATAATGGAATGTGCTTCAACTGTGGAGAAAAAGGTCATATCAAGCTGAATTGTCCAAAACTAGTTCCAGCCATGGGCAATAAGACTACTAAAAATGCTAGAGCATTTGTTCTGACGGCAGAAGAAGCAAAGATGATCCCGGATGTGATCACTGGTACGTTTTTAGTTAATGATGTTTTTGCTAAAGCATTATTTGACTCTGGTGCAAACCAAAGTTTTATTAATACTTTATTTTGCAAACTTCTCAAACAACCATTAACTAAACTCCCACAAGAATGTCTAGTAGAGACAACAAATGGAGAAACCATTAAGATTACCGAAATCTTGCAGGGAGCAAGAATAGAATTTATAAATCAAGAGTTTATTGCAAACCTTTACCCAATGAATCTGGTAGGATTCGATGTTGTATTAGGAATGGATTGGTTAATAGCCAATAAAGCTAGTATTTTATGTGATCAAAAGACGATTCAAGTAAATTCACCAAAGGGTGAAAAGATCACAATTAAAGGAGATAAACCCTCTAGATCCACAAAATTCATCTCTGTAAAACAGCCAGTTATGTAAGAAAAGGATCATTAGTGTATTTGATTTCCATAATCATTAACACTAAAGGAAAAGAACTGAAAGATATTCCAGTAGTATCTCAATTTTCAGATGTATTTCCAGAAGAGTTACCAGGGCAACCTCCAGACAGAGAAGTTGAATTCAGAATCCACTTGATACCAGGAACAACACCGATTGCCAAAGCACCTTACCGTTTGGCACCCGCAGAGATGCAGGAACTGAAGAAACAATTAGACGAATTGTTGGAGAAAGGATTCATACAGCCAAGCTCATCACCATGGGGAGCGCCAATTTTATTTATTAAAAAGAAAGACGGATCAATGCGTATGTGCATTGACTACCGTGAATTGAACAAGGTCACGATTAAAAATCAGTACCCATTATCAAGAGTCGATGATCTGTTTGACCAGCTACAAGGAGCTCGATTTTTTGATAAAATTGATTTACGGTCAGGATATCATCAATTAAAGGTACAGGAAGAGGACATTCCTAAGACCGTATTTAGAACAAGGTATGGCCATAATGAATTTACTGTCATGCCATTTGGTTTAACCAATGCCCCAGCTGCATTTATGGACATGATGAACCGAATATGTAAGCCATATTTGGATAAATTAATAATTGTCTTTATAGATGATATTCTCATTTATTTTAAGAATAAAGAGGAACATGCAAAGCATTTGCACGCACTTCTAAGTTTATTGAGAAAAGAAAAGCTTTATGCTAAGTTTCCGAAGTGTGAATTTTGGTTAGAACATGTACAGTTTCTTGGGCATTTAGTCAATAATGAAGGAATTCATGTGGATCCCACCAAGATCGAGGCGATTACCAAGCGGAAAACCCCTGAGTCACCAACCGAGGTTAGAAGTTTCTTAGGATTGGCCAGTTATTATAGAAGATTTATTCGAGATTTTTCTAGAATAGCCATTCCCTTAACTAAGCTAACCTGTAAATCCGTAGTTTGAATGGGGGACCAAAACAAGAAGAAGCCTTTAGAATTCTTAAGCAAAGACTAACCAACGCACCCATACTAGCGTTACCAGAAGGAATTGAAGACTTTATAGTCTATTGTGACGCTTCTAAGTTAGGTTATGGATGTGTGTTGATGCAACGTCAAAAGGTTATAGCTTATGCCTCTAGACAACTTAAGAATCATGAAGAGAATTATTCAACCCATGATTTGGAATTAGGAGCTATAATTTTTGCCCTTAAGATTTGGAGATATTAACTTTACGGTAGTAAGTTTACCATTTTCATCGACCATAAGAGTTTAAGGTATGTTTTCAGACAAAAGGAATTGAATATGAGACAAAGACGTTGGATAGAAATACTTATTGATTATGATTGCAATATCCAGTACCATGCAGGAAAAGCAAATGTAGTAGCTGATGCTTTTAGTCGAAAGTATCATGAAAAGCCAAAAAGAGTACGTTCTCTTAAATTAAATCTACAAGTAGATTTAAATGAGCATATTAGAAAAGCACAAGAATCAATAATCAAGGATGATACTGAAAAATTAAAAGGAATGATCAAGGAACAGATGGAATTTGGAGATTCCATAAGAAGAGAATGTGGGTACCTAAATTAGGAAACCTACGCCACTTTATATTAGATGAAGCCCATAAGTCTAAGTATACGATGCATCTTGGAAGTGATAAGATGTATCAGGACTTGAGAAAGAATTTTTGGTGGATAGGAATGAAAAAAGGATATAGCAGCATATGTTGCAAAGTGTTTAACATGTTCACAAGTTAAAGCTGAACATCAGAAACCCTCAGGTTTATTATAGCAATTGGAAATGCCTGTATGGAAATGGGAATTGATAACAATGGATTTTGTTACCAAACTACCCAAAACAAGAAAAGGAAATGATACAACCTGGGTGATTGTAGACAGGCTAACTAAATCAGCTCATTTCCTACCAATGAAAGAAACTTTCAGTATGGAACAATTAGCTAAACTATATGTAAATGAAATAGTTTCATTACATGGAATTCCTTTATCAATTGTTTCTGATAGGGATAGCCGTTTTACCTCTCATTTTTGGGCAAGTTTCCAAAAGCAATGGGCACCAAGCTGAATCTAAGCACAGCCTACCATCCTCAAACAGACGGACAAAGCGAAAGGACAATTCAGACAATTGAGGACATGCTTAGAGCTTGTGTAATTGATTTCGGAGGTAATTGGGACGATCATCTACTATTAATAGAATTTTCTTATAATAACAGTTATCACACAAGTATCAATGCTGCACCATTCGAAGCACTTTATGGACGAAAGTGCCGAACTCCAGTCTGTTGGGCAGAAATTGGGGAAAAGCAACTATCTGGACCAGAGATAGTGCAAGAAACAACTGACAAGATCATCCAAGTTAAGGAACGATTGAAAGCAGCACGTGATCGACAAAAGAGTTATGCTGATAACAGACGAAAGCCATTGGAATTTCAAGTAGGAGACAAAGTGTTGTTGAAAGTATCTCCTTGGAAAAGAGTGGTAAGATTCATCAAAAGGGGAAAGCTAAGCCCCAGGTATGTTGGACCTTTTGAGATTATTAGAAAAATAACATCTGTAGCTTATCAGCTACAACTACCAGAGGAAATGGCAGGAATACTGATGTGCGCCAAATGCAACATATAAATTACATCAAATGTGGCATAAAAATAACCCTTTTTAGTACTAATGTTGGAAAAAGTGTGTTTTTGTCTTCCTTTTGTATTTTCAGGATTAAATGAGCTCAAATAAACAAAAGAAGCAAAAAGGCAGTCAAATCTAACATAAATACAAGAAAAGGATCAAACGTGGCATGCCCGACCCCCCGACAGCATCTTCCCAAGCAAACTTAAGAAGACAGAAGGCTGAACACGCCCCGTGCTTAGTGAGCACAGGGGCGTGCCCAAGTGTCAGCAGAAAAGACAAAGCTGTAGAAGCTTATATCACCCACCACGGGGGCGTGCCCAGCAGACACGGGGCCGTGGTCAGCTTCTGCAGAACTCAGCACGGGCCGTGCCTGCTGAACACGCCCCGTGCCCAATCCTTGGAACTGGCAATCCTGTTTTAAGTCAGACAGTAAGCTGAACACGGGGCCGTGCCCACTCAACACGCCCTGTGCCCAAGATTCAGTTACTAAAAATAGAACCGTAATGTAAGGACCTTCAAAAATGTCCCAAATTGACCCATAAGTGAAAACCCGAACCCCTGGAACCCTACTGTGCATGAAAAACCAAGAAACCAAGGTTTTTGGGTTTCAGGCAGGCCGCGTAAGGGTTAGCTTAGCCTTACGCGGGCCGCGTCAATGTGAGGTTTGACCGGATAAGCATCCGAGCCACGCGTTGAACAGCTGGCAAGCCTACCCGTGACACACCAAGCCTACTCGTAGACTAGGTTGCCCTCGTGGGCCGCGTAAGTTTAAGAGAAGGTTTACGCGGGCCGCATAAACCTTAAATTTCAGCTATAAATAGGTTGGATCATGAGCAGTCCTCTGGTGTCGAAAACATTTCACTAAAACGAAGTATGGCTGTTCAAATTCGAAATTTTCTTTCACAATAGCGAGGCGCTGCTACGATACAGGGTATTAACTCGATCGCTGCTACGATTCAATGTCCGATCGATTAAAACTATCCGATGAATGTTTAAGTGCTGCTCAAATTGGGTTTATACTTTGTCATTCGTCGTGAATTCGATGGATGTTTAAGTATTGCACTTTGTCATTTGTCGTGAGGGTTTAATCTCGTGAGTTGTTGTAAATGCTGTATTAGTTACTGACCTAGTTCGTGTGCATTATTGTTAAATTAGGTTATTAGGCTAATCAGTAGGCTAAACTCTGCCCGTATAAATCTGCAATGTGAGTCATCCTCTTTTATCAAAAGCATTTTACATTACTCCATTTTCAAATGTTATAATTACAGGGACTAAGTCGTGGTTATCTTAATCACTGGCTAGTGGGGTATTGTGCACATTACTAATTTCTCATGGTTAGGCTAATAAATCCTAACAGTGATAAACGTCACTACTTGGGGAAAGACCCAATAGTGGTATGACGATCGTCACTGTTATGGCTCATTTTCTGAGTATGCATGCTGACTAATATCCTGCTTTTTATTGTTTATATATGATCAGGATACTGGACGGGGATATTGCTAACATCCTGGGTGATATCCTGAGGTATATCAAATTAATCACGTGCAGGTGAAAGGCTGGGACTTGCTAACGGTCAAGTGGACTTCATCTCCTCAAGACTCGGGCGTATTTGTTAAAGGAGAGACGTTGAGCCCGAAAGACCAGGTCTACAACGTTCAACTAAGGAATATTCGGTGGATCCCGGATATGTAGGATAGTTAGTTACATTTGTTTTATTATAAATAGATGGGGGCGGATCAGATTAAGTCACTCAACCTACACATTTTCTAACACTTTCTCTCTAGCTCATTGCAAACACTACACACAACACTTGTATTCGAATTACATTGTAACACATAGTCGATCCGCACCACATCCTGCACTATATCCTGATATTTGAAGCAATGGAAGAACAAGGCAGCTGCGATTGTCAGCTCCCGAGGTTTTATGCCGGCGATCTAGATTGATCAAGGGCTTTCCTCGTACATCACGTGTCCACCTTTACATTTTCGCTCATTGCTTGATCATAGATACAGCTCTATATCCTGAGCTGTATCCTGAAACTGTTTTCATATCTAATTTTGTTAACACCTTTTTCACATATATTTCTAGCACACTACCTCACTTAACTAATTTGATCACTTAATTGCTTAGGTAATTTTTGACCAAAACAATTTGGCGCCCACCGTGGGGCAAGTGGTGCTACTTTTACTAAAAATCTTTGTAAAATCATTAATCGGTTTTCTATTTTCAAAACTTTTTGCCACATTGTTTACAATGGCCTCAAGATCAAACATGAGCTCCTCTACTATGTCTGCTACTACTGGTTCGGTGCTTCCACCACCTCCTCCAAGGATGCCTTTTTCTTCACAATCTCAAGATGTTATCCCTACTCGGAGTGTCCAGGGATCTGCTCCCGTTTTAGCCTCTAATGATGAAATTTTGACTTTATTTGGAAGTGTGCAGGAACAAATGAGGCAGTAACAGGAGACTAACCAAATGCTGTTAAGAGAAATACAACTCTTAAAAGCTAGCTCGAGCAGACCTGTTGAAGAAACTGTCACTCCCATACAGCCCAGGGCTTTGAACTTCAGTTCCGCAGTTTACACTGAGGATAATAGGGGGAATATCGTCCCAAGCCATTCTCAGAATCGTACCCCTGAGATACCCTCTTCGGTCAGGATATCGACTGTGAGAAGTTCAGGATATGCTTAAGGATATGGCCAAAATCCTCAGAACGATAATGTGTCAAATAATAATATTCTTGCTACTAACAACAATGGCTCTTTGCAGGATGCAGGTATGACGTCAACATTTACCAGGGAGCTCCAGAAATTGAAGGACATGATATCCAGTGTACCTGGAGTGGTTCAGCCAATTCCGGAAGTATCCCAAGACAGCCAAAGGATATCCCGCTTTGCATATCCTATCTGTGATGCTGAAATCCCAAAAAGATTTCAGACTCCCAACATGAAGCTGTATGATGGGACTACGGATCCTGAAGAGCATATTGCCCAGTATAGGGAAAGAATGGAGATTAACCCTATCCCTCCGGAGCTTAAGGAAGCATGCTTGTGCAAGGGATTTGGTTCTACCCTGATAGGATCAGCCTTAAAATGGCTGTTAAACGTCCATCCTCACTCAATTACTTCGTTTGCTCATTTGGATAACTCAAGGGCCTCAGGAATCCTTGAGGGATTATGTGAACAAATTCAGTCGAGAATCCTTGGATATCCCACATCTTGATGTTGCAACAGCTGTGCAAGCTTTTAAGATGGGATTACAAAAGGATTCTCAGTTTTATCAGGATCTTGTAATGAATCCCTGCAGGAATCTCGACGAAGCTCGTAACAGGGCTTTGAGATATATCCGTTTGGAAGATGACAAGAAGATGCAGGAGAGGATGAGTTCTACCTCAACCTATGAATCAACTAACAGGAAATCAGAAACCTCGTATAAGCCATATCACTCCAGGCCATATGGCAGAAATGATAACAAGAAAGTGAATGTTGTTGAAGACGAGGATCCCGAAGAATATCCTGACTTATCTGAATACTGCTTTTCTGTTAATATACCTGAATTAATGTATGCTATGCAGGGCTTAGGGGACAAAGCTAGGTGGCCTCGAAAGAACCAGCAGAAAACTGATTGGAAGGATAAATCCAAATGGTGTGCCTTCCACGAAGACTTCGGACATATGACCGAGGATTGCATTGCTTTAAGGAAAGAGATAAGTTACCTGCTAAGCAAGGGGTATCTGAAGGACTTGCTGGGAAAGAAGAAGAATAAAGGGCAAGATCCCGAGAAGGATCCTGAACGAGCAGCATCACCCCCAGCGGATGCCAAGATAATTAACTTTATTTCAGGAGGATCCGATATTTGTGGGACTTCGTCTTCGGCGGCCAAGAGACATGCAAAGGAAGCTAAGAGTGAGAGGGGAGACAGACCATTCAGAATGACTACCCTCACAACTGATAAAGTGATCACTTTCGATAATGATGACAGGGATACTGTTCAGGATCCTCACCATGATGCTTTAGTAATAACATTATATGTGGCTAACCATTTTGTACGCAGGATACTGGTAGACAACGGTAGTTCTGTCAATATAGTTCAGCTGGAAACATTGAAGAGGATGAATGTATCTCCGATGGACATTACTTCGAAGTCCACTGTGCTTGTTGGTTTCAGTGGAGAGGCTAGGAATACTATAGGGGAGATAAAGTTACCGGTATATGTTGAAGGGGTCAACTCGATACAACGTTTCTGTGTGATGGACTCCTTATCCTGCTATAACATCATACTGGGAAGACCATGGATTCACGACATGAAGGCTGTGCCATCAACATATCACCAATGCATCAAGATCCCTACCCCTTGGGGAGTTGTCAAGGTTGAAAGTGATCAGCAGGAAGCGAAGGAATGCTACTCATCCTCAATGAAATCCTCAACTAAGCCTAGTACAGCATAGAAATTAAAGATGCGGGCCCAGGATATCGTGGAGGATTCGGAGCAAGATGTGAAGAAAATTGTCCTGGATCAGGATAATCCTGATATCTCGGTGCTCGTAGGAACCAATATCCCTCAGGATATTGAAGAACAGTTAACTAACTTTTTGAAATGCAGGATGTCAACGTTTGCATGGAAGCATGAGGATATGACAGGCATATCCAAAGACATTATCACCCACAAGCTTGGAATTGACAAATCATTCAAGCCTGTTCAGCAAAAAAGAAGAAAATTCGCTCCTGAGCGGAATGCGATTATCCAAGAGGAAGTTGAAAGATTGTTGAAGTCCAGGATGATCAGAGAAGTCAAGTTTCCAAGATGGCTAGCAAATGTAGTTGTGGTACAGAAGAAAAACGGGAAATGGAGAGTCTGTGTAGACTACACGGACTTGAACAAGGCTTGTCCTAAAGATCCATTTCCTCTCCCTTATATCGATGCAATGGTAGATGCTACTGCTGGACATGAAATGTTAACATTCATGGACGCATCCTCAGGATTTCAGCAGATTCAAATGGAGCCCTCGGAACAGGAGGATACTGCTTTCATGACACCAACAGGTATATATTGCTATACTACTATGCCTTTCGGTTTGAAAAATGCAGGTGCAACATACCAGAGATTGGTAAATATGATTTTCAAAGATAAGCTGGGGGACACCATGGAGGTATATATTGACGATATGGTGGTAAAATCTAAAAGAGCTGAGGATCACCTCCAGGATATCAAGGGAGCATTTGATATCCTGGATCAATACAACATGAAGCTGAATCCTGCTAAGTGCCATTTCGGAGTGGGGGCATGAAAGTTTCTTGGATATATGGTGACAAAAAGGGGGATAGAAGCAAGCCCAGAGCAGATCAAAGCTATCCTGGATATAAAATCACCCTCAAATATGAAGAACGTACAAAGGTTGACAGGCCGAGTAGCAGCTTTGAATAGATTTATTTCTAGATCCTCGGAAAAATGCAGGGAATTCTATGATATCGTCAAGAAGAATAAGAAATTTGAATGGGGAGCAAAGCATGAAGCAGCCTTGCAGGATTTGAAGCGATATCTCTCAACCGCACCTCTATTGATGAAGCCTGAAAATGGTGAACCACTATCCCTATACCTCGCTGTATCAGGGAATGCTGTAAGTGTCGTTCTTATAAAAGACCATGAAGGTCAGCAATATCCTGTATATTATGTTAGTAAAAGTTTGTTAGATGCTGAAACTAGGTATTCTCATTTAGAAAAATTGATATTAGCTCTAGTCATGGCATCGACAAAGCTTAGACATTATTTTGAGACACATAGGATCCATGTTAAAACGAATTATCCTGTCAAAAATGTGCTTAGGAAACCAGAAATGTCAGGCAGAATGGCCAAGTGGTCAGTAAAGTTAAGTGCTTATGATTTAGTATATGAACCTAGAAATGCCATAAAGTCTCAGGCTTTAGCTGACTTTGTGGCTGATTTCAGTAGTGATATTCAGGATGAGGTAGACCTAGAAGTTCAACAGTTAGGAGAATCTTCAGGATCCTGGACATTATATACTGATGGTGCATCCAATATAAGAGGTGTAGGTTTAGGTATACTACTAAAATCGCCACAGGGGGACATATTACCCCAGGCCATTAGGTGTGAATTTCCTGCTACTAATAATGAGGCAGAATATGAAGCTTTAATTGCAGGATTAGAATTGGCTAAGAGTATGAGTATCAAGAATTTGCAAGTATATGTTGACTCCTTGTTAATTACTAACCATTTTAATGGATCCTATGCAGTTAAGGGTGAGAAATTAATCGAATACCTCGATATTCTCAAAAAATTAGCAGAATATTTCGATGTTTTTACACTTGAACAGGTACCAAGAGAGGATAACGCTGAAGCAGATGGCTTAGCAAATCTGGGATCATCGATCAGGATACCAGAAGAAACCCAAATACCAATAATACATGTCTTGTATCCTGCAACGAATCCTCGGGATAAAGAAGTAGCGGGTATTCAGGATCCTGGAGCAGAGTATTCTGAAGAGGATCCTAAATCTTGGACGACTCCAATCATGAGATATCTCAAGGAAGGACACACCCCCGAAAATGAAAATCCTAAGGCATTTAGGATGAAGGTATCACGATTCACTATTATAAATAATGTTTTATACAAGAAATCTCTTGCAGGACCGTATTTGAGGTGTTTGGAGGATCCTGAAGCCAAAGAAGTACTTCAGGATATACATGAAGGGGATTGTGATAACCATACTGGGGGCAGGTCATTATTCTCAAAAGTATTAAGGACAGGATATTATTGGCCGACAATGAGAAAAGATGCCGCAGAATATGCTCGAAGATGTGACGCATGTCAAAGACATAGTAATATATTACATCAGCCTGCTGAACCGCTGTATCCTATTGTTTCCCCTTGGCCGTTTATGAAGTAGGGTATGGATATAGTGGGAAAGCTTCCAAAAGCTCCAGGAGGAAAGGTTTTCATGTTGGCAATGACGGATTATTTCTCCAAGTGGGTTGAAGCAGAAGCATTTGTTCAAGTTAGAGACCAAGAAGTAGTATTCTTCATAAAGAGAAATATCCTGACCAGATTTGGAGTACCGGCTGAGATAATTTGTGACAATGGTTCTCAGTTTATAAGCAAGAGAACTATTGACTTTTGCAAAAGTTGGGGAATCAAAATGATAACATCTACTCCGGTACATCCTCAAGCGAATGGACAAGCAGAATCCTCAAACAAGATAATTGTCAATAACTTAAAGAAGAGGCTTGGAGCCAAAAAAGGAAGATGGGCAGAAGAATTACCCTTTGTTTTGTGGGCTGATAGGACAACGGTAAAGAATGCAACAGGCCAAACCCCATTTTCCTTGGTATTTGGAGCAGAAGCAATGATTCCAATGGAAATGACAATACCTACTGCAAGATCTACCCTAAGTGATCCTGAACAGAATCCTAAAGCCTTGAGTCAGGATTTGGATACTATAGATGAAAAGAGAGATGCAGCAAGGCTAAGGATGGCAGCATATCAACAAAGAATATCCAGAGCATATAACAAGAATATTAGGACCAGAAGATTTAAGGTTGGAGATTGGGTGTTAAGAAAGGCTTTTCAGAATACTACTAATCCTGCCGATGGCAAGTTAGCTCCAAAATGGGAAGGACCATATGAAGTTGAATAAGAAGCAGGGAAAGGAGCATATAGACTCAAGAATATGGAAGGGGATATGCTACCGAGATCTTGGAATGCTATACACCTTAAGCTCTATTTCAAGTGAGTTTAGAATTTAATTTCTAACTCAGGATGGTATGAATTCTATCTTTTTTAAATATGTTTGGTTTAATTTGTTCTTTGTAACCCAATACTAACTTAAGCATCGGAGGGGTGTTAGCCAAGCTAACACCCACCTTAGTTTGAAGATGTTTTGCAGTATATGCTCCAGGATATACCTCTAGGATGCTCACTCAAGATACTTCGGAAGATTAGAGGATTGGCCCCCTCTCTCACGTATAAGGGATTCTGATCCCTTCACAGGTTTAAAGGTATTCACCTTTCTCCCGAATTGGGTTTAAACACCCCGCCTGGAGCGCAAGTTATCCAGGGATAGTTCAAGGTGGGGGGCCAGTTCATGTAAAAGTGGCTGACAATTTCGTTACTGTTGGCTATACCCTGGATCCTAAAGGTATATGAGGATTGATCACCCTCTCTCACGAAAGGGTATTTTCATACTCTCTAAGGTTTAAAGGTTTTCACCTTTCTAAGTCTTGGAGTTTATACACTCCCGCCTGTAGCGCATGAAAATTTGGGATTTTCCCCAGGATACAAGGGATTTATCTCCAGTACATTCTTGGGTTTTACCCCTGTGACATGAAAAATTGCCTATACAATGGAAACTGACATTCAGAAGATTTCTAAGTATTTGAAGATATTGTACACAGGGGACATTCCTACCAAGGCAATGATGTGAAGCTCAAAGGATAAGGTTCAGAACTCGTGCACTAAGTGTCTCAGACAGGGGACATCTTCATTGGAAGAGTTGCAAAGGGATTAAAGTTGGGTAATAGGTTTATACTCTATTCCTGGTATGATCTTTCCTTTGTAAACATCGTTTAAGTTTTTAATAATACTATGTTTCATAAAAGGTTAAATATCCTGGTATATTCTCAAAATCCTTTTCAGGATATTTGAAACTAATACTAGTTTGGAACTTTGATCATTTAAGTATTATCAAAACAGGTTTTGGAAAGATAGATTGTTTTTCACTCTTTAAAGAACTTTCTACAAAGTTGAACAAATGTTTGGAAGTCCTATCCAATAAAAAGTTTTTATAATACATTGCTGTGCATATTGATCAGGATATTTTTGAAAGACAGTTGTACGAAATTTTGCAAAGCTAAGATCTATGCTAAGAAAGACGGAAGATAATAACAAGAAAAATGAGAGATGAAATTATTTGAAACAATCAGCACTGGTTGATAACCGAAGGTTTCATCCTGAAACCCAGGACCCATCCACCTTCGGATATCAAGTTGTTTTGATGCAGAAATAAAAATTGTTCATAGGACATAAAATTGTTCAAACGATTTAAAGGAAATAAGCTCTAGGGGGTAGTGCCTTCTTCGTCCATAGTGATTTCAGCAGCATCCGTCTTGGGGTCCGCCTCAGCATCCTTCTCAGCATCGGTTGCTTTTTCAACTGCTTTGGAAGATTCTTTGACAGCTGATTTGGAAGAAGTGCCGCCGAGGTTCTTTAGCTTGGTCTCCCAGGCACCAACATCCCAAGAAGGGCATTCAAAACCTAATGTTTTGGCTTCATGGGCCATCTTCAACCTGGCTTGGAGGAGAGAAATGACGACGGAACTCTTGAGGCTTTCCCGGTAGCTGACCATATCCCATTCATACTGCACGTGGGCAGCTTCAAGATCGGCCTGGGCTTGAAGAGTAGCTTTGTTGAGGGCAGTTTGGTGTTCTTGATCATAGCTTTAAATTTCTGCTCGTAATGATGAGATTTGGCGGCTGCAATCATGCCTTGATCGGAGATTGTGATTTCAGCTTCCTTTAGCTTGGTTTCAAGCGTCTTGTTGAGCTTGCAGGATTCTTGATATAGGTGAACCAAACGCTCAAGACCCTACAAAGGTAAGAGGACAGGTATTAATATTGATAAATCTTTGTAAATAATGTAAGCCGCAGGATGTGATATGAGAATACTAACCTGGTTAAGGAAGGAAGTCATAAACCCGCTAGCTTCAATGAACCCGTGCTTCTCATAAGGAAATGTGTCAGAAATGACAGGGGAATCAGGCTCTTTCCTTTTGCGGGAACTTGAACTCCGGGGCTTGGTAGCCGGTGAAGATTTGGGAATAATGATGGCTTTGGAACTGCTGGGTTTGGATGAGGCTGTGGCCTTGGGACTAGGTTCCTTCTTGACCTGAATCTGATCAGAATAACTGTCCAACTCGTCGAGGTCAAAGACTTCAGGGATCTTAGCCGGTGCTGCACAAAGGGAAAAGTTTCACATCATTATTACTCTTTATTTTATTATTATGTTGTGTTAGCTAATCCTTACCAGACATTTCAGATAACGAGTATTGACTGGAACTCGGGACGTGTGTGGTGAAAGTCCTGTCTATTGCAGGTAATCGGTAAACAGTGTTGATTCTTTCTTCTGATTTAGCGGTAGGGGGAGCTACTTCCTTGAAGTTCACTGCATAAGGATCAAAAAGAAGGATATTAATAGAAGATAAAAATCAAACGGTCCATGGGAATATTTATGACCCTACCGGTGGTTAACCACTCCACCGGAAGGTTAGCACCCTCAGCAATGGAGTCTCGTTTGACAAAGAAAAACTTGCGTTGCCATCCCTCTTCGTTTTTGGTGGCTTTAAGAATCAGGGGTTTGCTGGAGGTCGAGAAAATCAAGAACCGGCTAGAGCCATAGGATCGGAGGCGATAAGCAATAGGCAAATCCTCGATGCGGAGGTCGGAGCAATTGAGGTTTTTGATTTGGTTATGTACAATTAATACTCTCCAAACCATGGGCATGGTTTGAGCAAAAGAGATGCCGGTGGTTCGGAAGAATTGCATCATGAATTCGGGAAAAGGGTATCGAAGACCTAGCGAAAAAGGATATGCTGGAAAGCAAACCCATTCAGTGGAAGAAACATCCGATCGAATTGACCGATAAAGACCGTGTTATCAGGGAAAGCGCCGGAAGCTCTCAAAGCCGCAATGTCTACGTTGTCAAAAGCACAGACCTCCTTTTCGGGAATTTTGAGGAGATTCTGCTGGGTGAAGGTCTCGGCATCCATTACGAATAAGGCGATGAAAATTGATAGAAAGTAAATGAGAAATGGAGAATTACCTGAAGGCTCTGTTGAAGATATCTGCTTTTCAAACAAGAAGAGAGAAGATATAGGGGCATTATGGATCTCCATTGAGCAAAAAGCGTGTTGGAGGTTACGATGTGATCTCGACCGTCTCTTCGTTTTAAATGCCTTGAATTATGGGATAAGACTTTTAAAATATATCCATTGGATTGGTATACCAACAGATATATTTGGGGACAATTGTTATGGCTCATTTTCTGAGTATGCATGCTGACTAATATCCTGCTTTTTATTGTTTATATATGATCAGGATACTGGACGGGGATATCGCTAACATCCTGGGTGATATCCTGAGGTATATCAAATTAATCACGTGCAGGTGAAAGGCTGGGACTTGCTAACGGTCAAGTGGACTTCATCTCCTCAAGACTCGGGCGTATTTGTTAAAGGAGAGACGTTGAGCCCGAAAGACCAGGTCTACAACGTTCAACTAAGGAATATTCGGTGGATCCCGGATATGTAGGATAGTTAGTTACGTTTGTTTTACTATAAATAGATGGGGGCGGATCAGATTAAGTCACTCAACCTACACATTTTCTAACACTTTCTCTCTAGCTCATCGCAAATACTACACTACACACAACACTTGTATTCGAATTACATTGTAACACATAGTCGATCCGCACCACATCCTGCACTGTATCCTGATATTTGAAGCAATAGAAGAACAAGGCAGCTGCGATTGTCAGCTCCCGAGGTTTTATGCCGGCGATCTAGATTGATCAAGGGCTTTCCTCGTACATCACGTGTCCACCTTTACATTTTCGCTCATTGTTTGATCATAGATACAGCTCTATATCCTGAGCTGTATCCTGAAACTGTTTTCATATCTAATTTTGTTAACACCTTTTTCACATATATTTCTAGCACACTACCTCACTTAACTAATTTGATCACTTAATTGCTTAGGTAATTTTTGACCAAAACAGTCACCAGGTGACACGGTGCCAGATAAAAATAAGATAAAAGCCATTGTAATCGCTCTTATGCTGTAATTTATAACTATGTGTCATTTTATCAACATGAATGATTCACCAGTATTTTTCCGCTGACAAAATATTTTTAAAACGTGTTTCAGGCGACCTGCTGTAAATCAAGGAAAACGTGCTACGGAGCACTAACAATCTTGAAGAGGTGGCTCAATAAAAATGAATAAACATGTTTTATAAATCAGGGAATTTCCTAGTAAAATTCCTCTATTGTAAATTACGGGGTTATCCCGAATTATGAAATAAAATAATCGGGCATTTCAAAGTTTTAAAAAGATCCTATTAAAATCTTCCGTTGTCGCATCAATTAATAAATACCACGGGTTCCTGTCCCGCGGCTCCTGACCGGGTCAAACCGGGGCTGGGGCCGTGACAGGAAAAGGTGGTATCAGAGCCACTGATTTAAGCCAATTAAGTATTTGGAAATACTTAATTTTTACTAACTGCCATTTTGTGGTTACGTGTTTTATTATTTGAATATTTGTTTATAGTATGGGTAAACAATGACTTTCAGACATTTATCATAAATTAGATACTTCACCGAAAGAAAAAGGAACTTCATCCTCAAAATACCCAACAGATACTGAGGAAGGAATATTTGTCCGTAAGGCACAGTTTGAGAAACCACTTTCTCCTAAGAAAAGAACTCGGATTATTAGAAAAGGTCAGGAGAAAATAAAGAAATCACAACCAAAAGAAGTGAGGGTTAATCAGGAAACCCAGGAATTAGGCAGTAACCCACCATGGGAAGATGAATTTGATGAAAAATGGGCAAATCTCTATATGTTAGCCACTGTAGCAGTAAATGCAAAATTTTAAATATCCTGACCCAGTCCTAGCACCCATATCACCTACAAGTCAGAAAACTTTACCCAGTAAATAAATAAGTTTACAATAAACCCTAGTATGTTATAATTTTCAATTGTCCTTTGTATTAAAATTAGTCACACGGTATGCAATAATACTTGAATGTTTATCTGTGAAATTTTATTATAAGATTTTAACTTAGCATTTTGTGTGCATTTTTACATATATGCTAAACAGCATGAATGAGTTATCTGAAGCCCTTCAGAATCTCAATCTCTATCCTGTAAAAGTGGAAGTTTCCAGAGACTTTACTGGTTACTTGCCCGATGTGGAGGAACCTATGGAATTTCAAGCTCCACCTCTGGAGAAACCAAAGCCTAAGAAAAGGAGAAGATTTATAGGCTGGAGGTGTGTACGCAGGAGAAAACCAGCAACTAGGAAAGTTCCCAAAATAGAAAATCCCATTGATAAAGGAAAATGGATCGAGATTGAGAAAAATGCTAGGAAAATAGAAATGGAAATTGGGGAAAGTTCTAAGCAAGTCGAGGAATTTCCATTACAGGAGGAATTGGATCGCGTATTGGCAAGCTGTGATATCATTAGGCCTATCAATAATGACCTCTTTCCTTATCCTGCCAAAACCCAACATCCAATAAACTTAGAACCGGCTATTCCAGATCCTCTGATCCATACCCAACCTCTAGGAGAAATGGATGAGTGGTGGACCAATGATTGGCAGTTTCAGAACCTTCTCAATAACCCTTATACCTTTTTCCCTCAGTTCGACTCAGAACCTATACCAAACCCACCAATGAGCAATGAAAACTTAGCTGAACTCCGCCATTTTGGTGAGGAGCTGATGAATGCAGGGAATAGAATTCGGGAGGTAGGAAAACAGATCTCCTGGAAGTACGACGAGAGGGAACGTCGTTTCTAAGGTGCCAGCTGACGAGAGATAGTGTGGTTGTGAAGCTAGGATTGTATAATAATAATAACAATAAAAATATAACTCTGTAAAATAACCTAAAAATAAAACTTTTGTAAAATAAACAGTGTGTACGGATGCATAATATAATATATAAAAATGGAAGTCGAGAAATCGACAATTTTGGCTGTGAAATTGTGTGATTGTTTTACATATAATTGTTATTTATTCTATATTAATAATTTATATATATATATATATTAATTACCAAATGGAACACACTAGTAATGAACCAGTTAACGAAGTAAACCTTGATTTGATCGAATAAGGGATTGGGTAGAAACTGTTGGTATTGTTTTGATTGAATGGATACGAAATTGGAAACTGTTTGATGATTATAACTAATTTGCATGAATTATGGAATGTTATAACCGACCGCACAAGCCAGTCGCACAAGCTTGGTGCAACTGTTTAAGCTCACTATACAACTCATTAAAGCATAAGCGCACAACATCTTGTGAATCGCACAAGGTTGTGCTGATCGCACAAGATGTTGGGCTGCTTAATGTATTATGTTATGTTATGTTAATGCTGTTGGACCGAATAGCCCAAAACCCAATCGCACAAGTTATTTCGAATCGCACAAGATTATATGGACCGTACAAGTTAAATGTTTGTTCAATTAATTGGGCCGCACAAGCTGTTGGGCTTAGGAACAATCAGAGCAAAACCAGGAAGATCAATTTATGACTAGGCAAGATATCGAGAATATCATTGCTCAAGGAATAGCCAATGCTATTCCAGCAATCCTTGCTGCTGCCCAGAAACCTGTTGAACCTCAACAAATTATTCCTAGTAAACGTACTCATGAAGATAACTTCAGTAATAGCGTAAACGGAGGTGGCAATCATACTAACAATGATAATGAGATACGGCAAGCCCCAATTCTCAAAAGAATGAAAGCTGCAATGCCTGGTTGCACTTATAAGGAATTTCTTGCTTGTAAACCAGCTGAATTTGCAGGCAATGAAGGGGCGACTGCGGCACTGCGTTGGTTGGAGAAAACCGAAGCAGTAATTATGATAAGTAAATGTGCTGAGGAAGACAAGGTCATGTATGCGTCGCATCTTTTTAAAGAAGGGGCGCTAGAATGGTGGAATACGGTACTTCAAGCCAAAGGAAGAAATATGGCCTATGCCATGAGTTGGGAAGAATTTAAGCAACTAATGGAAAGAAAATTATGTCCCGAATATGAAAAGGAACAAATGGCGAATAAGTTCCTGAACCATCAGATGATGGGTGTAGATTGTCGAGGGTATACTTCGACATTCTTCGAGTATGCGAGAGTGGTACCAACGCTGGCTTCACCAGAACCGGTACTTATTTCCCACTATATTTGGGGATTGATTGGCGAAATCCGTAATATCGTTAAAGCTGCGAGACCTCACACTATTGACGATGCGGTAGAATTAGCTAACACCCTAACTGATGAGTTGGTACGCACAAGTGAAGAAAACCGGAAAAAGGAAGTAGCCCAAAAGATACCTAAGGATTCCGTGTGGGTAACCGTAGTAGTTTCAAGAAAAAGGGAACTGGGCAATCTTCCACTATTCCATTTTGCAATTCCTGCAAAAGAAAGCATTTTGGAAGATGCAAAGGGTATTGCAATTTTTGCAAAATTCCAGGACACCCTGAGGAAGACTGCAGGAAGAAGAAGTCAACAATCTGCTACAACTGTGGAGAAGCTGGACATTTCAGGCCAGATTGCCCGAAATTGGTCAAACCAGCCGATAACAAAGCCAAACCTGTAGAAGGAACTACCAAGAAGAACGCGAGAGCCTTCAAGTTAACTACTCAGGAAGCCGAGCTAATCCCTGACGTGATAGCTGGTACGTTCCTAGTTCACAACGTTTATGCAAAAGTATTATTTGACTCTGGAGCAAACCAAAGTTTTATAAATACTTCATTCTGCCAAGCTCTTAACTTACCCTTAACCAACCTTAGGCAGATTTTTACAGTCGAAACGGCAGATGGAAATTCTGTTAACATAGATAAGGTTTTGCGTGAAGGAAAGATAGAACTCTTAGGTCATAAATTTTCTGCAAATATGTTACCTATGAAATTAGCCGAATTCGATGTGGTATTAGGAATGGATTGGTTAGTAGCCAACCATGCTCGAATTCTTTGTGATAAAAATTCCATAGAAATATATACACCTACAGGAGAGGTAATTTTAATTATAGGAGATAAACCACGAAAGCCACTGAAATTCATTTCAGTAATGAAGTTGGCCAGTTATTCAAGAAAACAAGAAGTAGTGTATATGATTTCAGTAATCATTAACATTAAAAATAAGGAACTTAAGGAAATTCCAGTAGTCTCAGAATACCGAGATGTATTCCCAGAAGAATTACCATGATTACCACCAGATAGGGAGGTAGAATTTAGAATCCATTTAATTCCTGGAACTACACCGATAGCCAAGGCACCTTATCGGTTAGAACCCACAGAAATGCTAGAACTAAAGAAACAATTAGATGAATTGTTAAGTAAAGGATTCATACAACCTAGTTCATCCCCTTGGGGAGCACCAGTGTTGTTCGTAAAGAAAAAGGACGGTTCGATGCGAATGTGTATCGATTATAGGGAATTAAATAAGGTTACAATTAAGAATCGATACCCATTACCTAGGGTTGATGATCTTTTTGATCAACTTCAAGGAGCTAGATACTTTTCTAAGATCGACTTACGCTCCAGATACCATCAATTGAAGGTACAAGAAGAGGACATACCTAAAACTGCTTTCAAAACTAGGTATGGTCATTACGAGTTTACAGTCATGCCCTTCGGACTAACGAATGCACCTGAGGCATTCATGGACATGATGAATAGAATCTGTAAACCGTATTTTGATAAATTTGTAATTGTCTTCATCGACGATATACTTATTTATTCCAAAAGTCAGGAGGAACATTGTGAGCACCTGCATGTACTCTTAACTTTGTTAAGAAAGGAGAAGCTTTACGCCAAATTCTCGAAGTGTGAATTTTGGCTGCAGGTGGTACAATTTTTAGGACACATGGTGAATCACGAAGGTATTCACGTAGATCCCTCTACAATAGAAGCAATTACCAAATGGAAGGTTCCACAATCAGCTATGGAAATTAGAAGCTTTTTAGGATTAGCTAGATACTATAGGCGCTTTATTAAGGATTTTTCTAGAATAGCGGTGCCATTAACTAAGCTAACCTGTAAAGCGATTAAGTTTGAATGGGGACCTAGGCAAGAAGAGGCTTTTAGGATTTTAAAGCAGAAGTTAACAAATGCTCCAATTCTAGCCTTACCCGAGGGAACAGAAGATTTCGAAGTTTACTGCGATGCTTCAAAGCTAGGATTAGGATGTGTGCTGATGCAACGCAAGAAGGTAATTGCGTATGCTTCAAGGCAATTGAAAAAGCACGAGGAAAACTATACGACCCATGACTTAGAATTAGGAGCCATAATTTTTGCCCTTAAGATTTGGAGACATTATCTGTATGGAAGTAAGTTTACTGCTTATACGGATCACAAAAGCTTAAGATACATATTTGGGCAAAAAGAATTAAACATGAGGCAAAGAAGATGGATGGAAATCCTAAGTGACTACGACTGTGATATCCAATATCACGAAGGAAAAGCAAACGTAGTTCCAGATGCCTTAAGTCGTAAGTATCATGAGAAACAACGATGAGTTCGTGCTCTTAAATTAAATCTACAGTTAGATTTAATGGAACAACTAAAGATGTTCAAGAAACAGCAATCGAGGACGATGCTGAAGGAATGAAAGGATGAATAAAAGAATTAGAGCAAGGAAAAGATGGAATTTGGAGATTCCATAAGAAAAGGATTTGGGTACCTAAGCAAGGAGAATTAAGAGACAAAATTTTAGAAGAAACTCATAAATCTAGGTATACCATGCATCCAGGAAACAATAAAATGTACCAAGATTTAAGGAATAATTTCTGGTGGATATGAATGAAAAAGGACATAGCTAGATATGTTTCTAAATGTCTTACTTGTTCACAAGTTAAGGCAAAACACCAGAAACCCTCAGGTCTACTACAACAATTAGAAATGCTTGTATGGAAATGGGAGCTCATAACAATGGACTTTGTTACAAAGTTACCCAAAACCAGAAAAGGTAATGATGCGATTTGGATAATTGTGGTTCGATTAACCAAGTCAACTCATTTTCTACCCATGAAGGAAACCTTTAGCATGAAAAGGTTAGCCAAGTTGTATGTAGACGAAGTAGTATCTTTACATGGAGTTCCACTCTCCATTGTATCAGATAGGGATAGTCGTTTCACTTCCCATTTCTGGACTAGTTTTCAGGAAGCAATGGGAACCCGACTAAATTTAAGTACGGCATATCATCCTCAAACGGATGGACAAAGTGAAAGGACGATCCAAACCTTAGAAGACATGCTCAGGGCATGTGTGATAGATTTTGGTGGAAACTGGGACGACCACCTACCTTTAATTGAATTCTCCTATAACAATAGTTATCATTCAAGCATCGAAGCTGCCCCATTCGAAGCACTATACGGACGTAAGTGTAGAACTCCAGTATGCTGGGCAGAAATAGGAGAAAGTCAATTAGCAGGTCCTGAGATTGTACAAGAAACTACCGATAAGATCACTCAAATCAAGGAAAGACTAAAGACGGCTCGAGATTGCTAGAAAAGTTATGCCGAAAATCGACGCAAACCACTAGAGTTCCAAGTTGGAGACAAGGTACTCTTGAAGGTATCTCCTTGGAAAGGAGTAGTTCGATTTGGTAAGAAAGGAAAGCTAAGTCCAAGATACGTAGGACCATTTCCAGCAATCCAACGTATAGGACCAGTTGCTTATCGTTTACAACTACCAGAAGAATTAGCTGGAGTACATGACGTATTTCATGTATCCAACATCAAGAAATGTCTATCGGACGAATCGCTGATAGTACCTCTTCAAGACATAGAGGTAAACGAAAAGTTGAAGTTCGTAGAGAAACCACTTCAAATAGAAGACAGAAAGATTAAGTTTCTCAAGCACAAGCGACTAGTGTTGGACAAAGTCAAGTGGGATTCAAAAAGAGGACCCGAATACACCTGGGAGCTGGAATAGAGATGAAAAGAAAGTATCCTCACTTATTTCAGTAAATCTCGAGGACGAGATTTTAAATAAGGTGGGGAGGATGTAAGGACCTTCAAAAATGTCCCAAATTGACCCATAAGTGAAAACCCGAACCCCTGGAACCCTACTGTGCATGAAAAACCAAGAAACCAAGGTTTTTGGGTTTCACGCGGGCCGCGTAAGGGTTAGCTTAGCCTTACGCGGGCCGCGTTAATGTGAGGTTTGACCGGATAAGCATCCGAGATCTTAGGCACTTTGGGTTTGTTCCATCCAGTAAGGAACCACCCGATACGGATAAGTTCCTTAGAAATAGACAAACTTCATAAACAACCTTTCGACACGGGGTCGTGCCCAGGTCAACACGCCCCCGTGTCCACCAAAAGATTCCTTTTTGATTTTTGTCAGAATACGGACAAAATGTGTCAGGATCCTGTCTGCACACGGGGCCGTGTCCAGCCGACACGTGGCCGTGTGCAGCGTGCTGTTGTTTTCTATAAATGCAGCCAAGAATCCTGCACATATGGACCATCCAGGGACAGAGATTTGAGAGGATCTTCTCACCTACCATCGTAGGTATTTTCTAAAAGAAGGTTCTAACAACCATCTTGTCCTTTCCTCTTTTATCCATTACCTTCTTCTTCATCTTTCTTGCCTCAACACCTCCATTGAAGCTTGAGATCACCATGATTCCAAGCTCTATTGTGATGTTTGCTAGGTTTTTGTTCAAGGAATCTTGTTAAAAATAAGTTGTACAACATTGTTTTAAGTTATTTCTGCTCAAAAATGATTTATAAGTTGGAAAAATAATTTGAAACTCCAAGATTCCTCGTTCCAAAAATCTGCAGAAAAGTGAACATGGGGCCGTGCTCACTGAGCACGGGGCCGTGTTCGAAGTTACTATTTCATTAAAATGAACTATTTTTGGTTTGTTTTCATAGAATGTCTAGTCAAAACAATGGAACCTCTTCTGCACATTCCAGAAACAGTCGGAGGGAAAGAAGGTCTTCAATTGAAGCAACTCTCGTACGCTACGTAATGGCATTACGTGAAGCTCTTGACGAGATGACTTCGGTAGAGGAGGTCCTTATAGAGCGTATTAATTATCTTACGGTGGGGCTGGAAAACAGTTTTCAAGAAATTAACCTCTTGCACCAGAGGTTAAACATTCTTGTAACACCTCCCATGGAACCAATCCTCCCTCAAGAGGATTGGAACCTAGCACTTGGAGTCAACAATCCTACCGGATGGGATGACATTCCAGCAGAGCCTCCTCTTCAAGATCTACAAGAAGTCCCGGTGGAGGTTGCACCCCCTTAAACCGATGCCAATGAGCCCGCCTTTCTTCTCCCAATGGAGATAGGGGAGTGGCTCGCCGACGTGTGAGGGACCCATGCCCGGAGAAAGAAGTTTTTCAAGCCGCATCCAACCGATAGAATTATCTTTTCAGAAATTTTGCTAATAGAATAAGTATTAGGCTAGAACTTCTTGGTTTAGATTTCTTGTATTTCTTTGACCTATTTATCTAGAATTTTAACTTATTAGGAATACTATGTAATTCTCTCTATTTAACGGAGTGATGGTTTTAATTAAATTGGTGTTTGGATGATGTTGTAATGGATAAAACACACTCGGGATGGTGAAGGATAACAAGGGAAACTTGAACCAGCACCCCATGCACAAAAACAGGGCCACCCGACAAATTTTTCTTCATTACAGCAAGTTCAGCACGGGGCCGTGCTCGCCCAACACGGCCCGTGCCCAACCATCTGCAGAAAATGCCCAGTTCAGGTAACTGGACACGGGGCGTGCTCACTGAACACGCCCCCGTGCCCAGGCTTCTGTTTCTTTTTGACAATTTCTGTTACTGGCGATCTGAACACGGGGCCGTGCCCGGACACCACGGGGCCGTGTCCAGACGCCCAGTAACATAAAATTTTGCTTTTCACACCTTTTTACACATTCAATCAACCTAAAAACTTATTTTTGGGACACACTGAGGACAATGTGTAATTTAAGTGTGGGGGGGGGGGGGGGATGCTAAAACTTTGAATCTTGCAAGTCCTAAATACAACCCTTACACAAAACTCTATTGGAACCGCTAATCACCCCAATTTTTTTCAAAAAAAATTTCATTTTTTCTATTTGTCTAGCTTTAATTTGGGAATTTCAAGTTCTAAAAAAGGTTATATTTTTACAAATTTACAACCCATAGCGTCGTGATAAAAAGAACCAACATAAGAAAATTATGAAACGGCATGACAAGTTTAGTTAAAATTTGATTATATATACTTGATCACATAAAAACCCTTTATTGAGCATACAAATACATATCTTTAAACTAAATACTCATTTTTCGTTTCTTGTGTGAATAGCCGCTTGGTTCTTACAACTCTAGAACTTGCCACGACGATACATTCCCGGCCTTTACCAACTTAAATCCGAGTAAGTAAATGACAGAGGCATTAGGACTAACCCTTTTTATTTCTACACTATTATTTTTCTTTTTTTTTTTTACCACCTACCCAAAATCCCCCTAGTTAACCCCTTTGAGCCTAAACCTTTTCATTTCATAACCCAAAACAAACACCCTTTCACCCACCAAAACCTTTTTATTTTTAACCCTTTGTTTTAGTAACAAGCTAGGTTTTTCTTATGACTTAAAAAAAAAACGATTATGATGAAGCAAAAGAGAAATAAACAAACAAGTTTATCAAAAATAACTTTGTTTAAATAATGGCTTCATCAAAATAAAAACTTCAAAAAATAAAAAGTCTTACGAAAACCGACGCTTTTTACGCCTTTCGCCACCACTAACCCAACCACCTACCTTTAACCCAAGCCTAACCCTTCACCCAAAAGTCCTCTTGATATTTACAAAGGTATATAGTTAAAAAGGAGGAGGATTGATTGCTTGGCAAGCATGTGGTAGGAGTAAGTTCCATGCCGCTCTCGAGTGATCCACTAAAATACATCTTCGACCGAGTGTTGAGTGATCCCCCGTGAGGTATGTGAACTTGTATATAAATGGAATTTAAAAAAAAAAAGGCATGTTATGCCCTAATAAGTAATTTATCTTATGTAATGTTTTAAATAAATCATGACGAATAGGATTGTAAATAAATAAAAATAGAACTTAATAAAGAATCTTGGAAATCCCGACATTCTATGACAAGCCCAAAAACCTTCTCTTCTACCCATTCCATTTGGGAGTGTAAAGCCACATTATAAAGAGTTTTGCTTGAGGACAAGCAAAGATTCAAGTGTGGGGGTATTTGATGTGCGCAAAATGCAACATATAAATTACATCAAATGTGGCATAAAAATAACCCCTTTTTTAGTACTAATGTTGGAAAAAATGTGTTTTTGTCTTCCTTTTGTATTTTCAGGATTAAATGAGCTCAAATAAACGAAAGAAGCAAAAAGGCAGCCAAATCTAACATAAATACAAGAAAAGGATCAAACGTGGCATGCCCGACCCCCCGACAGCATCTTCCCAAGCAAACTTAAGAAGACAGAAGGCTGAACACGCCCCGTGCTCAGTGAGCACGGGGGCGTGCCCAAGTGTCAGCAGAAAAGACAAAGCTGTAGAAGCTTCTATCACCCACCACGGGGGCGTGCCCAGCAGACGGGGCCGTGGTCAACTCTAAGATTCGCAGAATCTGGGGAAATCTTGATAGTACAGATACGCTTCTGCACACGGGGGGCGTGCTCAGCGGACACGGGGGCGTGGTCAACTAATGCAGACAAACTGCAATTAATGAAGAAAGAGAAGGAAGGTGGACACGGGGCTGTGCCCAATGGACACGGGGCCGTGCCCGAGTCTATGTTCAGCCTATAAATAAGGGTGCTTGGCTCATTTGCAAACCATCCCTTGGCACACCACCTCTCTCACACTTCACCCACCACCCACCACCATCCCAACACCATCATCCACCACCATCATCCATCGTCCATCATAGAGTGTGTGAGTCATCTCGGGATCCAAGATTGATCGTAAGAGTTCTTGACAATCAAAGGCCATGTTTGCCTAAGTCTCTTACATCACTTGGTGAAGACAAGTGTCTAGTGTAATACTTTTTATTTTTAATCTTTTCGCACTTTTTATTTGGTTATGTATTAATGACTTTAATAACTAGTTTCTTATGTTGAAGGTGATTCTTCCTTATCGTTTGTCCGCGGTGTCTTGGCATTATTTTACTGTCTATATAAAATAAAAGATTTTCACCATTCATATCTCCACGGTCTATATGGAGATATGTTGGCTACCTGGTTGGGGGTTAAGGGAACGGTTTGGTAAGAGTCTTGCCTTGTTCAGTGTATAGATCCTGCAAGGACCTGGGTCAAATTTAGTAGGACCTCCTTCAATACCCACCGGTATTGGATGGCGGGGGTCTAAACTCTTTGATCCCCTCATATGTAAGCTACTATTAATACTTTAACCCGGCTACTTATGTAACACCTCGAAAATTTGTGTCCAATGAAATAACGACACGTGTCATGCAAGACAAAAGTGTTATAAACCCGGATCTAGTCAAAAATGTATGGTAGGATTTAAAAGCGTCGACATGTTAATTAAATTCCTCTGAACGACCTAATTATAAATCCCAAGACCCTAATCTATATTATAAACATCTGATATACATTCAAATCCGGTAATTACTAGTAATAATTGATTCATATTTGCAAGAGTGGGATCCTATGAGGATATGCACGACAAACCTTCGTTTATGGCTTTTCGTTAAAGTCCAAGACAATATTACAACATGGTAGGGTGGACATAACTGTTCAAGCATGATCTAAAGGTCTCATACTGATGATTCATGGCCCAAAATCGTAATACACTAGTTGCCTGTTCGAAGCTTGAAAGGTTAATTTTTTTTGCCTTCTGGTAAAGGCTTACGTACCGTAAAGGTCCTGCCTTACGGTCCGTAAGGCATCCCCAGTAACAGAATCTGGTAAAGGCTTACGTACCGTAAAGGTCCTGCCTTACGGTCCGTAAGGCATCCCCAGTAACAGAAAACGGGACAGCTTCCTGTTATGAACGAGTAACCGACTTAAAAAGATATTTTTCACTTCCATGAGCGACCCCTACTGGTTCTTAGGCTTATGGACACTTGTTAATGATCAGGGATCAATAGTAGAGTTGTTTGTCATGATCATAAGGAATCAAAAGCACTATATAAAGCCCCATTGGTTGTAACTTTGATCATTCACTCACAACTCATCTTCTGATCATCTCTGGAGCTCAAGAGCCTTCTCTAATCATTACTAGTCATGCATAGGACCTTGGTAAGTATCCTTAACATTCCTTAATCGTGTTTTACTTAGTTATTTAGCTTAAAGTCAAACCGTCATAATTAAGGTTTGACTTATCGATCATTCACTAATGGTCCAGTGTTTAGTCAAACTTAAGGTAGTTATAAGTTGGTATTTATAGGGGCATTAAACCCTTAAAAGGGCACCCTCTGAATCCCGTCCTAACCAAGACATTTGTCGGGTCAAAGTTGTTTATAAAAAGTCAACAGGATCTTAATTTCAAATTAACGCATGATTTGCAATGTAGAAGACATGTAACCTATTTTATCACTCATATAACTTAGTAATAAATGTTGCTGATATAACTTAGTAATAAATGTAACCTATATATGTAGAAGACATGTAACCTTGTCGGGTCAAAGTTGTTTTTGGAAATATGAGAGGACAATAATCTTCGTTGCTGATTTATAAACATGTCCCTAAAATTTCACATCAGTTGGAGGTCTAGATTAGGAGTTATGCTTAATAGCGTAATTAGAACGCTTTTTATGCATTAAACGGCGTAATTAGCATAAAGCCTATCTAAACCCAATTTTTGACACCAAACCCTATACCCACTGATGTAACATAATATTTTGGGATTTTTGAAGATTTTTAATTATTTTTAAACTGATCATAACCTAAGGTTATCGCCTTGATTCGGTAAATACCGATTATACCCTTTTCGGTTATAAAATGAGTTTTACATAACAATTTGATACCAAACCTTTGGCCACTGATTTTATATAATAAATGAAGTGTTTTGAACTTTATAACCTGATCAGAAAACTCAGATTTCCTATTAAACGCGGAAATCGCTTAAAACGGCTGTTTAAGCGTATTAAACACATAGTTTAGGTTTAAAACCATTTTGTCACATAAGACTTATCACCAACTGATATAACTTGTTAAAATAAGTTTTTCTACTGATTATTTCAGACCCGAATCTCAGAATTATAATGAATCTCTTTTATAATCTTTTAAATGACCAAAATACCCCTACGGGGCTTAAATTGAGATTTAACTCGTTTTGGGCATAATGGAAGATATCCTACTGATATCACGACATATTTAAGGCATATTAACTTAAGAAACCTGTTAGTGACTCTTTCGGTTACCCGTTATGCGTTATTCGCGTTCGGTTCGGTTTATGTAACTAGTTTACATAAATTAGCCAGAACGGGTCAAACCTTGTCATTTTTATCTCAAAATCCAGAATGTGTTTAGTTTACCCATATTATACAAGTCTTTAAACTTTTCGGGTCAAAATCACATTCTATTCCGGTCTTCGCTTAATCACGCGTTCGAACCGTATCTTTCGTTAAAACTAACCGGTCTAAGTTTAGGCTTAATAAAAGACCCGTTATGATTCTAATAGGTTATTATAAACTTTCGTTCCAGAATAGGAGACCCGGTAAAAGCTATTTGCACTTGCTGTTGCGATTATACTTTGCTCAGGTAAATACTTTCGACTTATTTTCCCTATACGGGCTTGGGGTATGGTATATAAAATACCGCTTGGTCGGGCATTGAATCTTTAATCGAATAGAGGTTAATTCATTGAGATGTCCCGTTTGGAAATGTTTTGTTTGCTTAAAGCCTTTGGGGGGGTTAATGACCATGTCCCGGATATCCTTGGCATCATCTTACGAGATGGCCACGACCTGAGCACGGGGTGTAGGCGTACACCCGTTAATGCATAACTAAATTATGTGGTGTGTCTATTAGTCTTTAACCCGGTCTACGGATCGGGCTACTGAACGCATAAGGAACATGTAATGCTTTTACAAGATTATATTCAAATAATTATCCCAAGTTATAAAAGATATTTCGTGCCATGTGCATTCAAATCAATTTTTAATCATTTTTAAAATGAGTCAGTTAATTGTATTTACCAGTGTAAACTGACGTATTTTCCAAAAAAGATTAAGTTCAGGTACTACTCGAAATAGGCTGGCTTTCTCCTTAGCATCAATAAGAGTCTCGCAAGCTTGGATGCATTTCAGTCTGTTGAACAAAGTTTCTTTTTATTTGATCCACCTATGGATTATTTTCAACTACTTGTGATACTAGATATTACAATTTATTAAAGTTGAAATGAATCTATCTTTTGCTTCCGCTGTGCATTTATATATTGTGTTGTTTGACCATAATGATATCAACTACGTCACGATACTCCCCCACCGGGCCCACCGGTAATACGTGGAAATATCGGGGTGTGACAGGTTGGTATCAGAGCCAACATTGAGTGAATTAAACACTAGCCTTTTGTGTTTAATCTCAATTACACAATTGCACATTCCTAAATTTTCGAGTCTAGACAAAGATCTTAGGACAAATCCAAATTTGCTTTTAATCTTAACTTTGTCCTTTATATTTCTTGTTGTATCTTTTAATTGTGTTGACAGGATTAACAATGCCGCCAAGATTCAGAAGAGGAGGTAGAGGTAAGGGGCCGATCACCGCCCCCAACGATCACGAGGCCGGGCCTTTGCTACGGCGAACTCTTTCTACTACTATGAGTGCCGATCCTCAAGGAAACAGGAGGACCTATGTGGAGTCCGCTAGACGATCTATCTCGCATAGCTCAACACCTCCTTATCGCCATTCCTTTGGGCCACAATCGGAGAACGAACCCGATGACTCACGCCACTCCTTCTTACCGTTACAGCGATCCGTTTCGCACCATTCCTTTGGCGACCCCACTCCTGTCTTCCAGGGCCGGTTTAACCCAGCAAACTATATCCAAGAACCAGTGGGTGTTAACCCATTAGGGCCAGAGGATCATTATTCAGGCGATCAAGCCATGGATATGGATGAGGACACCGACCCTGTTGAACCACCGACTGGAACCCCCACGCATCCTATTAACGTCTCTGATGGATCATCCTTCCACGGAGCACCTTACCGTGGTCCAGACAGTTACCAAGCGAGGTTTAACCACCACCACCACCACCTCATGAGCAGCAGCAGGATCCCTCTGAGGATTCGCGTTTCGTGGCAGTCACACCACCGCCACCACCGCCGCCAGTTCATCAAGTACCTCCAGAACCACCAAGGCGTAGAAGAACAGGCGTACGAATGTCCGTACGAGAAAGGGGTTTTCACTTTAGCACCCCTCAACACTCTAGTGGCAGTCACTATCCGGCACTGCATGAAGACCCACAAATGGGTGGGCCTTCAAACCCAGTTTTAGAGGTGAACTCTGCACCAGTTGCACCGCCACCGCCACCATTAGGATTTGGAAATCCAATTCCTACATACGCTGGATCAACGGCGTACAACCCGTTTGAGCAGCCGGCTCATACTCATTATAACTATGCTGAAGCCGACCCGTACCTTGTAGCGGCGAACTATAATGCCCTTCATCCTGAAGGACCATATGGAGCCCCCTGGGGAGTGGGATATCCAACTCATGGGTATCAAATACCTGCGCAACCTCAGATTCGGCAACAGTCGCAGCCACCACGGTTTTCCCCACCGGAACAGGAAGAAATCCTCCACCGGCTAAACAGGGTGGAGCAAGAATTTCAAGAAGAGCGTAGGAACAACCGGGGATTCCTCAAGGGCCTAGCAAGCTTGTTAAAAGGAAAGAAGAATAGGGTTCATTGAACCCCTATATGTATGATTGTATTTACTTATTTCAATCAAGTCCCTGCGTGGACATTTGTTTATGTAACTAGTCCCTGCGTGGACTTGTCTTTCCTTAGTCCCTGCGAGGACATGTCTTTTTAGTCCCTGCGAGGACACCTATCTTCGTAATCAGTCCCTGCGAGGACTTGTATTATCAGTTTAGCTCTTGCGTGGGCAAGTTCTTTCTGTTAAAAGTCCCGTTTAGGGCAATGTGTAATCCTTTTAATATTTAATGGAATGTTAAGTTATAAATTTCATTTTTGTCATTATATGCATAAACATATTATACATGAAATAAATAAATCAAAAGTCATTCCTTTTAAAAATAATCTGCCTATTTAAATATTAATTAAGAATCTTAAAGGTATAACCTAGCCTGTATGTCATTATAAGACTTGGCCAAGATGGTAAGACCTGTTTAAAAAGATTCAAATCCCTGTTAACATCTGAAAACATGTTAACGCTCCTGGCAGAAGTGATTCGTTAAAATCACCCACGTCATTCTTATATAAGGATTCTTCAAAAGACTCCTATCCTAACCTGATGATCTATAAATCATGGGTTTAAATCATCAATTAAGATGATCATATGTTAAACATTCATTGGTAATGTAGTGCCTACGGGGCATACCCATTGTCATAAAAGATAAAAGACAGTAGTAGTCTACGACTCCCCGTCAGAAAAAGGTAAAGAACTATGTTCAAACCTTAATGCCTTGATTCTCTGAAATCATGGCTTATGATTTAAAAATGTCCTTGTGACTAGGCCTTTTGTGCCACTAATGATACTTTTATTGTTTCAAAGTTGGGATAAATTATAGTAAAAATCCTAAATAAATATGATTAACAAATTAACCAAATATGGTCTATGTTTACCATGGTTAATGAATTGCCATAAAAGACAATTCCATAATAAACTCCCAAATAAATTATTGCCAATATCTTATGTAACAGTTCAAACTACATGGCTGACTCGGATGAGGTCAACAGTCACCCAAAGGAGAATCATGATAATGCCCGAATTAATGTAGCGGGTGCAGAACTACAGGCAATGATAGATAATGCCATTACTCGAGCTTTGGATAGGCAGTTCCATGAGTCCAGTGGTACCCATGCAAGGACCCAATCTGCACTACACTCTAAACCACCCTCTAAAACTCACACTGCTCACAACAGTAATTCCCATCACTCATCAAACCAAAAGAGTGTTCCATCCCAAAGGGTCGTACTGAATCAAGAACCCCGTGATAAGGGTTGCTCCTATAAGTATTTTGTTTCATGCAAACCCAGGGATTTCACTTGGGAAAAAGGAGCTATAGACTGCATGACTTGGTTGGATGAAACGGACACTGTGGTTGATATCAGCGGTTGCGCTGATAAGGATGTGGTAAAGTTCGTGTCTCAGTCGTTCAAGGGGGAGGCATTAGCTTGGTGGAGGTCTTTGATCCAAGCTACAAGGAAAGTCCCATTGTACAGTATAACTTGGGAACAGTTTGTGTCATTAATCAAGGAGAACTATTGCCCTCAGCATGAGGTTGAGAAAACTGAATCTGATTTCTTGTCTCTGGTTATGAAAAACCTGGATTGTCAAGCCTACCTTACAAGCTTCAACACTATGTCAAGGTTGGTTCCTTATCTTGTGACCCCGGAACCCAAAAGAATAGCTCGATTCATTGGGGGTTTAGCCCCAGATATTAAGGCAAGTGTAAAAGCCTCTCGGCCAGCTACATTCAGGTCTGCAGCTGATATATCCTTGTCCCTCACACTGGATGCAGTCAGGTAGAGATCGCTGAGGAACACGGATGCCGAGAAAAGGAAGCGTGTTGATGACAATTCACGACGGTCAGACAAGAAGCACAGGGGAAACAATGACCACAAAAAAGGGTCTGGATCTAAGAAAGATGGTCAACAGTCGGGTGATAAACCCAAACGTAAAATCTGTAAGAAGCACCATTTCGGGAAATGCAGACTTGAGTCGAAACCCTAGTCACAGCCAAGGGCATGTGGGATCTGCAGGTCTTCTGTGCACAAGACCTTAGACTGTAAGAAAATCAAGGATGCCACATGCTACAGCTGCAACAAAAAAGGGCATATCAAGTCCAACTGCCCAAAATATGCCAAGAAAGCTGAGGATGGGAAAAAGACCAATGCAAGGGTCTTCCGGATGGATGCAAAGGAAGCCGTCCGGGACGACAATGTGATCACAGGTACCTTCCTCATAAATAATGTCTATGCAAGAGTACTTTTTGATTCAGGCACTGATAAGTCGTTCGTAGATAATAAGTTTTGTGAATTGTTGAAATTACATGTTAAAACCTTAAGTGTGAAATATGAAGTGGAATTAGCCGATGGAACCATAGAAACAGCGTCAACCGTGTTAGATGGATGTGTTATATCCATTAGGAACCACTCTTTTCCATTGTCTCTACTTCCTTTGAAATTAGTCGGTTTCGATGTAGTGCTAGGCATGGATTGGTTGTCTCATAACCAAGCCCAGATCGTTTGTGCTAAGAAGCAAGTGGTTATCAGGACTCCTCGTGGCGAGCCTTTGACAATCCAAGGAGATACTAAGTACGGAATACCTGAGCAAGTGTCCATGCTCAGGGCATCAAGGTGTTCGACAAAGGGTTGTGTTATCTACATGGCACAAGTGACCATTGATGAACCGAAGCCTAAGATCGAAGACATACCTATTATCTCTGAATATCCAGAGGTATTCCCTGAAGAACTACCTAGTTTGCCCCCAGATAGGCAAGTGGAGTTCAGGATTGACATTATTCCTGGAGCAGCACCTGTTGCAAGAGCGCCTTACAGATTGGCACCAACGGAGATGAAAGAGTTGAGAACTCAACTGGATGATTTGTTGGCAAAAGGATTTATTAGACCTAGCTCATCTCCTTGGGGAGCACCAATCCTGTTTGTAAAGAAAAAGGATGGATCGATGCGTTTGTGCATCGATTATCGAGAACTTAACAAAGTTACTGTTAAGAATCGGTATCCATTGCCCAGGATCGACGACTTGTTCGATCAACTTCAAGGAGCGAGTTACTTTTCCAAGATCGACTTAAGGTCAGGATATCATCAATTGAAGGTCAAGGATGAAGATATACATAAGACTGCATTTAGGACTCGTTATGGTCACTACGAGTTCTTAGTGATGCCTTTTGGACTCACTAATGCACCAGCCGCATTCATGGACCTCATGAACCGCGTCTGCAAGCCCTACATGGATAAATTTGTCATCGTCTTCATCGATGATATTCTTATTTACTCAAGGAATCAAGCTGACCATGAAAAGCACCTCCATTGCATTCTGAAACTGCTTCATCGAGAAAAGCTCTATGCCAAATTCTCGAAGTGTGAATTTTGGCTTCGTGAAGTCCAATTTCTTGGACATGTGGTTAGTGAACGCGGAATCCAGGTAGATCCCGCCAAGGTTCAAGCTGTCATGAATTGGCAAGAGCCAAAGACTCCCACAGAGATTCGCAGCTTCTTGGGATTGGCAGGATACTACAGACGTTTTATAGAAAATTTTTCAAGAATTGCTGCACCCCTAACTTCTTTAACTAGGAAGAATATTAAGTTCAACTGGGGACCGAAGCAACAAGAATCTTTTGATATCCTTAAGCAGAAGCTAAGCAATGCACCAGTGTTGACATTGCCTGAAGAGATGGAAGAATTTGTAGTGTATTGTGATGCATCGCACACAGGTATGGGATGTGTGCTTATGCAGAAAGGCAAGGTTATTGCCTATGCTTCTCGACAGTTAAAGGTGCACAAAAAGAACTACACCACCCATGACTTTGAGTTGGGTGCCGTTGTATTTGCACTGAAACTGTGGAGGCATTACTTGTATGGAACCAAGTGTGTGATCTATTCTGATCACAAGAACCTTCAACACCTGTTTAATCAGAAGGACCTAAACATGAGGCAACAACGCTGGATGGAAACTTTAAATGATTATGATTGTGAGATAAGATACCATCCAGGCAAGGCGAATGTAGTTGCTGATGCCTTAAGTAGAAAGGAAAGAGTGAAGCCTATAAGAATCAATGCCAAGAGCATTGAGATAAAGAATGGTCTGAATGAAAGATTGTTAGCTGCGCAGAAGGAAGCTGTGCTAGAAGCTAACTATCCTGCTGAAAAGCTAGGAGTAACCGAAGAACAGTTATCCTATGGCAAGGACGGAATTCTGAGGTTAAATGGACGTATATGGGTTCCAGTTTATGGAGGACTTCGAGATGTTATCCTCCAGGAAGCCCACAGTTCTAAATATTCCATTCATCCTGGAGCTAACAAGATGTACCAGGATCTGAAAGCAATTTTTTGGTGGATAGGCTTGAAGAAGTCTATAGCTACCTATGTAGCTAAATGTTTGACGTGTGCACAAGTCAAAGCGGAACATCAGAAGCCGTCGGGGTTGCTACAACAGCCTGAACTTCCTACCTGGAAATGGGAAATGGTAACTATGGACTTTATCACTAAGTTACCAAAGACAAGGAAAGGAAATGATACCATATGGGTGATAGTAGATAGACTGACTAAGTCAGCACATTTTCTACCCATTAAGGAGACCTACAGCTCCGACATGTTAGCCCAATTGTACATAGATAAGATTGTATCTCTGCATGGCATACCAGTGTCTATGATCTCTGACAGAGATACTAGATACACGTCACATTTTTGGAAGAGTTTCCAACAATCTTTGGGCACGCGCTTAAATTTTAGTACGACTTACCATCCTCAGACGGACGGCCAGAGTGAGCGTACAATCCAAACGTTGGAAGACATGCTTCATGCATGTGTGATTGACTTAGGTGGTAGTTGGGATAACCACCTGCCATTAATCGAGTTCTCATATAAAAATAGCTATCATTCAAGCATTAAAGCCGCGCCTTTCGAGGCCTTGTACGGTAGAAAGTGCAGAACGCCCGTTTGTTGGGCGGAAGTTGGAGATGTCCAATTGACAGGACCTGAAATAGTTTTTGAAACAATGGACAAGATTGTCCAGATTCATGACCGCCTGAAAGCTGCCAGGGATAGGCAGAAAAGCTACGCAGATCTAAAGCGTAAACCTCTGAAATTCGAGGTAGGTGATAAAGTGTTGGTTAAAGTATCACCCTGGAAGGGAGTAATGCGATTTGGTAAGAAAGGTAAGTTAAGCCCGAGATACATAGGACCATTCGAGGTCATCGAATGTGTCGTATCAGTTGCTTATAAGTTAAAATTACCTGAAGAGCTCAGTGGTATTCACAATGTATTCCACATCTGCAATCTGAAGAAGTGTTTCGCTGATGAATCACTAGTCATACCACATACAGATGTGCACATAGAAGAGAGCTTGAAGTTTGTTGAAAAACATGTGTCGATCGAGGATCGACATGTTAAGAAGCTTCGAAGGAAGCATGTGCCAATAGTAAAGGTTAAATGGGATGCCCGTAGAGGTCCCGAGTACACATGGGAGGTTGAGTCCACAATGAAAGAAAAGTACCCTCATTTATTTTAGTAAATCTCGAGGTCGAGATTTCTTTTATGGGGGTGAGGATGTAACACCTTGAAAATTTGTGTCCAATGAAATAACGACACGTGTCGTGCAAGACAAAAGTGTTATAAACCCGGATCTAGTCAAAGATGTATGGTAGGATTTAAAAGCGTCGACATGTTAATTAAATTCCTCTGAACGACCTAATTACAAATCCCAAGACCCTAATCTATATTATAAACATCTGATATACATTCAAATCCGGTAATTACTAGTAATAATTGACTCATATTTGCAAGAGTGGGATCCAATGAGGATATGCACGACAAACCTTCGTTTATGGCTTTTCGTTAAAGTCCAAGACAATATTACAACATGGTAGGGTGGACATAACTGTGCAAGCATGATCTAAAGGTCTCATACTGATGATTCATGGCCCAAAATCGTAATACACTAGTTGCCTGTTCGAAGCTTGAAAGGTTAATTTTTTTTGCCTTCTGGTAAAGGCTTACGGACCGTAAAGGTCCTGCCTTACGGTCCGTAAGGTATCCCCAGTAGCAGAAAATGGGACAGCTTCCTGTTATGAACGAGTAACCGACTTAAAAAGATATTTTTCACTTCCATGAGCGACCCCTACTGGTTCTTAGGCTTAGGGACACTTGTTAATGATCAGGGATCAATAGTAGAGTTGTTAGTCATGATCATAAGGAATCAAAAGCACTATATAAAGCCCCATTGGTTGCAACTTTGGTCATTCAGTCACAACTCATCTTCTGATCATCTCTGGAGCTCAAGAGCCTTCTCTAAGCATTACTAGTCGTGCATAGGACCTTGGTAAGTATCCTTAACCTTCCTTAATCGTGTTTTACTTAGTTATTTAGCTTAAAGTCAAACCGTCGTAATTAAGGTTTGACTTATCGATTAATCACTAATGGTCCAGTGTTTAGTCAAACTTAAGGTAGTTATAAGTTGGTATTTATGGGGGCATTAAACCCTTAAAAGGGCACCCTCTGATTCCCGTCCTAACTAAGACATTTGTCGAGTCAAAGTTGTTTATAAAAAGTCAACAGGATCTTAATTTTCAAATTAACGCATGATTTGCAATGTAGAAGACATGTAACCTATTTTATCACTCATATAACTTAGTAATAAATGTAAGAACATGTCTAAGCATGTTCGACCCGACAATTTTCAGTTTAGGACCGGTTCAGAACCGAAAGTCGCATACTTTGACTTATGCTTTGACTTTCAGTTCTGACCCGTAGTAGCATGGTTTAGAAATGCCTTAGAGCTTCCCTAGGACCAGGTTACATGATGGTATAACCCTCTGCGTTTATACTACTTGACTCGTTGATTGTCCGTTGTTTCCGTTAAATGCCTAATGTTGACCGATGTGCCCTTTTGACCATAAAACGAGATTTTTGGAAATATGAGAGGACAATAATCTTCGTTACTGATTTATAAATATGTCCCTAAAATTTCACATCAGTTGGAGGTCTAGATTAGGAGTTATGCTTAATAGCGTAATTAGAACGCTTTTTATGCATTAAACGGCGTAATTAGCATAAAGCCTATCTAAACCCAATTTTTGACACCAAAACCTATACCCACTGATGTAACATAATATTTTGGGATTTTTGAAGATTTTTAATTATTTTTAAACTGATCATAACCTAAGGTTATCGCCTTGATTCGGTAAATACCGATTATACCCTTTTCGGTTATAAAATGAGTTTTACATAACAATTTGATACCAAACCTTTGGCCACTGATTTTATATAATAAATGAAGTATTTTGAACTTTATAACCAGATCAGAAAACTCAGATTTCCTATTAAACCCGGAAATCGCTTAAAATGGCTTTTTAAGCGTATTAAACACATAGTTTAGGTTTAAAACCATTTTGTCACATAAGACTTATCACCAACTGATATAACTTGTTAAAATAAGTTGTTCTACTGATTATTTCAGACCCGAATCTCAGAATTATAATGAATCTCTTTTATAATCTTTTAAATGACCAAAATACCCCTACGGGGCTTAAATTGAGATTTAACTCGTTTTGGGCATAATGGAAGATATCATACTGATATCACGACATATTTAAGGCATATTAACTTAGGAAACCTGTTAGTGACTCTTTTGGTTATCCGTTATGCGTTATTCGCGTTCGGTCCGGTTTATGTATCTTGTTTACATAAATTAGCCGGAACGGGTCAAACCTTGTCATTTTTATCTCAAAATCCAGAATGTGTTTAGTTTACCCATATTATACAAGTCTTCAAACTTGTCGGGTCAAAATCACATTCTATTCCGGTCTTCGCTTAATCACGCGTTCGAACCGTATCTTTCGTTAAAACTAACCAGTCTAAGTTTAGGCTTAATAAAAGACCCGTTAGGATTCTAATAGGTTATTATAAACCTTCGTTCCAGAATAGGAGACCCGGTAAAAGCTATTTGCACTTGCTGTTGCGATTATACTTTGCTCAGGTAAATACTTTCGACTTATTTTCCCTATACGGGCTTGGGGTATGGTATATAAAATACCGTTTGGTCGGGCATTGAATCTTTAATCGAATACAGGTTAATTCATTGAGATGTCCCGTTTAGAAATGTTTTGTTTGCTTAAAGCCTTTGGGGGTTAATGACCATGTCCCGGATATCCTTGGCATCATCTTACGAGATGGCCACGACCTGAGCACGGGGTGTAGGCGTACACCCGTCAGTGCATAACTAAATTATGTGGTGTGTCTATTAGTCTTTAACCCGGTCTACGGATCGGGCTACTGAATGCATAAGGAACATGTAATGCTTTTACAAGATTATATTCAAATAATTATCCCAAGTTATAAAAGATATTTCGTGCCATGTGCATTCAAATCAATTTTTAATCATTTTTAAAATGAGTCAGTTGATTGTATTTACCAGTGTAAACTGACGTATTTTCCCAAAAAGATTAAGTGCAGGTACTACTCGAAATAGGCTGGCTTTCTCCGTAGCATCAATAAGAGTCTCGCAAGCTTGGATGCATTTTAGTCTGTTGAACAAAGTTTCTTTTTATTTGATCCACCTGTGGATTATTTTCAACTACTTGTGATACTTGATATTACAATTTATTAAAGTTGAAATGAATCTATCTTTTGCTTCCGCTGTGCATTTATATATTGTGTTGTTTGACCATAATGATATCAACTACGTCACGATACTCCCCCACCGGACCCACCGGTAATACGTGGAAATATCGGGGTGTGACAACTTAGGACTGTATCCCTGCTGACTCAGACTACTTAGTCGAGGGTAACGTCACCTTCAAAAGAGGGGCCTACCATAATATGCATTAATAACTTAATTAATTATCTTTCAATAATCCGACCATTTAGGATTGTATCCTTGCTGACTCAAACTACTGGGTTGAGGGTAACGTCACCTTCAAAAGAGGGGCCTACTACAATAACTAAGATAATCTCTTAAAAAGTGCAAAAGTGCGGAAATAATCAAAGGTTACACTAAACACGAGTCGGAGCCAAGTGATTCATCTTGTCTATCTGTTTTTACTTTTATTTTATTTTATTTTTCAGCATTTTAGTTAGTTTTTATTTTCCTAGCTTAAAAACATTTTTTTAACTTTTTGATTTGATTAGACGTTGAGGATAAACCGGTATTAAAAGCTCTTGTGTCCTTGGACGACCCCGATATCTTGCCAACACTATACTACGCTCACGATGGGTGCACTTGCCCATATGTGTGTTTGGTGTTAGTAAAATATCGTGTTTTATAAATTTAAAACTTGACAAAAGTGTAAAAAGGGCTTAAAATATACATTAAAAACCTATAACACACGACACGCATCAAATACATGATGTATTTCATATATCTAGTCTCAAGAAATGCTTAGCTGATGAATCACTGGTAGTACCTCTTAAGGATATAGAGGTAAATGAACAACTTAAATTTGTAGAAAGGCCTCTATAGATTGAAGACATAAAAGTCAAGAACCTCAAGCACAAGAGATTAGTTCTGGTCAAAGTGAAATGGGATTCCAAAAGAGGACCAGAATACACATGAGAGCTTGAATCGGAAATGCAAAGGAAATATTCACACTTGTTCCAGTAGATCTCGAGGACGAGCTCTAAAACAAGGTGGGGAGGATATAACAACTCTCCTAAATTTTTCGACACCTTAAATATATTTAGAGTGTCCCAATATGTCCCAAAATACACCCCATATACGCAAATGGGCCCCGAATACCTTTATTTTTATTAAAATTAATTAAAAATCATATCTTTAGAGCTGTGGCGGGCCGCGAAGGCCTTACCCTGGTCTTACGCGGGCCGCGACCAAGTGGACATGAGGCGCAGCCCGGTGCTGCCACGTGTCATGCAATGTGTCGAAGCTAGGACCTGAGTCGGATCAGCTAGGGCCTACCCTAGCTACCCTCGCGGGCCGCGTAGCCCTTGGCTACCTCCTACGCGGGGCGCGGCAAAACCATAATCAGGCCCTATAAATTGAGGGCATCGGCCTTCAGTCCCAGTCGCTCATACACTTCTTTCTCTCTCGAATTTCAATAGTGTAGAAGTAATTTCCGGGCATAATACCCCCCCTAAATAACGAAGTTCTGCCCCGTTGTAAGTACCATAACCCCGGTTACGTATTAGATACGCTGCTCGATTGATCCAGGGTTCCGTAACGGCTGTCGAGGTTCTGCCCGATGTAGTCGTTGGAATGCCGTCTCGGGGAGGAGTAACATGACCACAAGTCGGGTTGACAATACCGTGGGTGGTAATTAAAGTAGATGAAAACAAATGTAATTGCGCGACCGCCCTCAATACTGTACAATGGTTTTACTTAACTCAATTAAACTGAGAATCACTCACCAGTATTTCCCACTGACAAAATGTTTTAAACGCGTTTCAGGTAACAAAATGTGAAAGCCAAATAGAAGCCAGCTGGACAGCACTGAAGGCTTGGAAAAGTGGCTATAAAGTTACCTAAAATAAAGATATGTTTTTATTAAATAAAATAGGGTATATCCCTATAAAAATGTGTGTACTTAAAACTTGGGATTTTTCCCACGTGTTTAATATTTTGAAAGTGTGGTATTTTACTCTGATAAAATTTTTCCTAACTACGATACTGATGTGATTCCGCTGCCAAAATGATAAACCTAGATACCACCGAAACTGGCCGCGGCCGCCCGTTCCTGGGTAGTGTAGGGGACGGGGGTTAGTTCACTCTCAAGAAGTTGTTCACTCATGATCCTAATCCTATATATATAATTAACCGAATTCTTGATATTAATCTGATTATGATTAGATGTCATGAACTTAGGTTATATTATCTTAGTTCTAGATTCCTCGTTTGTAATTCTAATGGGCACGTCAGGACCCATGAAAATACATTTAAACTTAGTGTCCAAATGAGTATTTAGACAAGATATATTTTCGTGTACATATACTTTTATACTTAAATTCCGAATCCGAATCTTCCACAAAATCCGAATACTCGCACACCTTCGTTTCCCCCATGTAGGGTAAACTCGGTGTTTCCATCTCCAACAACTTATTAACTTCGCGGTTTATCTCGGAAAACCTGCAGAACCGTGAGTATACATGACTCCCTTTTTTACTCTTTACACTTTTGGGTGCAATACGTCCATGCTATAAAACTCACGCAAAACACATACTTTATGCTTAAATCACAAACAAACAATCCAACATGCATGCTTAATACGTTATACTTGAACTCTTACATGCTAGACTATTCTTATGCTTTATACTTGTCATTAACTTCATACAAGCCTCCCTTAACATGTATAGCGCTATAGGAGTAACGCATCGCCCGTATTCTTGAGGTCATGTTAAGTTAAACAAAACGGTCTTATCGTTGCTACGATAAGATTACGCTAGCAGGAATATTTGGGTTGACATTTATAATTACATGCTAGTACTGTACATTAATTCTAGATAACAATTATGCCATGTAGATTCGTTTAAACTCTTATACTTATGCTAGTAATCGAACTCGTATACTCGCCAATACTTTTGTGTTGAACTACACCTTAATATGTGTTGCAGGAATTTGATGACGATGATGATGAATGGAATCTAATAGGATGACTAGAAACTCAACTTTAAACTTTAGTACTTGTTCTATTTTGTTTTGTTTCAAACTTGTTGTAATTCTGTTTCGAACAATGTACTTGATGTTAGCAATGAAATGAAATATTGTTTATTAAATACTTGTCACATTTAGTGTTATGAAGTCTTTTGCAATCTCGTTTCCGTCTCACTCCGATGTTTCCGCCATCGGTTGGGGTGTGACATAGCAAATCCGTGATTTGCATCTTCCACCATCCAAAGTTTTGTCCATCGAACTTCTCGATCTTCCCCATCATCCATAATACTAGAAATCAAAGAGTGAGAGCCAATGCTAGCTCTGATACCACTTGTTAGGTATTACTTCGCACTCACACGCACACGACTGGCCCGAAAAGAGTCGGTATAGGGTTAAAGTAACTAAAACAATACTACGGCTCGGGCCTTAAGAACTTGTCGGTATTTCTATTTAATTAATAAAAAGAGCTATAACACGAGAAGCGATACGAGTAAAAAAGGGTAACAACCAAACCAAATAAGCAGTGGAATAACAACCCAAATAATAAACTATATTATTTGTAACCAACTCAAATTAAGATTGTATTGAAACCATAATAAGCAAAACTGATCCTAGTTTGCTATTGTTCGAAAATAATCACCACCAACAAATAATGAAATATATTTGTTGTACCTTGAACGTGAGTGGATGCAATGCAATTATTTGATTGGCTGATCAAAATTAATTCAAAGCAAACTTGCTATGATTCTTGATGACGTGGGTAGTTTAAGCTTAATAAACTGGTCAGAGTGCAACACAGCTAAGAGGGTTGAAAGCTAAAAGGGTTCAAAAGCAAATAGCTGCCATAAGCAGCAAAAGGAACGAAGCAGTGATCAGTCACATCACACTTTACCTGTGGATTCCCTCAAACAGCAACATTCGGCGCATTAGGGAAGACACACCCTATTATTCGTAAGTCAAAAGCCTTCCATTAACCAAAATGGGCAAGTCCCCCACTGAAGTTACGAATCAAGGGTCAAATGTTTCTCCTTATAGCATGACCATCCTTCGATAAACCAGAGAACACCTTCACTCAGATTTTATTCACACACATACATTCTCTTCTTTCCCTCCAAATTGTGTACTTTGCACAATCTCTTCTTTACTTCAAATATCAAATAACAATAACACTTAAACATCATCAATATTCTGGGTTGAATATCTTTTAGTCAAGAACTCAAGAACAATAAAAAATACCTTGATCCACCCCTACGTATTGCATACGTGGGGGGACCCCACGACCTGCGTTAGGCAAACCGAAACCCTTAAATCATTTTGCCTAACAAGTCCAGTCACTATCCTTGGTCTTATATTTGTTCTAATTTCTGCCAAAAAGTTGACCGACCCAGAATGGGTCGGGCTTCACACGTTAATCCCAACATCTATGTGCTATGATTTTTTATAAACTAGTATTTAGGACCCGTGCTTTACGACGGGACCGTTAAACCGAACAAAAAGTATACATAAAAACATTGAACCATGCATGCGCGTTGGAGCGTGTTAACTCGCAAAAGTTAGACCGAAACGTAAAACATATAAAAGAATAACTAATAGGACCAGCGTATTATGACGGAGCCATTAAACGACGAAACAAACAACATAAAAATGTTGAACCACACACGCGCATTGCAACGTGTTAACTCGCAAAATTTAGACTTAACGTAACAACAAATTTGTGAAATATGAAAAGTATAAAGAACCAAAGTTGAAAATGGAAAGGTGTTTGGGTAAAAAATGAATAAAAATGTCTGTGACAAAGTTGTAAAATAAGCAAAGTATAGAGGTTAAATGTGTAAGAAAATTGAATAGTGATTTTTTGAGTACGAGAAAAGTTGATAATCAATATATAGTAAATATGTAATTTTGTTTGTTTGGATGGATGATGAGTGCGAAAATCGACTCTCACGAGTAGTTTATTTTATTAATAGTTTCTACACCTAAATACCCTTTGTATTTGATCCTAATCCTCTGATTATATTTATAGTAAATTAAACTTACACCATTTAATCATGTGAAAATACTTGTCAATTCATACCCAAAAGTATGTTTCCTTTTTCCTTTTAATCCTATATTTTCTTTTTGTTCTAATTTCGTTTTCTTCTGTGAAGTGAATTTGTGAGATCTTCTTGCTGTTGGGTCTTTCCTTTTTGATGGTTTCATTCGTTTTCTAGCCTATTGCCCTTTAATCTAAGCCTTAAAGTACAGCTGTTGCTTGATATCATCAACGATGTTAAAGCTATTCATCCTAATGAGTTTTTTTGGATTTTTGTTTAGTTTCAAGGATCAAAATAGGGAACTCTCAATCTCTCGTTATTCTCCTTCTGTGAAGATTGCTCTATATCCTTACTTAAGGAGAGCCCAGTCGGATATAAGAAGGGGTCACCGGTTATGTTTCACATCGATCAATTGAGTCTTAAGTCTTTAATACAGTTCTTTTAATTTGGTATCTAATTTGTCGATCTTTCACATCCAAGTGTGTTCGGTTATGTTGATCTTGTAATGAACCATTTGGTTCTTGAATCCTTTGTTTGAATTAAAATCACATCTTTAGTTTTGACACACCATACCACTCACTCTGTGGTATTATTTGACTTCCATCAAAGGGTTGGTTATTAAATAATATGCGTGAGAAGTTAACAATAATTCATAAGAATTTTCATTGATTTTCTTGATAAATAATTCATAACTGAAAACTGTACTATAATTTGTATGTCCTTCGTCTTTAGCTGTGTAATACTTGTTTAAAACAACCACTTTTAACTCTTTTAAAGATATTTGTTTAACAACTTCAACTCGAACCAAAATAATACTAATCTAAGCAAGATGTGTTTTATTCGAACCCATAATGACTCGAGCACTTTATGACACTGTACCTTCCCCGACTGGACCCACCCGTCCCACTACGCTTATACTAGAGGTTTGAACATCCGAGTGTGATCTTAAAATAAAGGCTATGATATAAACGAGGCAACCCAACTTAAGAGAGATCGAACTTGCCTCGTTCGTTATCTTTTCAAAACTTTTATTTATATACATACATACATACACACACACACACATACATACATACATACATACATACATACATACATACATACATAAATACATACATATATATATAATTATAGTCTTATAGATTGAGGATCCTATAAAAAGGGGTTTGAGCGTGAGGATTGTGAGAAATAATGTGGGGCTGACTGTGTCCTTGAGTTATATAATTCTAAAGGGTAGAAAAATAATTTACTCAATAATCCAATTAAATGATAAATATTTCCATAACCGCCTAGGAGTTATTTTAGGATTCCGATTTGTTTTTTTAAGATCCTTTAAGAATCTGTGATTTATTTGCCATCTCTTATAAATCTTCAAGATCGCAAGAAGTTATCATCATCATTGTAATACGGTTTCTTTTTTGTTCTGTGCGAAAATCTATTATGCGGTGTTTTAAACCTGCATTAATGGTGTTTTAAACCTGTAGTGCAGTATGTGTTCTTCGTATGGTGTTTTAAACCTGGATTCATGGTGTTTTAAACATGCAGTCCACTATGTGTTCTTCGTGTGTTCTTTGTATGGCGTTTTAAACCTGGATTCATGTTGTTTTAAACCTGCAGTCCAGTATGTGTCCTTCTTATGGTGTTTTAAACCTGCATTCATGGTGTTTTAAACCTGCATTCCAGTATGTGTTCTTCGTATGTTCTTCGCATGGTGTTTTAAACCTGCATTCTAGTATATGTTCTTCGTATGGTGTTTTAAACCTACATTCCAGTGGCTTCATATCATGCTATACGTAATTTTTTTAAATCTATATAAATATAATAATATGGTACTCATATTAAACATAAAAAACGCTCGTTATTATGGTGTAATTTATTTTAAAAAACGTTACGTATAAAAAGTTATTGACGTTCAAAAAAGATGGGTGGAACTTGCATGTGCATTAAAGTTGATGACAATTTCTTTATTTAAAAATACAATATAAAAAGACACTATTACCCCTAATCTAGCCAAATTAGTCAAAAAATAAAGAGTTAAATGCCATTTTAGTCCCTGTGGTTTGGGCCATTTTGCCAGTTTAGTCCAAAGGTTTCATTTTTTGCCCATGGGTCCAAAAAGGTTTCACCGTTGCCATTTTAGTCCACTGGGTTAACTTCATCCATTATTTATGATAACGAGAAGGGCAATTCGGTCATTTTATATGGCCGAATTGCCCTTCTAGTTAACAGAATTACATGTAAAATGACCGAATTGCCCTTCTCGTTAACATAAATAATGGATGAAGTTAACCTAGTGGACTAAAATGCCAACGGTGAAACCTTTTTGGACCCACAAGTGAAAAATGAAACCTTTGGACTACACCGTCAAAATAACCCTAATCTCAAGGACTAAAATGGCATTTAACTAAAAAATAAAACATAATTTACATTTGGGTGTACCTATTTGCACACCCATTTGCCTATTGGCACACCAAAAAGGTGTTTTTTGTCTTATCTGCACACCCTGCAGTGTCGAGCTGTGGCCAAAGCGCGGCGTTTTGGTCCGGTCAACCAGACAAAGACTGACGGGTGTCTGACGGGTCTGTTGACCGGACCAAAACGCCGAGTTTTGGCCGCGTTTTGGTCCTGTCAACCAGTCAACAGACCCGTCAGACACCCGTCAGTCTTTGTCTGGTTGATCGGACCAAAACGCCACGCTTTGGCCACAGCTCGACACTGCAGGGTATGCGCATAGGACAAAAAACACCTTTTTGGGTTGACTATCTACACACTTGGTGTGTAGATAGTTTGAGCCTTTACATTTTATGCCCTTCTTGATCTCAACCATTAACTACAAGATCTAAGGGCTTAAAACATTTCTTACACTTCTCACAAAATATTTCTTATGAAACTATATATTTATTATATTAACACAACGTATTAAATAAATAATATATTTGTCTAGGTTTGTGAGCCTATTTAAGCTCGTTATTTGAGTTTTGAGATTGATTTCCTTCATTAAATGAGCATAAATCTAGGCTATGGTATATGAAGCCCGGGTTGAGCTCATTTATTAATTGAGATCAAACTTAGACTAGAGTTTGTTTAATCTTAACTTAATTCGGGTTTTAATAACCGATCTTAAATGCCTAATGAGTGACCTAGCTTGATGGGAGGTATATTTTTCGGCTAACTAATATTCTTGTGTTTGGGTGGGTAAGGGGGAAGCATGCTTGCGTAGACCTTACAGGAGCTTTCTCCGAGCGAATATCCCATGTGTCATTACTTGTCTTGACAGGAGCTTTGTCTTTGCTAGGATCTGAAGAAGAGGAGACGACTGGTTTGGGAGATATGTGATCGATGACGAGAAAGGTGATGAAACTCCAGGATGAGTATTGGGAATTTTCCAACTCCAAAGTAACGGGGATGAAACTCTTGATATCGGACACTGTAACAGTTGGGTGAGTCTTCACATGGTGTTTCAAATGGAAGACAGGAAGCAGTAAACGAATTTGTGAGAGTGAGGAGAAGTGTTTTGGCTATATGAGAAGTGGGGTGGGAGGCGAACGACTAGGGTTAGAGAACATAATCTCGTGATACCATGAAACACAATGTATTCTTAATGAATCCTTGATCCCTTCTCTCTATTCAATTATATACTAGTATAATTTGCAACATTTTGTTGCATTAGAGGTTGTACACTCTGCTTTCTTAGTGTTGTGTGCATTTGAGGGGTGTACCCAAGGTTGAGTGGGTTGTACCCACTTTGGGTTTTTAAACCCATTTTATTCTCTCGCTATAACATCTGCACTTTTCTCTTTCTGTTTCCCTCTGTCTAGAGATTTCCACCACATCACAATGTTCACACCGGCGATGGCATTGTGTTGGATTTCAAAGTCGTTCCCACCGTCTTTGTAACACCTCGCAAAATCATGTCCAATATAGTAAAGACACGTGTCATAAACACTAATCATGTACAAAGTTAACTTTGAGGGACTAAAGTTGACAAGCAGTGTAAAGATGTATGTGGAAGGACTAAAAGCGTCAACATGCCAAACTTGTGCCTCTAATTGACCTCACGCGATGATCGTATTCTTTAATGAGTAAATTGTCGGACGCAAGAAGCCGTTTGTGATTAAAAATCAAAAGTTTATAAAGCGCAGGAGTTAAACGTGTCAACATGTTAATTCTTACATCTGAATGACCTTTTAACGATCCCGAGGCTTTGTAACATTTTATTTTATTCTCACGAATGTCGGTTAATGACTTCGTGAAGTTTCGATACAAATAAATGATTAAAGTTGTAAATTCCAAGAAAAGGGCTAAAAGCATCAACGAGGAGAAATAATATCTTTTGGGTGATCTCGTAACTGATCGGAAGCCTAACGGTGTTTGTTTTATGTCCCTACATACTTAAAAGTTAACTATGGGGGTCAAAAGTGCAATAAATGAAAGTTATTTATGCTTAAAAGGACCAGGGACTGAAAGTGCAACAATTGAAAAATGTTTCAACTGGAATAGGGAGTGTCGCGGGATGCGTAGACCTCCCCTCATATCCTACGCGGGCCGCGAGGAACCTACCAGCGACCAAAAACTGGACAGCCGCATGTTGCAGCCTGTCCACCGCCATTGCATGGCTTCTGAGCGATACCAGGGGCAAGTTAATGGTTTTTACTGACACTAGGACACTTGGGATCATCTGGTATCACTCCATAACAGCTGAAATGATCTTGAGAGCCTCTAATTTCCTATAAATAACTCCCTTGTTTGCACATTTGATCTTGCACCTTCAAATTTTCACTCACAACTCTTTCTCTGGAGCATCCTGGACCTAAAGGAAGCTCTCTCAAGTTAAAATTTCGTGCTAAGGACCCTTGTAAGTGTTCTTGGCTCTTGTAGTTCAGTTTTTACTAGTTTAAGGACCGAAAGTCAAAGTTATCATAGGTGTGCTTTAACTTTTTGATTAATCATAAGCGGTCCAGCCATTATTCGAATTGAAAGTGGCTATGTGTTGGTAATTAAGTAGGTGATAATCCCTCAAAAGAGCACCTCCTAATTATCACGTTTACTTAGTTAATTGTCGGGTCAAAGTAATTAAAATAAAAGTCAAACGGGTCAGTTTTTAAATAAAATTCATAACTGATAATATAGAAGCTAAAAAATCAGTTTTATCACTTTAATAACTTGGTAAATATTATAAGAACATGTTTAGACATGTTCAACCCGAAAATTCTGAGTTTTGGCTCGGTTCGCAACCGAAAGTCGCAAAAGTAGACTTTTGCTTTGACTTTCAGTTCTGACCCAATTTAACTTAGTTTCTTTGTGCCTTAAGGTTCCTTTGTGACCATATTATATGTTAGTATAGCCATCTGAGGTTATACTTCATGGTCCCTTAGTAATCTGAGTTCATTTGCATGTTTCCGTTATTTGCTTAAATTTGACTATTATGCCCGTATAATGTAAAAACAAGATTTTTGAATATATGAGTATACAAATAGCTATGTTACTGATATATAAGCATGTCAAATAAATTTGACATCATTTTCTGGTCTCAAACTAAAGTTATGCAAGATATCGTAAAATAAAACTTTTTATTAATTAAACTACGCTTTTTAGCATAAATCATGTCTAAACCCAAATTTTGGCACCAAACTCATTACCCACTGTTTTGATATTATTTTAGGGATTTTTGGAATATTGGTTCAGATTATAAAGTGACCATATCATTGGGTTCTCGTATAATTCGATAAATGATGATAATACCCTTTTTGTTAATAAAATAAGATTAACATATGATTAACATGCCAAACCTTTTTCTACTGTTAAATAAAATATTTTAAACATTAAAGGCTGATCAAAATCTCAGGATTTCATGAACATCTCAAATATCGTCAATTACCGACTTTTACGATAATTAGGTGCATAGTATGATTTAAAACCATACTTAACACCTAAGACTTGTTACCTACTGATTTTATAAATAAATTGTAATACTTTAACAGTAAGTATAAGTCTTGAACTCAGACTTCCAATTTTGCCCTTAAAAACTTATGTGAAATGACCAAAATGCCCCTACAGTGCATAGTTTGGCCATAAATGGTAAACCTCAGATGTGTATGATATCTTACTGATGTAACTTGATAAAATAAATATTTTTACTAAATGTTTTAGACCAGAACCACAGTTTAGTATTAAACCTCTTTTATAAACTTTATAATGACCAAAATACCCCTACGGGGCATAATTTGGTTTAAAAATCTTTTTGGGCATAATTGTTGATATCCTACTGATATTATAACATATTTGAAGCATAATAACTTATGGAACTTGTACATGACTCATCCGGCTACCCGTTATGCATATGCGCGTTCGTTACGATTTATGTAACTAGTTTGTATAAATTAGCCGAAACGGGTCAAACCTTACTATTTTTATTTCAAAATCCAGAATGTATTTAGTTTACCCATTTTATAAAAGTCTCCATACTTGTCGGGTCTAAATCACATTCCAATCCGGTCACCGCTTAATCTAGCGTTTCGTACCGTAAACCTTTCTTTAAACTAACCGGTCTAAGTTTACAACTTAAATAAGACCCATTAGGAATCTAATAGGTTAATAAAACCTTCTTTCCAGATTAAGAGCCCCGGTAGAAGTTATTTGCACTTGTTTGATTAGAATATACACTGAGTATACAAATTTTTGCATCTTAAGCTCAGGTAAATAATTTTAACTTATTTTCCCTTATACGGGCTTGGGATACGGTAAAATATTACCGCTTGGTCGGGTGTAGAAACTTTTTAATTGAAAATGGTTAAATTGCATAATCCCGCTTTAATCAGTGTTGCTTGATAACAAATAACATTGGGGGTTAACGACCGTGTCCTGGATATCCTTGGCTCATTTAAAAATCGTAAATGGCCACGACTTAAGCACGGGGTGTAGGCATACACCTGTCAGCTGCGTATGTAAAAGATATACTCATTTGCTGGGGTAAACCGCCGTGAGTTTATATTTGTGGTGTGTTGTTTAATCTTGTTCGGTTTTTATACCGGCCCTAAATGTTGGACAAACATGTAAATCAGATACAAGATTATTTTTAATACAATTGTCCCAAGTTATAAAAGAATAATTGTGCCTTGTGCATTTAAATCAATTTTTCATAAATGCTTTCAAAAGAGTCGGTTAATTGTATTTACCAGTGTAAACTGACGTATTTTTCAAAAAGACTAAGTGACAGGTACTGTACGTAATTGGCTGGGAGCTCTGGGCGTTAGTTAAAAAATCTTACAAGTTCTTGATGCTTAAAGTCTGTTGAACAATATTTTATATTATGTTTTAGATCCGCCTGTGGATCCTCGTACAACCGTCTGTAAAATATTTATTTCATACTTTACATTTCGGTTTGTAATATTATTTTCTACCAAGACTTCCGTTGTGCATTAAACTGTATACAATTGACTATGATGATATCAACTACGTCACGATACTCCCCGCCGGGCCCACCGGTAATGTGGAAATATCGGGGTGTGACAGTCTTACCATGGTATGACGGTGTTTTGACCCCCGAAGGTGGATTTGTCGGCACCTTCGCAGGTGTGGTTGTCTGTGGGTTTGTTTGTGCCTTTAATGTTCACACCGACAATGGCATTGTGTTGGATTTCGAAGTCGTTCCCACCGTTTTACCATGGTCTGACAGTCTTTTGGCCGCCGGAGGTGGATTTGTCGGCACCTTCGCTGGTGTGGTTGTCTGTGGGTTTGCTTGTGCGTTTATCGTCACAACCGCCGTTGACATTCATGTGGGTACATTATTTGGACATGATGGGTTGTATCTGTTATGAGCATGTGAGGGTGTACCCATAGTTGTATGGATTGTACCAACCTATGGGTTTTAAACCCCATTTCTTTGTTTGTGGATTTGCGAGTGACTTTTCCGGTGGATTTGTCGTCACCGCCACCGGTATTGTTGTTGGTGGCTGTTGCTACAGCTTTGCCATTGCCACCAATTTTGTTTTGAAAGTCGAAGGCATACATTGAAGCAATAACATGATTACACTATACGATGCCAATATTGATTTGGTGTTGTCGTTTTTGCTCATTGCTTTGTGATTGATGATGTTGAGGTACCGATCAAGTTGTCGCGTTGGTGTAGATGAATCTGGCTATGATGAGTGGAAAAATTTATATGAACAATCATGAAAGTTGCTATGGCATGGATGCTGGATGGTAGGTTTAAACCCACATCCCCTTTGCTTTACATTTTGATTTTGTTTTTACCTTTTGTTTTTGAGTTTTTATTTTGTATTTGGTATTGAATTTTAGCGATTGCCGGTTATGGTTACACCCCAACTTTTATGTGTGAAATATTGAAAAAAGGTTTGAATTTATTTGTGGGTTTTTTTGTGATCTCTGATGCGTTTGTTTCTTTGGGTCTTCATAGATTGATTTGTAATTTGTAGGATTTGTTCTTGATGTTTGTTTGTGAAACTATGAAATTAGGACTTAAGGTTTTGATTTTACTTCTTGATTGACGAATCTTTTATTCTGTAGACAGATGTTATAAAAAAGTAACAATTTTTAGGGTTAAAATCTCTCAATCGGGTTCATCACGTTTGAAAAAGAAGAGCAACACCTTCAGCTTTTGTAGGGAGTTGAGACTTTCTGAGATTATCTTTCTTTAACATAATTTCAGAAAAAATTAAAAGAAGTAATAGATAAAGAAATTATTTGCCTTTAGGGTGAAGGGAGTGGTTACCTATTTGGAATATGTAAACTCCCCATTCACCTAATCAGACTGTGCCACGTCAATTCACCTAAATTGTTTACCTAATGCTCAAAAACGTTGGTGGTGGTTTACCTAATGCGGTTTAAGTAAACTATTAAAAAAAAGGAAAAATGTGTGATTGGTTGAGAATGAATGGACCTCACCATACACCCATCTCTCTCCCCCTTCCCTCCCTCTTACCGACTCGGTAAACCTTCACCGAAATTCCCCCCATTTCGGTAACATTGATCGGTAAACTATGTTGGCGGTGGATGTGGGTGCGGTACCAAGTGGGTTTACTGCCCCACACCGCTCACCCTTAAAAAAATAAAGAAATGATTTGATGGTATAATGATGGATGCACATAACACGAGAGGTTTATGGCTTTGAAAAATGGTGCTTTGAATTTGTCACTGAAAGACTACTTTTGTACACACCTACATTTAAATAATTTAAATTTTGCAAAACTTAATTGAAGATAATGTTATAAAAAATAGTCTTAGAGAAATTAAAAAAATCTGAAAAATAAAACATGTTATAAAAAATAGTCTTAGAGAAATTAAGAAAATCTGAAAAAACAAAACATGTTATAAAAAATAGTCTTAGAGAAATTACAAGAGTACATGTGAAATAAATACAAGCATCGTTTGGACAACCCGTTTCACTAAAAGCAAAGGAATGGCCATGCTTTAGGCACACAATGTATAGCAATCGATGTTTCAGTGTGTTACGTTTGGTTGTTTTTTCCTTTAGTTGTAAAATTGTGTTCGTTGCTACTAAAACCCGCCGCATCGCGGCGGGATGGAATTGAGTTCAATATATATTAAAGATATAATCCCATATTTCGGGATACGATTACAGCTAATCATGGAAATAAATTATTTACAAAAGTACATAAGCCATTACAAAGGTTTATACTTTACACTAGTGATGAATAAATGGTATCGGTATCGAATTTTCCGAACCAAAATATCTTCGGTAACGCTGACTTTTGGCGTTTTCGGTACCATTATTTACAAGTTTTTACCTTCAAATACAGTTAACAAACTGTATTGTATCGTGTATTTTCGATACCAGTTTGTCAATACCAATCTCCATCTACTCCATTAATTAATTATTAAAATAAATATCTAAATCAATTATATTTCTTTTGAATAATCAATCTAACTTTGGTAAGTTAGCATTATTGATTTATTTCAACCCCCCATGTGCCCCACATTCACTTCTTCCTCATAAATCCCCCCTTCTCAAACCCTTCCACCGCACCACCACCACCACCATGTCTATCCCCGCAACCGTCGTAACGCCACCATTAGTCAACGAACTCGACATCGTCATCCCCACCATCCGCAACCTCGATTTCCTCGAGCAGTGGCGACCCTTCTTCCAGCCCTACCATCTCATCATCGTTCAAGATGGAGATCCCACCAAAACCATCCGGGTACCCGATGGATTCGATTACGAACTCTACAACCGTAATGATATCAATCGGATCCTTGGCCCCAAATCCAGCTGTATCTCGTTCAAAGATTCTGCTTGTCGGTGCTTCGGCTTTCTTGTTTCCAAGAAGAAGTATATCTTCACCATTGATGACGACTGTTTCGTAAGTCCCCAATTTTTGAAATACCGAGTTGACTCAGTGAGTCTGGAATCGCTAACGAAATATCTCCACTGAGTTCAGAATTTTAAATGATTTTTTTCCTAAGACGGCTGCTTCGTAAGTTAATTTTCAAATTTTCTCTCTCTATTGTTTACTGAGTTGACTCAGTGAGGACTTTCGTTACTGAGTCCGGATCCCAAACGAGTGAGTCCAGAATGGTAAACGAGTTCTCTCTACCGAGTTGACTCACTGAGTTCAAGTCGTTTTTGTAGTCTGTTACCGGATCATGACACGTGTTATACATTTTGTGTATTGAGTCGACTCAGTGAGCCTGGGATTGCAAACGAATCTTCTTTACTGAGTTCACTCACCAAGTCTAAAACATAAACGAGTTTTCTCTACTGAGTTGACTCAGTAACCAGATCCGACACGTGTTATACATTATGGGTGAAGTAATCTTCGTTTAGCATTTGTAAATTCTCCTCAATTTAGTATAATGAGTTGACTCAGTGAGTCAGGGATCGTTAACGAGTTTTTAGATCTCGTTTTTTGCATCTGAAGTCAACAGTAGGTAAGATTAGAAGAAGACTACTGTGGGCGATGGCTAGGTTGTTATTGTAGACTATGTTTAGATCGTGACACGTGTTAAGATCTAGTGTTGACCGTACGATTGTTCGGTTTGTAGGACCACTTAAATTTGTTGACTATTTCTCAGTTATGGGGATCAAATAATTTTGACTTTTTGTTGTCTTATTAGGAATCACAATCAACCCCTAAAGTAGGGAAAAGTGGAAAATCTACATATTCTTTTACTAGTAATTTTGCACTAAACATTTTTACTATCTAGTAGCATGTGTGGACCTCATATATAGAATGTGGGTCAACCGACCGCGTAGTTCTTTTAGTTTCGTATGATACGTATGTATTACGGTCAATGGAAAGTTATCATTAATTGCATGACTCGACCTGATCCAAACCGAAGCTTCATTTGTCGGTAAAAACAATCTTGGGTACACTATGGATCTTGTTCATCATGCTTAGGCTGAACGTTGTGGGGCGCCACCCACTAAAGCCCCACCTTCCATATAGGATTTGGCGACCGCTAAACCAAAACGCAGGGGGTGCCACCCAACTTTCCCCTTATTTCATTAGATGTGTCAACTGTTAATGCCCAAGAAGGCTAAATCAGGTGGGGTCCACTCCCAATGCACCACTAAACCTTTTTTTGTTTTTTATTTTTAAATTTAATTTTTAGTTACTCCACAACGCATTAGTTAAAGGTGGGGTCCACCCCCAATGCACCACTAAACCTTTTTTTTTTTTTTGTTTTTTTATTTAATTTTTAGTTACTCCGTAACGCATTAGGAACCAACACTTTTTAGTTACTCCACAACGTGTTGTCTTAGCTCTTCTTTTGCATTGTGATTGTAAAATAGTTCTTTCAATTCTAAAATCGACTAACATCATCTGTATATCCTATAAAATTGGAGTGTTAATAACCATAAAACAGCTACTGTTATAAAAAAAAATCCTTTCTTTACCTACTTATTCGTGTAGTCACCAACCAACTTACTAACCAAAAATTTCTAGAAATGTTTTCTTTTCTAACAAAAGTAACCGTTATAGTATAACTATTTTTGTTGAACTTCTTTTATTAAGGATTTATGGTTGCAAGCTTTTGCTACAATATATCTGTTGGATCTTGGAGTATGGAACTGCAACATAGAAATAACCCGTATAGCCCGATAGCCTCGGAACCACCCTCTGACAATTAAGTCAATATGTATAATTGTCTGTATACGACACATGTAAATGACTATATGAGAGGACCAATGCTGCAATTTGACTTGTAACCAATGCATGCAATTTGACTTGTAGCCCGATCTTTTGGGACCAGTCTTAGGACCAGTTTGACTTGTATGAATAAATGGAGATGGATGTTAGAAGAAAATGACATTTCGACACTTATAGCATTAATGCAACTTATTATATGCATGAATGTTAAATTGTTAATTTATTATTTTGTATTGAAATGAAGGTTGCTAAGGATCCAAGTGGACAAGAGATCAATGCATTGGCACAACACATTCACAACCTGTTAACACCAGCAGCACCCTTTTTTTTCAACACATTGTATGACCCGTATAGGGAAGGTGCCGATTTCGTTAGGGGGTATCCCTTCAGTTTAAGGGAAGGTGTCACCACAGCCATTTCTCATGGCCTTTGGCTTAATATCCCGGATTATGATGCCCCGACTCAACTCGTCAAGCCTCGTGAGCGCAACACCAGGTCCTATTTTTGTTTCAAGTCGAGAGTGTTTTTTTTTGTCTAGATAAACAGATTATGTTTCATATCATCTGAATATTCAGATAAATCAGTTCTGAATAACCGACTCTATTACAAATTTGCAGGTATGTGGATGCTGTTTTGACCATCCCAAAAGGGACCCTTTTCCCTATGTGTGGGATGAACCTTGGTTTTCATAGGGAACTCATCGGGCCCGCCATGTATTTTGGGCTCATGGGAGACGGTCAACCCATTGGTCGGTATGACGACATGTGGGCTGGTTGGTGTACTAAGGTATTTTAGTGTTTCATTGCTTCTATAGGTTGCAAAGTGGATGGGTCAGGTCAGGTTTGATCAAAACGTTTAAATTTTTAAACGGATCGTATCAGATTGGGTTGGCCATAAACTCCTTATGTTCAATAATTCAAAGTTTTTTTATAAACAAACTCTTTATTAAATATGATTACAAAAAATATATTACGAAAATAGTAATCTAATCTTTCAAATAAAATGTTGTAGCAGGTTAAAAGATCATTTTGGGCTTTTTTTGGTCCGTTCGATCCATTTTACATGTTTCCATGTAGCTAAACCTCTTGTTTTTACCTATTTGACCCGTTAAAGATAAACTTAATTGGGTTTGGCCCGTTCATAAATAAACGGGTCGAAATCGGCAACTTTGATTGTTTTGTTCCATTACTTTAATAATAGATGTTTTTTAGACTTTTAGTTTATTAAAAAGCTATTTGGGTTCATATATTGATCAAGTTAGTGTGAAACTGTAGGTGATATGTGACCATTTGGGGCTAGGAGTGAAAACAGGGTTACCATACATTTGGCATAGCAAAGCAAGCAACCCATTTGTCAACTTAAAGAAGGAATACAAAGGCATCTACTGGCAAGAAGACATCATTCCATTTTTCCAAAACGTCACGCTCCCGAAGGAATGCACAACCCCACAACAATGCTACATCGAGCTCTCGAAGCTCGTGAAGGAAAAACTTGGCCCGATTGATCCTTACTTTGAGAAGCTTGGCGATGCCATGGTTACCTGGATTGATGCTTGGGATGAGCTTAACCCATCAATCGATGGTGCAACCACAGCCAAGGCCGAGTCTTCTAAATCCAAGTAGATGTTTACTCGAGTAATGTCAACTTGCATTAGCTCGCTGTTTTTACTTTCCTTTACTGTTGTGAAATAATGTGTTTGTTCTGGTATTCGTGGTCAGCGGCTTTATATAGACTATTTAAGCGAGTTTGTTCGAGATATATAACTTATACTTATATCTATGAATGTATGATCATATTGTCATTTTTGGTTGTGTTTGGATATGCATTTTAAAAGGTATCATTTGATTTTAAACGAGTAGACGACATGCAGTGAGATACCGGTCATGAGCTACTTGAGATCCGCTCGATGAAAGCTCAAATTAAGCCGAGATTGAAAAACTACTAACGAGCCAAACCTAAGCTCTAGATATATAACTCAAAACAAGACGACTCCATACACTATAAGTAAAACAAACTCAACTCAACTTGTATGCCCCATCGACTTTTCTAAGAAATGTAACAATAGTAAACCTAAGCTCGAGTTTTAGACAGAGCACAAAACAAGCAAAATCAAACACTCTCTAACTAAAACAGGTTCGACTTGACTCGTTCACACCCTAGACTTTTAACCGCAAAATCTAACAATAGCAAACCCAAAAATTCAAAAAACAAGAAAATAAAACATAAGAAATAACATTTGGATTAAAACTCATGTTGGAACTAGAATACTTTTGTGTTCACTACTACACTCTAATGCAACAATAGCAAGTGCAAACAACATTACAACTAAACTAACAAACCACTTTCCAACACCACCACCACCACCACCACCCTTCACCGCGGCCACCCTTCCACCCCTCTCCGCCACATCCAACCGCGATGAACCCGTACAAGAACCACCATCACCACCACTCTTCGCTGCCGCCCTTACACCCTTCCCCGCCACATCCAACCGCGATGAACCCGTACAAGAACCACCATCACCACCACTCTTCGCTGCCGCCCTTACAGCCTTCCCCGCCACATCCAACTGTGATGAACCCGTACAAGAACCACCAAAACCACTCAATTGATTGTACTTATCATAATTTTGAAAACCCTTGCAGGAAATCTCTGTACTAACTTCACTTTCTTCATCAAAATCAAAACATTCACCATCAATTCCATTAGCCTCTGCTTCATTTATCTCAACTGCATCTTGATCATGGTGTCCTAAATTGTGGCAACACTCTTTTGCAGGCGAATATTCGTTCTGTAACAGTGTCATGAGTTCTTTGGGTGAATCCTCGTACGGATGAAAGACACGGTGGTCTCCGGCGACGGTGGTGGTGGTGGAACTCCGGCGATTGGATCTGGAAAATGATTGTTTGGTGGAATCCCATTCTTTTTGGAGGGTTTTGAATTGTTTTTGAAGTGGGTCGTCTTGTTCTTGTTCATCGTACATCGAGGAAACTGTTTTGTTGGAGATTGTTGCGGTATTTGATGAACTCGTGATTTGGATTTGAATCTTGATTGATATTTGATCCAACAACGGTTGTTAGTAGTAGTTTTTGAAAGTGGAATATGGGGTTGCCTTATTTGGGTTTCAAATTATTTTATTATTATTTTGGGTTTAGTTTAGATACCCTAATAAACAATTAGTGGAATTTCATTTGTTTTAGAGAAAAATGGTTTGATAGTGATTATGGTTTGCCTATTTTTCATCTTTAGTCACTAACTTTTTAAAATTACATTTGTATTTACCAAGTTTTTGAATTTTGTTCCCGGATAGTCCCTGGCGTGGATGAGCGTTAGTTTTTGGTGTTAGTTGTGTGTAAAATGATAAAAATACCCTTAGACCCCCCGTAGTGGGGCGTTTTTTTTTAATTTAAAAAATAACGCCGAAAAACGCCCGGAACCCATTACATAGGGGCGTTTTTTAGCGTTTTTTTTGAAAAAAATCGAATCAACGTTTTTTAAACCACGATGTGAGCATTTTGACCGACCAATCATAAACTAGCAACGGCTAGTTCTTTAACGGCTATTTAAAAAAAAAAAAACCTTTTACCTATATATATATATAAACTCATTCAAAATTAACCAAAACTCTCTCAAAAACACTACCATTTTATAAAAAAACTTGATGGATTCCCCTAGTTCTTCATCCATGGTAAATTTTTACTACAAAGAGTTTTTTGCGGATGGTGATGATTACACCGATGAGGAGGTCGAGCAAGAGGCGGTTACGAGTGCTTGTCAACTAGCGGTGAGATATGTGAAGCATTGTCGTCGTCCCCAACCAGAAAAAAATAAAAGAGGTTATATTGAACGAGACCGACGCGCGGCACACGATCGTTTGATGAAAGATTATTTTGATGAGGCGCCGACATTTTCGAACCAAATGTTTTGGCGTCGTTTCCGAATGAGTAAGCGGTTGTTTCTACGCATAGTCGACGACTTGGAAGCCAATTACGATTATTTTAAACAAAAAGCGGATGCGAGAGGGGCACTTGGATTTACCGGTATCCAAAAGTGTACGTCGGCGTTACGAATCCTTGCTTATGGAAACACAACCGACATCAACGACGAGTATCTAAAAATGGGCGAGAAAACAACGCGAGACACCTTGGAGCATTTTTGTCGCGGTACAGTTCCTATACTTTACTATAATGTTTACAATTTTTTTTTGAAGCTTATGTTTGTGTATGTTTTTTTATAAAGGTATTATTGATGTGTATGGTGCGAGTTATCTTAGAACGCCCAAATGGGACGACCTTCAAAAGATCTACGAGTGTCACACCCCAACCGATGGCGGAATCATCGGGGCATGGCACTGAGCGAAACAGATTGTCCAGAAGTTTCCATAACAATCATCATTACTATTCAATTTAAAATAACATGTCCCATACCATGTCTCAAACAGTAAACAAATTATTACAGATAAAAACTACGCAAATAATTCTGTTCCGACAACTCAGATTTAAATAGAGCAATTGTTTATCTGCTTCTAGAGACCCTTGATTCGATTTCTACAGACAACTATTTGTTGGGCTCTAAAGCTTTATTCTAGCTTCAATTTCCTACCAAGTGTGCATCCTAAGCACCTGTCACATACGTTAAAATAAAGTCAATACATATAATGTAAAGGTGAGCATACAAGTTTGATAATAGCATATAAAGTTCGAATTCGTTTACGCATAACCAGCACGTACACATAGTGAAATGAAGCACGTTAGTTATCGACATAGATCCATCGATACCAATGACTGCGGGTTGACTGCCCGAGGCAGTTCGCAATACATGATTACCACCGTAATCCATGCAAGTAATTGTCCTTAACAACCCTCGTGTGAACGGGTGCTGAGTCCAAACTATAGTACTATCGTTGCTAAGGCAGGTAGACAGCATTCCATGTGTAAACATAACAAACAAGCATTCATAAGCCACGTATGACATGCATTAACGGTTAGCGTTCAAATAGTAGTGAGTAGTGTGTTTGATGTGATTTGAATAGTTGTAATGTATGTAACACCCAAAAGTGCTTAAAGCAAAAATGGATCTAGTATACTCACAGCGGTTGATGGATTGAAGGGAGCGCTTAGCGAGTAAAGTTAGCCTGAATAGTTTGATAGCATAATAATAAGCGATGCGTAAAACGGAAAACAAATGCTGGAGAGTCGGACAGCTGGTTGATCGAATGGTAGTTCGATCGGACGGCTGACCGTTCGGATAACAATCCGTTCGGAGGGTCATCCGGTCGGACGGTAGTCCGGTCAGATGACTATTCGAGTGGATTGTTTCTTCCTATGAGATGAATGTGTTTGTGTATGATGGCTTGACTTTTGAAGTTTCCGTTGTAGCATTTGAAAACATAGCAGTACCTTCACCCTTCAGGTCGGTCGATCGGACGGCTGTTCGATCGGCCGGCAACCCGATCAGTTAGGTATTTAATGGCTTGTAGTGATTTGCCTTGAATCGGACAGGTGTTCGATCGGACAGGTGTTCGATCGGACATGTGTTCGATCGGACAGGTCAACAAGTCAAAACTTAATGAATTGTAAAGTCACACAATGATACGGCTTGCTGACCGATCGGTTGGCAAGTCAACAATAGTCAACAACTTTAAAGGAAATGCAAAGTATGGTGCAGTGGATAGCTGATCGATCGAACACTAATGCTGTTCGATCGGACAACATGCATGAACAACCATGACGAGTTCTCAGCAGGGTGTCACTTGATCGGACGGTTGTTCAATCGGGTGGCACTCCTAGCGCATCGAACATGTTAAAAAATCGATTAAGTGTTGAAGTATAGTATCTCATGATCCGAAGAGTAATCCGATCGGACAGTAGTCCGATCGAACGACAATTCGTTCAATACTAGTCTTCAAAATAAATTGATTAAGTGTGGGACCATGTGTTAACCGATCGGCTGGCCAGTCGATCGGCTGACTGTCCGATCGGCTGGCTGTCCGTTCGGACAGCAGTCCGATCGGTCAGCACCCTGACCTGATCAGCCTATTCGTCTAACACTTGGTTGTTCTATTGGTTTGTCGTTTTATTGAGGTATTTTGACAACGAGTCGAACCATAGATCCCTCGTCCTTACTTGTTTCCTCTGGTCAGACAGGAATCACCCCAAACCCGGCTGGTGAACTGTTCGGAACGGAGTTTATCGTTTAACCCGTAATCGGTTAACCTCGTGGATAGAATCCAGATCTTGAGCCATGCAACCACCGAAGTGATTTGTAAGCCGACACAGGCTACGTTTCTATCGGTTTGAAGGCATTGAGTGAAAAGAGTTGAAAGAAAGTTGGAATATCCATCTTTCAATCCTTTTCACCGGGTATATGTTTAGATCTATGAAAGATCTTTGTTTGTTTATGTTGAAATCGGCTAGATCCAAGTTATTCTTGGTGGATTGAGGCCAAAACATGAAGTTCTTCAAGAACCCATGATGACATCATCCTAGAACACTTGAATCTTGATGATTTCATGGTTAAAAGTTAAGATTTGAAAGATAGAAAGACGTAGGAGTGCGTGTAGATCAAGAAAGTACAAGATTTAGGACGAAATCTTACCGGAATCGAGAGGAATCTGAGAAAAGGTTGAAGAACACGAGCTGGTCGGACAGAGGTTTCCAAAAGTAGAAAGGATGACAATGACAGGGGTATTTATAGGATGACAAAAGAGGAAAGTGCTAGCCAATCGGCCAGGCAGCTCGATCGGACAGCAGTCCGATCGGCTGGCTGTTCGATCGGCTGGTAGCCTGATCGATCAGCTGCACGTTTCGAGTGTTCGGTGCGACGATTTTTGATATTTCGATTTCGGTTGCGAGCTGTTCGATACGATAGGGTTTCCTAGTCAAATTATTTTCAATCCCAACCACTCATATCTTGCGTTATCCTTTCTCCACTAATTATCATAGTTCGATTGCGATTCGAGTTTGATGTCGATTGAGTTCGATTGCACTTCGAGTTCGATTGCGTTTTGATTGACTTCCACACTTAACATAAATAAACATGCACAAGTAACACATAAGGCACACACACACGTATAATAATAATTAAAATACGTAGCTCGAGTTGCGATTCGATTCGATGTCGATTCGTTTAGCATAGTTTGATTATCGTTTAGTTAACTTTATCGCATTCTTACTTCCTATAGTTCACAGTCGTAAGTCGATTAGATGGCGATTGAAATACGTCGATTGTTGTAATTATTGACACTTACTCCACATAATACTGCTAAAATAAACACATAAAAGAAATTCACTACAAGTCAAGTTGCGCGAAATCGGTCGTTGACTTTGACCTTGACTTTGACTTTGACTTCCCGAAAACACGGGGTGTTACAGCCTCCCCTTGTTTAGGGAATTTGTCCCGAAATTAGGCTGGAAGCTGTACAACACCGTGAATCACGTTTGAGAACTTTCTCTTTCTAGACTTTCTCTTTAAACAACTGCGGGTACTTCGCCTTCATGCCGCTTTCGTGTTCCCAAGTGAACTCTGCGCCTTGTTTGCCTTCGCATTGGACTTTCACAATAGGAATGCGAGAGCGTCTGAGTTGCTTGGTTTGGCGGTCCATGATTTCGACAGGCTTTTCCACGAAGTGTAATGTTTCGTTCACTTGCAGGTCATCGAGTGAAACATGTAAGTCGTGGTCGGCTAGGCACTTTAGGAGGTTTGACACGTGGAAAGTCGGGTGGACGTTACTAAGTTCCCCCGGTAGTTCGATTTTGTAGGCGACTTTTCCGATCCTTTCCAGAATCTTAAAAGGTCCAACATATCGAGGCGCGAGCTTTCCTTTCTTGCCGAATCGGACCACACCCTTCCAAGGTGATACCTTTAGGAGTACGTAGTCACCAACGTCAAATTCAAGGGGCTTGCGTCGTCTATCGGCATAACTTTTCTGTCGATTCCGAGCTTTTACCAGGTTGTCTCGAATTTGGAAAAATCTGTCTGTCGTTTCTTGTAATAGCTCAGGACCGGTTAATTGCGAATGACCGATCTCGTGCCACACAATAGGCGATCGACATCTTCTTCCGTATAAAGCCTCGAATGGTGCCATTTGGATGCTAGAATGATAGCTGTTGGTATACGAGAATTCGACTAACGGAAGGTATTTATCCCAATTACCACCGAAGTCTATGACACAAGAACGGAGCATGTCTTCAAGAGTACGAATCGTTCTTTCAGTCTGACCGTCGGTTTGAGGGTGGAAAGCGGTACTTAGATTTAGCGATGTACCGAGTGCCATTTGGAATGTTTCCCACAGTCGCGAAGTAAACTGAGCATCATGATCAGAGATGATGTCACGAGGCGTCCCATGATTACAAATGATCTCGTCGGTGTAGATTCGGGCTAATCGTTCTACCTTGTAGTCTTCCCGTATTGGCAAAAAGTAAGCTGATTTAGTCAAACGGTCGACCACAACCCGAATGCTGTCGTGACCTGATGACGTGTGCGGTAGCTTTGTTATAAAGTCCATAGTTATACACTCCCATTTCCACATGGGAATTGGTGGTTGTTCGAGTAAGCCAGAGGGTCTTTGATGTTCAGCTTTGACTCTAGCACAAGTTAAGCATTTTCCAACGTAGAGGGCAATATCCCTTTTCATGCCGGGCCACCAGTACTTGTAGCGAAGATCCTGGTACATTTTGTCGGCACCGGGATGAATAGAATACCGGGATTTGTGGGCTTCGTCCATCAGGATCTGTCGCAAACTGGTTCATTTGGGAATCCAAATTCGGTCCAGAAAGTGGAATATCCCATTCGATTTGCTCACAAGCTGGGCTCCATCGTGGTAGATTCTTTCCTTCTTTAGAGTGCGTTCGTTAAAACACGTATGTTGAGCTTCGCGGATGAGGGTTTCGAGATCGCACTGGGCTTGAACATTACGAGTGCTAAGCAGATAGCTCCGTCTGCTAAGTGCGTCGGCAACAACATTTGCCTTGCCTGGGTGATAGCGGATCTCACAGTCGTAATCATTGAGAAGTTCTACCCATCGGCGTTGACGCATATTAAGTTCCTTCTGATTAAAGATATGTTGCAGGATCCTATGATCGGTGAAGATCGTACACTTGGTACCATACAGGTAGTGTCGCCAAATCTTTAATGCAAAAACAACTGCGCCTAGCTCGAGATCATGGGTTGTATAGTTCTTCTCGTGGATTTTGAGTTGACGAGATGCGTAAGCTATAACCTTGTCCCGCTGCATAAGAACACAACCAAGACCAAGGTTGGAAGCATCACAATAGACAATGAAATCATTGTTTCCGTCGGGCAATGTGAGAACGGGAGCATTGCAAAGCTTATGCTTGAGGGTTCGAAAGGCAGACTCTTGTTCAGTTTTCCAAACAAAAGGCTTGTCCTTATGCGTGAGAGCGGTAAGCGGCACAGCGATCTTTGAGAATCCTTCGATAAATCGTCGATAATAGCCCGCTAGTCCGAGAAAATAACGGACTTCAGACGGGTTCTTAGGCGTAATCCAGCTCTTAACAGCTTCAATCTTCGCAGGATCGACGTGAATACCTTGACTATTAACAATGTGACCCAGAAACTGAACTTCCTCCAACCAGAATTCACACTTGGAGAACTTGGCGTAGAGTTGGTTCCCCTGGAGTAGCTCGAGAACCAAACGTAGATGTTGCGCGTGTTCGATTTTCAATTTGGAATATATCAAGACATCGTCGATGAATACGATGACGAAACGGTCGAGATCTGGTTTACACACACGATTCATCAGATCCATGAAAACCGCAGGTGCGTTGGTTAAACCAAAGGGCATAACAACGAATTCGTAATGGCTGTATCGAGTGCGAAACACGATTTTGGGTATATCCTCCTCTTGAATACGTAGCTGGTGATATCCTGAGCGTAGATCTATCTTTGAGAAGCACGTAGCACCTTGTAGTTGATTAAACAAATCGTCGATGCGAGGTAGGGGATAGCGGTTCTTGATAGTTAACTTATTCAATTCCCGATAGTCGATGCACATCCTGAACGACACATCCTTCTTTTTGACGAAAAGGACTGGCGCGCCCCAAGGAGAGGTGCTCGGGCGAATGAAGCCTTTCTCAAGTAATTCCTGGAGTTGGTTTGAGAGTTCGCGCATTTCGAATGGCGCGAGTCGGTAGGGAGCTTTGGCAATAGGGTTGGCTCCAGGAATGAGGTCGATACGAAAGTCGATATCACGACTTGGTGGTAGCCCGGGAAGATCCTCTGGAAAAACATTAGGAAATTCTCGAACCACAGGAACGTCCTTTACTTCCTTCTTCTCTTTCTCTTCCTTCTCCACTACTACAATGTTAGCCAAGAAAGCCCTGTATTCCTTGCGGAGATACTTGCTAGCTTGGACACATGATATGAGCTTGAGACCCTTCGAAGTAGTATCACCGTAAACACACAATAAATCACCATTCGCAAGCGAGAATCGAATCATCTTGTCGAAGCACACAACTTCAGCATGGTTTTCGCGAAGAAAGTCCATGCCTATTATGACGTCAAAACTTCCGAGTTGCATCGGAATGAGGTCGATTGGGAAGATGTGATTGTTGAGCTCAAGAGTACAATCACGAAGAACAGAATTGACAGCGACAGTTCTTCCGGTAGCGACTTCAACATCGAATGTCGAGGAGAGTTGGGAGCGTTTACGACTAAGGAGTTTTTCGAATTCAAATAACACAAAGCAATTATCGGCTCCAGTATCAAACAAACATGAAGCATAAATACCATTCACAAGGAACGTACCATTGACCACGTTGTTGTCGGCTTGGGCTTGACGCACGTTGATGTTGAAAGTTCTGGCGCGTGCGGCCTGTTGTTGCTGCTGCTGCTGCTGCTGGGGTTCTTGCTTCACAACCCTCTTCGGAAACATGTTGGCGAAATGGTTAGGATCGCCACATGCGAAGCAGGCTCTGGCTTTGACCGCGGGTGCCGGAGGAGCTTGTTGACCCTGAGGGGCGGTGAGTAGAGCTTGATGAGCAGGTGCTTGTCGAATACGGCAGTTGACAGTAAAATGGCCGTATATATTGCAATGAGCACAAAAACGGCAAGCAATGGCAGTCGGGTGGTGGTAGGTACAAGTAGGGCAGAGCGGGTGCGGCCCAATATACGCACGCTTTGCAGGCGGTGCATTAGCCACAGGCGCTGCTACTTGACGCTGTTGGGCTGGTACAGCTTGAATCGGTGCAGCAGTGATCGCACAGTTCTTGTTGCTGGAGCTGTTCTTTCTCTTGTTCTTCCTCTTGTTGCTCGATGAGGTGGTGGTTTTAGCAGTTGGTGCGGCGATAGTAGCTTGATGCAGGTGCTTTGTAGTTTTATCTCAGACACCAGCCTTGACCCGTTTGTCGTTGATTTCAGCGGCCAGTAGATAAGTCTCTTCGATCGTCGTAATCTTAGCCGCTTGCACGAAATCAGCCACACAGTCAGGCAGGGCTCGGATATACTTCTTGATTGCCATGTCTGGAGTCTTGACCTGATCGGGACAAATGATGCTGAGCTGTTTGAAGCGAGCAGTGAGCGCAGCATTTTCACCATCCTTTTGCTGTATGTGCCAAAATTCATCCTCTAGCTTCTGACGTTCATGAGGAGGGCAAAATTCCTCCAGCATGACTTCCTTGAGCTCGTCCCACGACAGACCATAGGCTGCATCGTTCCCTCGCTTGTTCCTCTCGGCCGTCCACCAGTCTAGTGCACGGGACTGGAAAACGCCGGAAGCATTCAGAGTTCGGAGGTCATCGGGGCAACCACTCTACCGTAGAGTGACCTCAATGGAATCAAACCATTGGAATAATGCAGTAGGACCTCCCCCGCCAGTGAATTCTTTTGGCCCACACGACTTGAATTGCTTGAAATTGAAGGCCTTGGCGGTAGCTTTAGGAGCTTCGGTCCTCGATTCCTCAGATGATTTACTGGCATTCTCTTAAACATCACTCACGGCCTTTGCTACACTTTTAGCGATGATGGCAGCAAGGCGTTTGTCTCTCTTCTCTTGACGAGAAAGTGGGGGATGACGGGATCCAGATGACATTGTCTGCAACAGACATCGTCACAGGACTCAACACATTGTATTCGAATCTCACCTTACACATCTAACGTTTACTAAAGCTTAGGAACACGCAATGTAACACGTGTCACATAAACACATAGGCTCATAATCACAGATTCACGTAAACACATAAGCACATAGGCACGTAGAGCACAGAATCCACAAAAGCACATAATCATGTAATCACAAGATGCAGTCAGAATACAGAAACCTATCATTCACAGTTCGCAAGTGTTCGAATATAGCATTCGTGTTTGGTATATCCAGTCGTGTAGTATAAGCTTTGCATAAAGTCGTCCATAATTTAGCGATTTGTTAGCGATTTGAGTTAGAAATGCAGTGCGAGTCGGGAGTGTCGATCGGAGCAAAAATCAAGTAAATCTCCAAAATTTAAACACATAAACAGGTGAACACAAATATAAAAACACAAAATCGACGAAACATCAGAGTCGGCAGTTGCGGGCTCAGAATTGAAACATATAAAATTCGAGGTGTAGATTGTCGGCGGCTAGTAGACTTTGACTACCCAAAGTGGTTCGACTATTCACAAGGATTCGTTGTGCACATTTGACCTTCAGGACTATGCTTTTGCCTCGATTCTTGGGCGTTTGGCACCCATCCCGTTTCGTTGGAGTCCGTCGAGACTTTGGTGAGAGTTTCGTATAAAACGGAACAAGTCGTCGAGGTTAGGGTTTCACCCCTAGCTTAACAACTTCGTTCCTGTTTTTTTTTTTTTTTTTAAACAGAGGAGATTATTCATCAAAATACGGAATTCACTCCTGATTTGGCATAATTCTCCTCGTTTGTAGATAAAATATGGGTTGATTAAGCAACTTTAGTCGAGAGTTTGCGGTTTTCACACCTAATCTCGGCTTGATTGCTCATTCATAGCTGAAAATTCTAGTGCAGTGATAGTGTAGCATAAGTGAGAATAGTGAGAAATAAGCTCGTACTTAATCCCTACTGGATGTACTCAAGTCGGTCTGTTGGTTCCTAACTATAGACTAGGTATCTAAGGCATCGACCTGGACTAGGTCGTGTCTTGCCTAATTCCCTATAGTTATGGCTCTGATACCAATCTGTCACACCCCAACCGATGGCGGAATCATCGGGGCATGGCACTGAGCGAAACAGATTGTCCAGAAGTTTCCATAACAATCATCATTACTATTCAATTTAAAATAACATGTCCCATACCATGTCTCAAACAGTAAACAAATTATTACAGATAAAAACTAGGCAAATAATTCTGTTCCGACAACTCAGATTTAAATAGAGCAATTATTTATCTGCTTCTAGAGACCCTTGATTCGATTTCTACAGACAACTATTTGTTGGGCTCTAAAGCTTTATTCTAGCTTCAATTTCCTACCAAGTGTGCATCCTAAGCACCTGTCACATACGTTAAAATAAAGTCAATACATATAATGTAAAGGTGAGCATACAAGTTTGATAATAGCATATAAAGTTCGAATTCGTTTACGCACAACCAGCACGTACACATAGTGAAATGAAGCACATTAGTTATCGACATAGATCCATCGATACCAATGACTGCGGGTTGACTACCCGAGGCAGTTCGCAATACATGATTACCACCGTAATCCATGCAAGTAATTGCCTTAACAACCCCCGTGTGAACGGGTGCTGAGTCCAAACTATAGTACTATCGTTGCTAAGGCAGGTAGACAACATTTCATGTGTAAACATAACAACCAAGCATTCATAAGCCACGTATGACATGCATTAACGGTTAGCATTCAAATAGTAGTGAGTAGTGTGTTTGATGTGATTTGAATAGTTGTAACGTATGTAACACCCAAAAGTGCTTAAAGCAAAAAGGGATCGAGTATACTCACAGCGGTTGATGGATTGAAGGGAGTGCTTAGCGAGTATAGTTAGCCTGAATAGTTTGATAGCATAATAATAAGTGACGCGTAAAACGGAAAACAAATGCTGGAGAGTCGGACAGCTGGTTGATCGAATGGTAGTTCGATCGGACGGCTGACCGTTCGGATAACAATCCGTTCGGATGGTCATCCGGTCGGACGGTAGTCCGGTCGAATGACTATTCGAGTGGATTATTTCTTCCTATGAGATTAATGTGTTTGTGTATGATGGCTTGATTTTTGAAGTTTTTGTTGTAGCATTTGAAAACATAGCAGTACCTTTACCCTTCAGGTCGGTCGATCGGACGGCTGTTCGATCGTCCGGCAACCCGATCGGTTAGTTATTTAATGGCTTGTAGTGATTTGCCTTGAATCGGACATATGTTCGATCGGACAAGTGTTCGATCGGACAAGTGTTCGATCGGACAGGTCAACAAGTCAAAACTTAATGAATTATAAAGTGACGCAATGATACGGCTTGCTGACCGATCGGTTGGCAAGTCAACAATAGTCAACAACTTTAAAGGAAATGCAAAGTATGGTGCAGTGGATAGCTGATCGATCGAACACTAATGCTGTTCGATCGGACAACATGCATGAACAACCATGACGAGTTCTCAGCAGGGTGTTACCTGATCGGACGGCTGTTCGATCGGGTGGCACCCCTAGTGCATCGAACATGTTAAAAAATCGATTAAGTGTTGAAGTATAGTATCTCATGATCCGAAGAGTAATCCGATCGGACAGTAGTCTGATCGAACGGCAATTCGTTCAATACTAGTCTTCAAAATAAATTGATTAAGTGTGGGACCATGTGTTAACCGATCGGCTGGCCAGTCGATCGGCTGGCTGTCCATTCGGACAGCAGTCCGATCGGTCAGCACCCTTACCTGATCAGCCTATTCGTCTAACACTTGGTTGTTCTGTTGGTTTGTCATTTTATTGAGGTATTTTGATAACGTGTCGAACCACAGATCCCTCGTCCTTACTTGTTTCCCCTGGTCGGACAGGAATCACCCCAAACCCGGCTGGTGAACTGTTCGAAACGGAGTTTATCGTTTAACCCGTAATCGGTTTACCTCGTGGATAGAATCCGGATCTTGAGCCATGCAACCACCGAAGTGATTTGTAAGCTGGCACAGGCTCCGTTTCTATTGGTTTGAAGGCATTGAGTGAAAAGAGTTGAAAGAAAGTTGGAATATCCATCTTTCAATCCTTTTCACCGGGTATATGTTTAGATCTATGAAAGATCTTTGTTTGTTTATGTGGAAATCGGCTAGATCCAAGTTATTCTTGGTGGATTGAGGCCAAAACATGAAGTTCTTCAAGAACCCATGATGACATCATCATAGAACACTTAAATCTTGATGATTTCATGGTTAAAAGTTATGATTTGAAAGATAGAAAGATGTAGGAGTGCGTGTAGATCAAGAAAGTACAAGATTTAGGACGAAATCTTACCGGAATCGAGAGGAATCTAAGAAAAGGTTGAAGAACACGAGCTGGTCGGACAGAGGTTTCCAAAAGTAGAAAGGATGACAATGACAGGGGTATTTATAGGATGACAAAAGAGGAAAGTGTTGGCCGATCGGCCAGGCAGCTCGATCGGACAGCCTGCCCGATCGGACAACAGTCCGATCGGCTGGCTGTTCGATCGGCTGGTAGCCTGATCGATCAGCTGCACGTTTCGAGTGTTCGGTGCGACGATTTTTGATATTTTGATTTCGGTTGCGAGCGGTTCGATACGATAGGGTTTCCTAGTCAAATTACTTTCAATCCCAACCACTCATATCTTGCGCTATCCTTTCTCCACTAATTATCATAGTTCGATTGGGATTCGAGTTTGATGTCGATTGAGTTCGATTGCATTTCGAGTTCGAATGCGTTTCGATTGACTTCCACACTTAACATAAATAAACATGCACAAGTAACACATAAGGCACACACACACGTATAACAATAATTAAAATATGTAGCTCGAGTTGCGATTCGATTCGATGTCGATTCGTTTAGCATAGTTTGATTATCGTTTAGTTAACTTTATCGCATTGTTACTTCCTATAGTTCACAGTCATAAGTCGATTAGATGGCGATTGAAATACGTCGATTGTTGTAATTATTGACACTTACTCCACATAGTATTGCTAAATTAAATACATAAAAGAAATTCACTACAAGTCAAGTTGCGCGAAATCGGTCGTTGACTTTGACCTTGACTTTGACTTTGACTTCCCGAAAACACGGGGTGTTACAACGAGGTACATTCGGCGGAGCATGGTTTGCCTGGTATGATCGGGAGCATAGATTGCATGCATTGGCGTTGGGATAACTGCCCGACCGCATGGCGAGGCCAACACACACGGGGTGACCAAAAAGGACCCACTGTTATTCTTCAGGCGGTTGCTTCACAGGACCTTTGGGTTTGGTCGGCTTACTTTGGCGTGGTCGGGTCATGCAATGATATAAATATTTTTAAACAATCTCCGTTGTTAGAGGAATGGATTTCTGGCAAAGCTCCAAAAGTGTCGTTTTACGTAAATGGAAACTACTACCCTCATGGATATTATTTGTGCGACGGAATTTATCCTAGGTATTCGATTTTCGTGAAGTCGTTTAGTGATCCTATTGATGAAAAAAGAGCATACTTTAAAAAGGTTCAAGAGTCTTCTCGAAAAGAGATTGAGAGATGCTTTGGGGTTCTTAAACAACGCTGGCAATATTTGAAAAATCCTTGCCGTGCATGGAGCAAGCAAAAAATGAGAGATGCTATGTATGCTTGTATAATCATGCACAACATGATTTTGGAAGACGAAGGAAAGATGATATGCCAGAATTATGTGCCAGAAGCCGTTCAAGAGGAGCATCCACAGGTGTCAATGGAAGAAAGAGTGAATAATGCGCGAGAGTTGCGTTACGAACCGTACCATTCCGCGTTAATGGTTGATTTGGTACAACACGCATGGTCGGTTCGGTATGTACCACCGGAGGGTGAGGAAGAAACGGAGGACGAGGAAGACGAAGTTGGCGAGGGTGAAGAAAGCGAAGACGAAAACTAGTGTATTTTTTTTAATTTAGTCGGATTTTATTTTTTTTTATTTCTAGTATTGTTTTTTTTTTAATTTAATGAAGTATTTTAAGTTTTTAATTAAAAAATAATTGTTTAATGATTGGAAGGGGCGTTATTGGACATTATTCCCACTACGGCACTTTTGCAATAACCCCCAATAATGCCCCATGCTGACTGGACTGCCACGTGTCGCAAAACGCCCCATGGTGGGGGCATTATTGAGCTAAACCACTACACATGGTGTTACTGTCAAATTAATAACTAAAAAGTTAAAAGGAATATAATCAATATTTTACAATTTATGTGGGACCCACTACCCACTTCATCTTCCTCACAATACACCACCACCACCATCTCCACCTTCAACCACCACCTTCATCTAACCCCCCCCCCCTCCTAGAAATCACAAACGTAAGAAATAAGAAACCTGAAGTTTACATAATTGTGAGCCAAAGAGAAACAAAATGGACAAATCATATAATATAATCAGGGTAGGGTGGGTGGTGGGTCCCACATAAATAGTAAAATATTAAATATATTTTTTTAACTTTTTAGTTATTATTTTGACAGTAAGGATATTTTTGTCATTTCACACGCACCTGACACTAAAAACTAACCCGCATCCACGTCAGGGACTATCCGGGAACGAAATTCAAAAACTTAGGGACTATATGCGTAATTTTAGAAAGTTGGGGACTATAAATAAACGAACACGAACGAATGTAAATAAACCTATATGAATAAACATAAACATATTATCGAACACAGTCGAACGAACAAGACCTTTGTTCATGTTAGTTCACTTGATTAAATTTCTTGATCTTGCATTTTCATTTGTTAAACGAACGAGCATAAACAAACTTTCCGTCAAACGATTTCCGAACTCTTTGCTACCCCTTCCGTTTATTCTCACTCTCACTTTACATACATAAAACAGAGCTACCACTCAATAGCATAATATATGGCCTAAGAGCATTCTCATCCAGACAATCAAAGTAGCATTTAACTCCAAAATATAAAAAAACTTTCAAAAATCCCACTCCAACCTGTCCACTATACCTATACCCTAACCCTAAATATTAAAAAAAAGCTACAATAACTTTTTATACATAAAAAGCTACTGTAACTCTCTATTTCCAACAACCACATCTCATTTCATCTCTCCCGCCCATCTCCTCCTACACAGCGATTACCAGCAACAAATTCAACAAAACTACTGCACTTGCAAGGTTCGGATTTGAGGGTTACTGACAATCTTTGTACGTTCTAACTAATGGAGGCATCTTCACACATGCACTAAGGTCTTACTAGTATTGATTTGCAAGTAAATAAATGATATTTGTATCCTATTGTAGCTTTGAGTATGGATTCACAAGACCAAGGTATGTACTACACCATCCTTCTTCATGGAAACTCTATTGTAAGCCTTGACGATTCTCCACCCTTACCCACTAATCCAATCAGCGTTAAGAAATCAACAAGGGGTTTGAATTTCATCCCGGAAGAAGACAAGCTAGTTGTCTCCGGCTGGCTTAATCATAGCCTTGATGCCATTCAAGGAACAGATCAGAAATACTCTCAGTTATGGGAAAAAATCTTTGAGTACTTTCAGCAACATAAAGAAACCACAACCGAGCGAACGATCAAGTCCTTATCAAATCGATGGTCTTGTATTCAAAAGGCCACTAATAGCTTTTGTTCATGCCTAGCTCAAGTTGAACGATTAAATCAAAGCGGCATGACTGAGCAGGATAAGGTAAAATAATCCACACTCAACTTGTTTTAATAGTATTTTATATTACTTTATTTTGTTCTTCTAACATGTATTTTATTTGTTTAAATGCAAGTTTGATAAGGCGAAAATTATGTACCAATCAGAAGAAAAGTGCAACTTTCTGTTCGAGCATTGTTGGAACCTATTAAAGGACCAACCTAAGTGGATTTTGCGGGATGCCGCAAAGCAAAGGAAGACGATGGTCCCACCCCCGACCCCAACCACAACCCCATCCTTAACGCGAAATGTCATTGAAGATGAAGTTGTCGAATTGGATCGACCAATAGGTAAGAAAGCTGCTGAAAAAAAAAAAACGAAAGGCTGGTAAGCAAACTGAGGAACTTATTCAACTCAGAAAGATGAAGTTTACACTTTTAGAGGAGGCGCAAGCTCAAGAGAAAGAGTATTTTCGCCTTAAGACCGAGAAGATGGAGTATGATAAGAAAGCGGAAGATGAAAGGTTGAGGTTACTGTCAGAAAAGTTAAGGATTGAAGCTGAGAAAACAGAACTTGCAAAGAAGGAATCGGACCAGCGGATTATGATGATGGATGTGAGCGGTATGACAGAAATCCAACGACTGTATTTTGAAGAACTTCAAAGGGAAATCGTAATGAGGCGCGACCATGCCTGAGATAATCAGCTTTGAACCGAACACTAGCGCGTTTTTTGGGTGCTACACGGAAATATTACCATCTATATTTTGGTGTTACAAGGAAGTATTACTACACATATTTTGTAGCTTTGTCTAACCTCATACTTATATGTTTTTGGTGTTACGTGTAAATCCATTGTGTAGGCTATTAAATAGGTCAAACTTGGCATGATTCGGTATCTTAAACTGTTGTTTGTAGTCTTATGGTAATGAAAATGGATGGTATGATATTTGATTTGATCATTATTGTTTTCCAAGTGAATGTATATTATAATATGCAGTAAGTGCTTTGTCTCTTCACTTGACCCGTTTGATCAAGGTGGAAATTTCATCATAAACGAGAGTGAAAAAGAGACAACCGACCCGAAAAACCCAAAAATAATTAGTATTTATGGTGATTATTGTTTTCCAAGCAATTTAAAGTAACCCGACCCGAAAAACCCAAAAATAATAATTAGTAGTATAATTTCTATAAACAAAGTTATTAGAATCAATATTAAAAGAAAAAATATAATAAGACAAAATAGATAGTAGTTAAAATTGTAAGTGGAAGAAAGAGAAGAAATAATAATAAAAAAAGAATACAGAGATAGGTATGAGAAGTTGGATGTAGGAGGTTTTTTAAAATGTAAGATAAATTTTAAAAAGTGATGATTTTAAGTTAAATTATAAGGTTAAAGATGATGGATTGGATGAGAATGCTCTAACGAACCCTAAATTGTTGAGCTACCACCAAATTAACGACAGTGTTGCACTCATCCACTCGATTCGACAGTCATTCCTCAGGTAATCAAACACCTTCTGTCGTTCCTTTCAATTTTCACAACTGTGTTTGCTTGTAAAACCTGTGAGTAAGCTAACCCTAATTTTGGTTGTTGAGTCACAATGTCGATAATTGATGAAGTTGAGTTTGATTTTGATATTTGGCAAGTAGTTAGTTAAATTGTGTATATCTTATTACTAGTTAATGATTATTAGTGTAGAAAATGTTATTTGGAAACAGTTTAGAGTTAAATGTCATTTTAGTCCCTCTGGTTTGGTTTAGGTCATTTTGCCAGTTTAGTCCAAAGATTTTATTTTTCACCTGTGGGTCCAAAAAGGTTTCACCGTTGCCATTTTATCCATTTTTTCTGTTAACGAGAAAGGCAATTCGGTCATTTTATATGTAATTCTGTTAACTAGAAGGGCAATTCGGCATATAAAATGACCGAATTGCTCTTTCGTTAATAGAAAAAATGGATGAAGTTAACCCAGTGGACTAAAATGACAACGGTGAAACCTTTTTGGACCTACAGGCGAAAAATGAAGTCTTTGGACTAATCTGACAAAATGGCATAAACCACAGTGACTAAAATAACATTTAACTCAACAGTTTATTAAATATTTCAGAGGCGAATTATATATTTGTATATTTGTATTTGTGAACTTGAAATTGGTAAGGTTGTTATATGTGGGATTGTTGTTTTAAATTTGAAGTTATTTCTTATGAGGAATAATCTTTGATTCTGTGAAGGTTATACACTCACTACATTGATCACTAAAATGGCGTTACCGACAACTATCGAAAAGCTCGACATAGACGTTCTTCAGAACATACTCGCCAGGCTTTCGGCTGTTGATTTTGCCTCTGCTGATTGCGTTAGCCGCTCGTGGAACCATGTTTGCAGTCGCATCCTTTGTCGCCCCAAGTTCGCCTCCGCGTGCTCGAACAATCCTTCCCTCCTTGTAACTTATTTCAATCACTAAATTATACACCAGTAGTAACTTATACTCTTAATCATGTTATGTAATCATTTTTTTTCTTTTTGTGCCCCAATTTTCATTAGGTTGCTATTGAAGAAGTGGCAAATGAAGTACTATCGAAGCTAATTCGTCCTCAATTTGCCATTCTTTCCGTCGGAAGTTTGTTCAGTATGCAAGAGGCTTTCCAACTCGTATGTTATTGAATTTCAAACCGAAGAATCTTAACGAATTTCTATGAATTTATGCTATCTTTTCAAACTTTGTAAGGACGAGTAATAGTTGTCAATAGCGATCGCTATAGCGAATAGCGTAGCGTATAGGTCGAAGGTCGCTACAGGGTATGTAGCCATATATATAGCAGGACTTCAGTTATTATTATTATTATTATTATTATTATTATTATTTTTTTAAATATAAATACCAATTAAATATAGCTATAAAATAGCTGGATTTTAGGTTTTTGTTAAATATACATGCAAGTTAAATATACATGTAAAATAGCTTGTATACCAAGGTATTTTGATATAATATACATATAATTTTAATTTTTTTTCCTGATGTATCGCTATTTATAAAACAGTTCCTGCTATTTATCGCTATTCGCTACGTAGCATATAGCCATATAGGTACCTTATCGCTATTTGTCGCTATTCGCCATTAACAACTGTGGGATGAGTATCAAATTGACATAAAAAATCATAACACACAACTTGCTTTGATTTTTCATTTTTTGATTTTATGAATGAATTACAAATTACTGCAAAACTAAGCTCCAAAATTCCTGTCATTGTCAACTGGTCCTCTGGATTTATTGGAAGGGATGCATTTTACAAAGAATTCAAAAAGGTTTACTATGCTTTCTACTCACATATTTTGTATTTTTTTATTTAGTAAATTTGTTCATCTTTAACGTTATGAAGATAATGATATTAGCCGATGATTATGCCATATATTTAGTGTATTTAGTTATTGTATAATTATGTAGATAGATTGATTGATATCCCCTTGTATAGTTGGGATTCAGTTTCCTTATTATTCTCTTGTAATTCCCCTATATAATGGGGACTCTTTATTCAGCATAATCACACAAACAATTATCCAATACAGGCTATCCTTTATGGTATCAGAGCTATTCTAGCTCTCCTACTTTTTTCCTCTTTCGTTTTCCCTTACCTGGCTTCGGTCAGAACCCCCTGCAACCTTTTAAACCTTCTGCAGACCCTTCGCCACCCTAATTCTTACCCATAACCATGACTAAACCTGATCAAGGCCCCAATGACTCTTCCTCTTCGGTCAAACCCCAGCCGCTTCATCCAGCATACACCGTAACTAACATCCAGTCAAAAATCAGAAGCCTGGATGGTACCACCGTAACCTACTCCTCCTGGGTAAAAATGTTTCATCTGCACGTCACAGCATATAAAGTTGGTCAACACATTGACGACACTCCTCCTCCTGACGAAACCTCTCCAGAATACGAGTTATGGAAGGAGTTGGATGCTCTTGTGTTACAATGGATCGTCAACACTGTTTCGGATAAATACCTTGACCGTGTTCTTGACCACACCACTGCTCGTGATGCCTGGGTACAGCTTGAGAAAGTTTTCCTAAGCAACAAGAAAGCTCGGGCTGCTACTCTCGAAACCCGCTTCTGCAACCTGACCCTGGCCGCCTGCTCCTCTCTTGACGACTATTGTAAACAATTGAAGACTCTGGCGAATCAGCTTTCCGATGTAGATCACCCGGTTAGCGATTCCAGGCTTGTTCTCCAACTCGTACGTGGTCTCCCACAAGAATACAACACAACTGCCTCCTTTATAAATAACCGCGACGCGGATTGGGATCTGGCCCTTAGCCTGCTTCATGATGAAGAGATTCGGATTGAGGCACAAAAGGGCACCTCTTCCTCGGTCCTCGTCGCCACCACACCTAATACCCAATCTGCCACATCTCATACCCAACCGGACCAACCAACCGACCCTCAACCTCCAAACAATCGCACTAATTACAGGGGCAGGGGACGAGGCCGCGGGTACAGGAACAATCGAGGACGCGGATCGGGAAATATTGGTGGGTCTTCTGGTCGTTTTTTCTATCCGGGAAACAATCCCAATTATGGCCCGCAACAGCAGCAATCCTACACTAACTGGGCCTGGTGGACCCCTCCTCCGTGTCCCTATCCCACTCAGCCCAACTGGAGGCCCACTGGTCAATCTGCTCAGCCCAATAACCCGGCATCTCAGGCCCACTATGCTGGATTTTCTGCCCCATCAGGCTTCGGTCATCATGGATCTCCTCAGTATGGGTATGATGCTCTTTGTCCTACCGATTTAAGCGCCGCATTTGCAAACATGCAGGTAAATCAGCATAATGCCTCATGGCAACAAGATATCATGGACACTGGAGCCGAAGCACATGTCTCACGAGACCAAGGTAAAATTATTATTCCCGACTCATCTCCTTTAAATAAGTCAATCCTTGTCGGTAATGGTCACTGTGTCCCAATAAAAGGATCTGGCACGGGCTTTCACACCCTACCCAACAGAACCTACATTTTACCAAACATCTTATACAGTCCACATGTCATTAAAAATCTCATTTCCGTACGACGTTTTACTCGTGATAACCATGTATCTGTTGAATTTGACCCCTTTGGTTTTTCTTTGAAGGATCTCACCACTAAGAGGACCCTGTCACGCCATAACAGCACCGGGGATCTTTACCCATTCACACCACCACAGCTTCCACCTCAAGCCTGCTTCATTACTTCTACTTCTTTACCTTGGCACGATCGTCTTGGTCACCCGGGGGCTCAAGTTATTGATATTTTACGTCGTACTTTTCATTTTTCATCTAATAAAGACAATTTGTCTACCCTTTGCAATTCATGTCAACTATCTAATAGTAAAAGATTACCTTTTTATGATTCTAATTCTTATACTTTTGCACCATTTGACATTATACATTGTGATCTTTGGACGTCACCTATAACTAGTAAGTCCGGGTATAAATACTACATGGTTTTAATCGATAACTTCTCACATTTTGTTTGGGTATACCCTCTCAAATTTAAATCCGAAACCTTTCCCACCTTCTCAAAATTTCATCAATTAATCCAAACCCAGTTCCACAGAAAAATCAAGACTTTTCAATGCGACCTTGGGGGCGAATTCGATAATCATGCCTTTAAAAGCTTCGCCTCTCATCATGGCCTATTATTCCGTTTTTCTTGTCCACAAACATCCCCACAAAATGGCCGGGCCGAACGCATGATTCGTCAGCTCAACGATGTCATCCGTGCCCTCTTAATCCATGCTAACCTTCCACCTTCCTTTTGGGTAGAAGCGTTACACACGGCCACCTACCTACATAATATTCTTCCCACCAAACGATTAAACTTCTACACACCTACATTTGCCCTTTACCTACGCCACCTGGACTACACTCACCTACGTGTGTTCGGGTGTGCTTGCTACCCAAATACCTCAGCCACCTCCCCTCACAAACTTCACCCCCGGGCCATCCGGTGCATTTTCCTTGGTTATCCCCCGGATTTCCGAGGATACCGGTGCTTCGATCCTACCACCGGTAAGGTTCACATTTCCCGACATGTCACCTTTGATGAACATGTCTTTCCCTATACCATTCCTCAACCCCCCACCACTTACAACTTCCTCGAAGACACACATCCCATAAATTTTCCATTTCACTTCCCACCTAACCGTACCTCACCCACTACCCCTTACCCGATTACGTATTCCCGCAGGCCAAGGCCTGCTCGACCTGTTCAGCCTCAGCCCAATCCCCCGGCCACACCCGCACCACACTTGGCCCAACCTGTTCACCCACCTACGGCCCACCAACTACCTCAGCATACTTCCCAGCCTGTTACCCAACCCATACCCCAGGCCGCCACACAATCCTTTGACCACGCCCTCCCATAGACAAACCAACACCCCATGACCACCAGGTCTAAGTCCCGAACCCAACAAACACCTACGGCCACTTTCGCCACCACCACTATCTCACCAGTGCCCAATACCTATGCCAAGGCCTTAGCCGATCCTAATTGGTCACGTGCTATGCAGGCAGAATTTTCTGCTTTAATGGAGAATGAGACATGGGAACTCGTTCCACGACCTTTGGACCGCCCTGTTATTCGTTGCATGTGGTTGTTTCGTCACAAGTTTCATGCATATGGGTCGTTGGAACGTTATAAAGCACGTCTGGTGGTTAATGGAAATTCACAGACTGTTGGTATCGATTGTGATGAGACATTCAGTCCGGTTGTAAAACCGGCTACCATTCGCACAGTTTTATCTCTTGCTGTTTCTAGAGGCTGGCCTATTCACCAGTTGGATGTTAAAAATGCTTTTTTGCACGGGGAGTTGAAAGAAACCGTCTTTATGCACCAACCCCCTGGCTTTGTTGACAGGCGCTTCCCACATTTGGTATGTCGCCTAAAGAAGTCCTTGTATGGGCTAAAACAAGCGCCCAGGGCCTGGTACACTAGGTTCGCTAATTACATCATGTCTCACGGGTTTAAAAGCAGCTCCTGTGATCACTCCCTATTCATTTACAGACGTGACTCAGCGAACATTGCTTATTTATTACTCTATGTTGACGATATAGTGTTAACAGCTTCTAATGATACGTTACTACGAGACATTATTGGCACCCTCTCACGAGAGTTTGCTATGACTGATCTTGGGCGCTTACATCATTTTCTGGGCATTCAGGTTGATCACCTGAAAGATGGCATTTTCCTTTCACAGAAACAATATGCCAAAGACATAATTTCACGTGCAGGTATGGCCACTTGCAAACCTTGTACAACTCCGGTTGATGTCTCCTCAAAGTTAAGCGCCACTGATGGTCCGCAGTTTTCTGATCCTACGTTATATCGTAGTTTGGCTGGTGCATTACAATATTTGACTTTCACTCGACCGGACATCACATATGCCGTACAGCAGATCTGTTTGTTCATGCATGACCCACGGGACACACATTTTGCTTTCATGAAAAGAATTATAAGGTATATTCAAGGAACTGCTGATTATGGTCTACGGATGATTAGGTCGAACACCAACTCCTTAGTGGCTTATTCAGACGCGGACTGGGGTGGATGTCCTGACTCCAGACGATCCACTAGTGGGTATTGTGTATTTCTGGGTGACAATCTTTTATCTTGGTCCTCAAAACGTCAACCCACTGTGTCTCGATCAAGTGCTGAAGCCGAATACAGGGGCGTGGCAAATGCTGTGGCTGAAGTTGCTTGGTTACGGAATTTACTGCTTGAGTTACACACTCCCCTTCGACAGGCGTCCATAGTGTACTGTGATAACGTTTCCGCTGTATATCTCTCTGATAATCCTGTACAACACCAGCGTACCAAGCACATTGAAATTGATATTCACTTCGTCAGAGAAAAAGTTCGTGTGGGCGACATTCGAGTTCTACATGTGCCTTCAGCCTTACAATATGTAGACATTTTCACTAAGGGGCTCTCTAAACAGCTGTTCCAGTCATTTCGATCCAGTTTGAGCGTTTGTCCTACGCCCGTTCAAACTGCCGGGGAGTATTAGCCGATGATTATGCCATATATTTAGTGTATTTAGTTATTGTATAATTATGTAGATAGATTGATTGATATCCCCTTGTATAGCTGGGATTCAGTTTCCTTATTATTCTCTTGTAATTCCCCTATATAATGGGGACTCTTTATTCAGCATAATCACACAAACAATTATCCAATACAGGCTATCCTTTAAATGATTCAAGTAACCTACAGATTCCTAAATTGGAGAGTGGAATTAGAGGAATCGTGTTAACTGTTGGATGTGTACCAGGGATGAAAGTAAAATCAATCTTGCTTCAAAAGCAAGTTGAGGTAATAAATCTCAACTTTGTCGAACACAACATTAAACTTATCATATACCTGTAATTGTATATACATATCTCAGGACCACCCACAAGATTTCATGATTGACAAATTCATAACAGACATTTGGGAGTTCTCGACTTCTATATCAGGACGTCAATCCCCTGCTGCCTTAATGATTTTCAGTGTAAGCACGTGGCTTCTTTGTGTACATATTATTAACTCTATATGATATTTTGACAAAAACCTAATCTTGTTGCATATTTTATTCTCATTTGATTTATTAACAGAGAGAGCATCCTCATGTAGGCATGAATGCTATGGAAAAACTTGGTGAGTGTACTCTTGTATTTGAAATACATCAGTGACTTATTATAATTGTTTTTGTAGTTTTATATCTCTTCTTTGTTTTAGATTATGCCATGTCACCGGAAACTGTCATTGTTGGTGGTTTTTGCTATGATTTCCGACATACCGCCACTGAAGAACTTGCTTGTGATGCTGTTGCCTTGGTGTTTGTCACAGATAGGAACAAACCTCCTGGTAAACTTCAAAATTACACGTTTTAGATTTATTTTATCTGTTGTGTTAATCCGTTGCAACGTCATCAATATATGATTCTTTTATGAGCAGGTATTGGGGAAACTAGATTTCATGCTGCATTGTCAAGTGGATTATCACCAGTGGGACCCACATACAGGGTGGATTCTGTTAAAGAGAAGTATGGCCCATCTCATTGTACACAGAGAAGGGCCGTTTGAAGCTATGGTATGTTGTTCGTTAACCTAAGTTAGTTCACTATTACCGCATAAATGAATTATTTTGTGGAGATTATTTATTGTGATTATAAATTTGGCGTTCTAAAAATAGGAAATGGAGTTATCTACTATGTACATTGGGGTAACTAAAAGAAGGAAATGTTCCGTCGGGCAGGAAAAAGAAAAATGGATGACGTCTCTTGCATTCCACCGAATTCTATCGTAAGATAACTATTTCCATCTTGTTTTATAATTTTGCAAAAGCAAGAGTGCAAATTGGTTAGAAAGCTATAGTTTTTTCAGTGATAATTATCTATTACCTAAATGACTTAAAAGATTGTGCATTAAAAATACATTTTTACCCTTTGATATATTTCCGTTTTAATAATTAACGGGTCAAAATTGTCACCTCTAACTACGCTCATTTTCATGCAGCACAGGAACGGACAATGAGTATTTTCTTGTTGAAGACGTTGGTGTCAAAACAGGTGACAGCTTTCAGTGTTACCTCACAGATTCCAATACCGCTAGATCTTCTACGGACAGTGTCTCTAACCTTGTGAGATCTTTCAATGGCAGTGATAAGTGGGAGGTATCTGGTGGTCTTATTTTCGCTTCTATGCATCGTGGCCAACCAAATGGTGACAGCTCCCTGTTTTTGGAAAACTTACCTGGTGTAACATTCGCCGGGACAATGTGTCTGGCTGTAATGTGGCGGGGCGATTTAATCCCACAAGAATCTCAAGAACAAAAGTCGGCTCAAGGTTGCTTTTTGCACCGGTACAATGCTGTTTATTTGGTTATGTCTTACGCCCCATAGAAAAATGAAGTATATGCTGTTTTTCTGTTGGACTTTGATGTGATGATTAGATCTAGAAAGTAGAAACCGATTGCTTGATGGAATCACATTCCATTTCAAGGCTCTTGATTTGTTTCTTAAGGTGGGTTGTCTGTCGTCTTTCGTCATCATAAACTGATAAAACCGTTTTCATAGATATTCTTGTGGGGTGTGATTCTGAACTAAGCATTATGTCGATTTGAATCTTGGTTCCAACTACTTGAAGTTTGACTGATCCAACAACCGATCTCCGTAGTTTGGTATTGAACGCAGAGTACGGGTTGACTAATATTGGAAAAAGTGTTATAGATCAGCCCAACTCAACCTTTATCGTGCTTAAAATGACTTGTTTTTGACCTCTTATCCGACCCACACGACCAATCCATTTCATATTTTTCAGAACTGATCTAAACCTACAGATGTTTACTTTAATGAGATTTGTTAAAATTCACATAAATCATTTACATTTACATTTACATTTACTCTTTGATATCTACAGAGTATAACTAGTCTTTGATTATGTAAAGGTACATATGCCTCTGTTTCTACTCACAAATCTTGCTTTTTTGAGTTAATATGTTTCTATTTACCGTTAATGACTCAAATAACCTGCATATTCAAACGCGATTAACTATGGAGTTCTCTCATTCACAATCAATGCGTAAAAAAACGTTGGTGATATTTGAGACAAGACATTTCGTGTGCCTAGTATCCTTCCTCGATGAGATTTATCCCACCATGGTAAACTAAATGTAACATTAGTGACTTTGATACCGTTTACAACATTTGGATCATCATACCAACCAATATCTTAGTAAATGTATGATGTATAAAATTGTGTATTTTGTTTTGCATTGGTTTGTTGATTCTTATGCATAGAATATAAAAAATGTATAGTGATTGGAATTGGTATCGTAGTAGGCCCATTAAGTTTCATGTTTTGTATTACTTGTTGGGTGAAAAAATATGGAACTCGCATAAGAAATTTTGTACTAGAAGAAATTGCTAATTGGAATCTTCTGATAATAACTAAAAGGAGAAGAACTTCGAAATTTAGGCTTGACGTACATACTTCAGGTAAACTAAAATACAAAATACTAAACTTCAAATGGACTGAGATAGAGATGAACACCCAACCAGTTTTTAAAACCCGACCCAACCGAAACCGGTTTGGAACCGAAATCCTCGGTCCCCATCGGTTCCACACGAGTGTACACGACCACACCCTCACTTCAAAAACCAAACCGAACCTGTTTTTGCCAAATAGTTTGGAAAGAAAAAAAGGTTTCAAACCGGTCCATTTATTTTAAAAAGGTTATTTTGTTGAAATTAGAAAAAAAAATATATAAAAAGAACCGTTTATTTTAACCTAAAACAGTTTGAAAGCTATACAAAATAATAAAACTCGTATTCTATATTTTTTTAAATAAAAAAATTGTCGTCAAAACGGTAATAAAAGGGTGTGCAAGAACCGATTTGAATCCGAAACCAAAGCAAAACTAAACTGGCTAAATCGGGGCGAAACCAAACCGAAACCGGTTTGGCCAAAAACTGGCCAAGAAAAAAAATCCGGTTAGAACCGGTTTCAGTTTCTAAAAAAACGAAACACTTTTTATTATTGATTATTTGTATCCAAAGTCCAGGAAGTAAAATGGTACTTTTTTGGGCCTAAGGGATTTTTAAGTTGGTTGGGCCAGAGTCCAGTAATTTAGAAGAAGTATGTAAGCTTTGTCATTAATATTAATAATAATAATAATAATAATAATAATAATAATAGTAATAATAATAGTAGTAATAATAATAATAATAATAATAATAATAATAATAATAATAAGTATATTTAAATGGGCACCTTTAAACTTATTGTATCTTTTTTTTCGACTCATTGCGTCTTTTTTCCTCGACATTGTGTTATATTTCTGGGCTTTGTGTTATATTTTACGATTCATTGTGCCTTTGTACCCTTCCTAGATTTAGGAGACTTTGTAGCATAACTTTACCAATATTGTGTTATATTTTGTGATTCATTGTGCCTTTGTACCCTTCCTAGTTTGCTTGTAAATATGTTTAGTAAATAAATAAGTTTTGATATAAAAAATAATAAATGGTTAAAAATGATAAGTAAATGAACATGCAATTTTCTCAAAGGGCGTGGTTGAAGAAAAAATGATACATGATTTATTAAGTTAGATAGGTTAAATTTGATTCGATATTGATTAGTGTGGTGAAATTTCTTACCACTTGTTCATTGAGAAACGTAATAATAACAACCTAAATGAAAGGCGTTTTATTTGCATTTTAACTTAAGTTACCTCTATATTAGTTCGGTGATAATTACCCACACTTGTAACATCATCTAGGAATTTTCGTTTCGGGTGCAAACTATTTTGATATAAAAAAAGTCCCGTAAAAATTGACAAATTATAACGTATAGTTATTAACAACCATGATTAGTCCAATAAAAAAACGACAAATTATAACGTATAGTTACTGACAACAACAACCATACTTAGATGATCCGGTATGCTAATCATGGTTCACGGCCAGTGACAGGACCTAAAATTTATTTTCTGAAGGGGCATAGGAGGACTTGCATAACTTTTAAGGAGGGCGGTCAAAATTTTTTCCTAAAAATCACACTAACTTTTTTAAAGGGGCGGCCTAAGTCAGCCAATGCTCAGCTGTGGTTTGATTTGCCAAGGTTTCACAGTGTGCACACCACACCTCTGTTCAGTGAAAGGTTGTCGTGGGATGAGGGGTGCAACGGGTGGTCACGGCATGGTTTGATTTGGCAAGGTTTTACTGTGTGCGCACATCTCTGTTCTATGGAATGTTGTCATAGGATGAGGTGTAGAATGAGTGGTTCACTGCCGTCTAGAATGAGTGGTTCACTGCCGTCTGAGGTTACACGAAGAAAAAGCGCATATATGTTTTTTCCTAAATAATATTATTTTCATTTGCTAATTAATATATTTTTCTTTAATAACGAGTGTTTGTTAATTTGTTTAAAAATCAAAATACAAAGTGTTGTTTAACATGTATTCTTAAAATTACTAAATATTCATATAGTTCTATTTCGATATGCTAATTAATATATTTTTCTTTAATAACATGTGCTTGTTAATTTGTTTGAAAATCAAAATACAAAGTGTTGTTTAACATGTATTCTTAAAATTACTAAATATTCATATAGTTCTATTTTGATATGCTAATTAATATATTTTTCTTTAATAACGTGTGCTTGTTAATTTGTTTAAAAATCAAAATACAAAGTGTTGTTTAACATGTATTCTTAAAATTACTAAATATTTAAACCAAACTAAATTTTAGGATTAGCCGGTTATTATAGAAGATTTATTCGAGATTTTTCTAGAATAGCCATTCCCTTAACTAAGTTAACCTATAAATCTGTTAAGTTTGAATGAGAAACAAAACAAGAAGAAGCATTTATAATTCTTAAGCAAAGATTAACCAACGCACCCATACTAGCGTTACCAGAAGGAACTGAAGACTTTGTAGTCTATTGTGACGCTTCTAAGTTAGGTTATGAATATGTGTTGAAGCAACGTCAAAATGTTATAGCTTACACACCTAGACAACTTAAGAATCATGAAGATAATTATTCAACCCATGATTTAGAATTAGGAGCTATAATTTTTGCCCTGAAAATTTGGAGATATTACCTTTACGGTAGTAAGTTTACTATTTTCACTGATCATAAGAGTTTAAGATATGTTTTCGGGCAAAAGGAGTTGAATATGAGACAAAGACGCTGGATGGAATTACTTAGTGATTATGATTGTAATATCCAGTATCATGCAGGAAAAACAAATGTAGTGGCTGATGCTTTAAGCCGAAAGTATCATGAAAAGCCAAAAAAGAGTACGTTCTCTTAAATTAAATCTACAAGTAGATTTAAATGAGCAGATTAGAAAAGCACAAGAATCAGTAATCAAGGACGATACTGAAAAATTAAAAGGAATGATTAAAGAACTAGAACAAGGAACAAATTAAATTTGGAGATTCCATAAGAAAAGAATGTGGATACCTAAATTAGGAAACTTACGCCACCGTATATTAGAAGAAGCCCATAAGTATAAGTATACGATGCATCCTGGAAGTAATAAAATGTATCAGGATTTAAGAAAGAATTTCTGGTGAATAGGAATGAAGAAGGATATAGCAGCCTATGTTGCAAAGTGTTTAACTTGTTCATAAGTCAAAGCTGAACACCAGAAACCTTCAGGTTTATTGCAGCAATTAGAAATGCCAGTGTGGAAATGGGAATTAATAACAATGGATTTTGTTACCAAATTACCCAAAACAAGGAAAGGTAATGATACAATCTGAGTGATTGTAGAGAGGCTAACTAAGTCAGCTCATTTCCTACCAATGAAGGAAACTTTTGATATGGAACAATTAGCTAAATTATATGTAAATGAAATAGTTTCATTACATGGAATTCCTCTATCAATTGTTTCCGACAGAGATAGTCGTTTTACCTCTCATTTTTGGACAAGTTTCCAAAAAGCAATGGGAACCAAGTTAAATCTAATCACCGCTTATCATCCTCAAACTGACGGACAAAGCGAAAGGACAATTCAGACAATGGAGGACATGCTTAGAACTTGTGTATAATTTTGGAGGTAATTGGGACGATCACTTACCATTGATAGAATTTTCTTATAATAACAGTTACCGCACAAGTATCAATGTTGCTGCACCATTCGAAGCACTTTATGGACGAAAGTGCCGAACTCCAGTCTGTTGGGCAGAAGTTGGAGAAAAACAACTATCTGGACCTGAGATAGTACAGGAAACAACTGACAAGATCATTCAAGTCAAGGAACGTCTAAAAGCAGCACGTGATCGACAAAAGAGTTATGCTGATAATAGGCGAAAGCTGCTGGAATTTCAAGTAGGAGCTAAGGTGTTATTGAAAGTCTCTCCTTGGAAAGGAGTAGTAAGATTCATCAAAAGGGAAAAGATAAGCCCCAGGTATGTTGGACCTTTTAAGATTATTAGAAGAATAGGACCTGTAGCCTATCAGCTACAAGTGCCAGAGGAAATGTTAGAAATACATGACGTATTTCATGTATCTAATCTCAAGAAATGCTTAGCTGATGAATCACAAATAATACCTCTTATGAATATAGAGGTAAACGAGCAGTTAAAATTTGTAGAAAGACCTCTACAGATTAAAGACAGGAAAGTCAAGAACCTCAAGCACAAGAGATTAGTTCTGGTCAAAGTGAAGTGGGACTCCAAAAGAGGACCAGAATACACATGGGAGATTGAATAAAAACTGCAAAGAAAATACCCGCACTTATTCTAATAGATCTCGAGGACGAGCTCTAAAATAAGGTGGGGAGGATATAACAACCCTCCAAAATATTTCTGACACCCCTAATCTAGTTAGAGTATCCTTATATGTCTTAAAAATACACTTATATATGTATACATGTTTAAAGATAACTAAACATAGGTAGGCAACTAGATATGACAACAAATCTAACATAAAATTTAAAGTCATATATTTCATTACCTCCACAGATATAGCAGTTCTCCCGGAACCTTTAAAGTAACCCTAAAACGCTCCTAAATACACCCCGTATACATAAACGGGCCCCGAATACCTCTATTTTATTAAAAAATTAAATAAAAACAAAATTTATGGGTCTCTCGCGAGGCGCGTAAGCCACCCCTTTGACTTACGTGGGCCGCGACAGCTCGAAGTTAGGGCCGCACCCGGTGCTGCCACGTGTCGTGCAGCGTGTCGAAGCTAGGGCTGAGTCGGACAAGCTAGGGCCTACCCTAGCTTTCCTCGTGGGCCGCGTAGCCCCTGGCTACACCTTACGCGGGGCACGACAAACTCAATTTAAGGCCCTATAAATAGAGGGCATCGGGCTTTCAGTTCCAATCGCTCATACATATTTCTTTCTCTCGAATTTCTCTATAGTATAAGCTATACTCGGGTATAATATCCCCCTAAATAACGAAGGTTTGCTCCGTTGTAAGTAACATAACCCCGGTTACATAGTAGATATGCTGCCCGATTGATCCAGGGTTCCGTAACGGCTGTTGTGGTTCTGCCCGACGTAGTGGTTGGAATGCCGTCTCGGGGAGGGTATCATTAATATAAATAATAGGTTATTATACTAACAGGTGTGAATTTGTGTAAATTATAGATAATCCCCAGGAAACCCTAACGGATAACCTAAGACAGCAATGTGAGTAATCCTTCTTTTTGTGTAAACCTTTTTGTGAGTAATCTCCTTTTTGTAAACTGTTTTTACAAAACCTTAAATATTTTACAATATGATTAAGCAGTGATTGAGTCTTTGTAATTCTTCAATTACTGCCGGTATGTTGGGGTTTTGTATACAAAATATGGAAGACGTTACCATTGGACAAAGAGTTAGCCAATGAGTAATATGACCCACCAGTCAGGATTGACAGTACTGAATGAGTAATTGTGTAGATATAAACATTGTAATCGCTCTCAATACTGTGTTAATTGATAAAACTCTTCTTGATTAAACTGGGATTCACTCACCAGTATTTCCCACTGACAAATGTTTTTAAACATGTTTCAGGTAACAAAATGTAAGAGCCAACTAGAAGCCAGCTGAATAAGCACTGAAGGCTTGGAAAAGTGGCTATAAAAGTTACCTAAATAAAAGAAGATGTTTTATTCAATAGAATAGAGATTATCTCTATAAATCAGTTTGTAATAAAACTTGGGTTTTACCCATGTGATTATTAATATAAAATATGGTGATTTTACTCTGATAAAATATTTCGTAACTACGGTCCTGATGAAATTTTCGCTGCCAAATCGATAAACAAATGATACCACCAATACTGGTCTCGCGGCCGCCCGTTCCCGGGACAGATAAGGGGGCGGGGGTTGCGACAGAAGGTGGTATCAGAGCCTTGCCACTGGTTTAAGCCAAAGAAGTGTTCCGCTGACTCTTACATTTTAAATTCTGTGTTAGGAAATAATTTATGTGATTATGTGTTTTATGACTATTTGTTAGTCTACAGTATTGGTAAGCAAAGAATTTCAGACATCTATCGTCAATTAGATAGTTCATCAAAAGATAAGGGAACCTCATTTCAACCAAATCCCTCATGATACTCAGCAGATACTGAGGAAGGAATATTTATTCCTAAGGCACAGTCTGAGAAACTATTTACCACTAAGAAGAGAAGTTGGATTATTAGAAAAATTGAGAGAAGATAAAGGAAATAAAGAAGTCACAACCAAAGGGAGTGATAATCAATCAGGAAATAAATGCACAAACTCAGGGAACAGGCAATAACCCACCATGGGAAAATGAATTAGATAAGCAATGGGTAAATCTCCATATGTTAGCCACTATAGCAGTAAATGCTAACTTATAGTCGAACCGCTAAATCAGGACCAACCAATAAAATTAGTTCTCAACTAGAAAAACCCATACCCTTATAAACAACCTATCTCTCAACACCCTGACCCAGTACCAGCACCCTTGCCACCTATGAGCAAGAAACTTTGAAAGAATTCCGCCTATTAAATAAAAACTTAGTAGAGACAGGAGATAGAATAAACCTTACATAAAAGCATGTTGAGCATAATACTCCTATAATCTAGATAGACTAAAATAAGTTACGGATGCATAACCGCTAGTATACTTTGAATTCCAGTTGTAGTTTGTAATAGACACACACACACACACACACATATATATATATATATAAGTCGCAATGTTCGCCATTTTTAATCAATCTGTTTGTATGATTGTATCTAAATGTTTGTACTAGATATTTGTCTGTGATACCAGATAAATATTCAAATGAACACTGAAGTGAATCAGGAAAACCAGAATAATGAGAATAATGGAAACCTAAGAAATAACAATGCTATCCAACACATAGTAGCACAAGAAATTCTAATGCCTTAGTATAAGCTTCAAAATAAGCTAATTATTTGTATAGATAAATTTTGATGGATGTTGGTATGCCCTGAGGATGATAACTAGAAAAGTGCAAATATGATAAATAAGCAATAACACTTGGCCACTGTTATTTCTTGTTTATTTGTATTACTCGATTCTAGAATATGATCTATCATGAGAATACTAATTTCCATTTTTCTTGATACAAGCCATAATGAATAATGAATTTTTCAAAAAAAAAAATTGTGATTTGAGAAAGAAATTTTTAAGTATGGGAAATACAATGATAATTACCTCTCCAGTGAAACCGGGTGAGATGGGGTATATGTTAATAAAATCACTCCAGCGATGTCTGACCTATATTTTTTTTTAGAAACGTAAATCTGTTACAGGTGTACATGAAATATATGATTATATAGATATGTATATCTATAAACTCTGATGACAAACATTATTTCGTGTAATCATCACTCTCGTAATTCGTGTGACAAGATGAAGGCAGTAACTCTTTAAAGTTGGGATGACATCAAAAGTACAAGAATTCCCCTTACATTACTATAAGAAACCTATAAATTTAGCTAAGATAATTGAAGCACCTAAGAAAAATGCTAGAGCATTTGTTCTGACTACAGATGAAGCCAAGAAAATTCTGGATGTAATAGCCGGTACATTTTTAGTTAATGATGTTTTTGCTTTGACTTTGGTGCGAACCAAAGTTTTATTAATACATCATTTTGCAAATTACTCAATCAACCATTAACTAAACTCCCACAAGAATGTCTAGTAGAGACAGCAAAGGGGGAAACCATTAAGATTTCTGATATCTTACAGGGAGCAAGAATATAATTTTAAATCAAAAGTTTAGTACAAATCTTTACCCAATGAATCTGGCAGGATTTGATATCGTGTTAGGAAGGGATTGGTTAATAGCCAATAAAGTCAGTATTTTATGTGATCAAAAGTTAATCCAAGTAAATTCACCAAAGGGTGAAAAGATCACAATTAGGGGAAATAAACCATCTAGATCCACACAAAAAAAAAAAAAAAATAATCTCTGTAATGAAAACAACAAGTTATATAAGAAAATGGTCATTAGTGTATTCGATTTCTATAATCACTAACACTGAAGGAAAAGAACTAAAAGATATTCCAGTAGTATCTTAGTTTTCAGATATATTTCCAGAAGAATTACCATGACAACCTCCAGACAGAGAAGTTGAATGCAGAATTCACCTACTACCAGGGACATCACCAATGGCCAAAGCACCTTACCGTTTGGCACCTGCAGAAATGCAGGAACTAAAGAAACAATTAGATGAATTGTTGGAGAAAGGATTCAGACAGCCGAGTTCATCCCCATGGGGAGCGCCAATCTTATTCGTTAAGAAGAAAGACGGATCAATGCGTATGTGCATTGACTACCGTGAATTGAACAAGGTCACAATTAAGAATCGGTATCCATTACCAAGAATTGATGATCTGTTCGATCAATTGCAAGGCATTTGCACGCACTTCTAAGTTTACTAAGGAAAGAAAAGCTTTATGCTAAATTTTCAAAGTGTGTGTTCTGGTTAGAACAGGTACCGTTTTTTTTGAACACTTAGTCAATCATGAAGGAATTCATGTAGATCTCACCAAGATCGAGGCAATTACCAAATGGAAAACCCCTGAGTCACCAACTGAGGTTAGATGTTTCTAGGATTAGCCGGTTATTATAGAAGATTTATTCGAGATTTTTCTAGAATAGCCATTCCCTTAACTAAGTTAACCTATAAATCTGTTAAGTTTGAATGGGGAACAAAACAAGAAGAAGCATTTATAATTCTTAAGCAAAGATTAACCAACGCACCCATACTAGCGTTACCAGAAGGAACTGAAGACTTTGTAGTCTATTGTGACGCTTCTAAGTTAGGTTATGAATATGTGTTGAAGCAACGTCAAAATGTTATAGCTTACACACCTAGACAACTTAAGAATCATGAAGATAATTATTCAACCCATGATTTAGAATTAGGAGCTATAATTTTTGCCCTGAAAATTTGGAGATATTACCTTTACGGTAGTAAGTTTACTATTTTCACTGATCATAAGAGTTTAAGATATGTTTTCGGGCAAAAGGAGTTGAATATGAGACAAAGACGCTGGATGGAAGTACTTAGTGATTATGATTGTAATATCCAGTATCATGCAGGAAAAACAAATGTAGTGGCTGATGCTTTAAGCCGAAAGTATCATGAAAAGCCAAAAAAGAGTACGTTCTCTTAAATTAAATCTACAAGTAGATTTAAATGAGCAGATTAGAAAAGCACAAGAATCAGTAATCAAGGACGATACTGAAAAATTAAAAGGAATGATTAAAGAACTAGAACAAGGAACAAATTAAATTTGGAGATTCCATAAGAAAAGAATGTGGATACCTAAATTAGGAAACTTACGCCACCGTATATTAGAAGAAGCCCATAAGTATAAGTATACGATGCATCCTGGAAGTAATAAAATGTATCAGGATTTAAGAAAGAATTTCTGGTGAATAGGAATGAAGAAGGATATAGCAGCCTATGTTGCAAAGTGTTTAACTTGTTCACAAGTCAAAGCTGAACACCAGAAACCTTCAGGTTTATTGCAGCAATTAGAAATGCCAGTGTGGAAATGGGAATTAATAACAATGGATTTTGTTACCAAATTACCCAAAACAAGGAAAGGTAATGATACAATCTGAGTGATTGTAGAGAGGCTAACTAAGTCAGCTCATTTCCTACCAATGAAGGAAACTTTTGATATGGAACAATTAGCTAAATTATATGTAAATGAAATAGTTTCATTACATGGAATTCCTCTATCAATTGTTTCCGACAGAGATAGTCGTTTTACCTCTCATTTTTGGACAAGTTTCCAAAAAGCAATGGGAACCAAGTTAAATCTAATCACCGCTTATCATCCTCAAACTGACGGACAAAGCGAAAGGACAATTCAGACAATGGAGGACATGCTTAGAACTTGTGTATAATTTTGGAGGTAATTGGGACGATCACTTACCATTGATAGAATTTTCTTATAATAACAGTTACCGCACAAGTATCAATGCTGCTGCACCATTCGAAGCACTTTATGGACGAAAGTGCCGAACTCCAGTCTAAGGGAAGTGACAGGATCTATAGTATGGAATGGATTGAGTTTAAGAATATGGTGGAAAGGAAATTCTGTCCTCCTAATGAAAAGGAGCAGATAGCTAACAAATTCTTAAACCTTAGAATGACTGGAGTAGACAGCAAGGGTTACACTACTACATTCTTTGAATATGCTAGAATAGTGCCAACCCTAGCATCACCAGAACCAGTGTTAATCTCCCATTACATCTGGGGATTAATTAGTGAAATTAGACATGTAGTCAAGGCAGCTAGACCACCAACTATAGAAGAAGCTGTAGAACTAGCAAATACCTTGACTGATGAACTAATACGTACCCAAGAAGAACACCAAAGGAAGAACCTAGCCCAGAGGCTTACCCAGGAATTCGCTACGGTAATTCCAACTGTGGGAAAAATATAGGTTCTACTTCTACTCCTTACTACAAGTACTGCAAAAGAAAGCATTCTGGAAGATGCTCCATATACTGCAATTTTTGCAAAATATCTGGACATAAGGAAGAAGACTGCAGGAAGAAACCCAACAATAAGATATGCTACAATTGTGGAGAACAAGGTCATATTAAGCCGAATTGTCCGAAATTAGCTTCAGTTACGAACAACAAGACTACTAAGAATGCTAGGGCATTCGTTCTAACGGCTGAAGAAGCAAAGATGATTCTGGACGTGATTACCGGTACGTTTTTAGTTAATGATGTTTTTGCTAAAGTATTATTTGACTCTGGTGCGAACCAAAGTTTTATTAATACTTCATTTTGCAAACTTCTCAACCAACCATTAACTAAACTCCAACAAGAATGTCTAGTAGAAACAGCAAATGGAGAATCCATTAAGATTACTGAAATCTTGCAGGGAACAAGAATATAATTTTTAAATCAAAAGTTTATTGCCAATCTTTATCCAATGAATCTGGCAGGATTTGATGTTGTATTAGGAATGGACTGGTTAGTAGCCAATAAAGCCAGTATTCTATGTGATCAAAAGTCAATACAAGTAAATTCACCAAAAGGTGAAAAGATCACAATTAAAGGAGATAAGCCAACTAGACCCACAAAATTCATCTCTGTGATGAAAACTGCAAGTTGTGCAAGAAAAGGATCCCTAATTTATATGATTTCCATAATCATTCACAGTAAAGGAAAAAAATTAAAAGATATCCCTGTAGTATCTCAATTTTCAGATGTATTTACAGAAGAATTACCAGGACTACCGCCAGACAGAGAAGTCGAATTCAAAATTCATCTGCTACCAGGGACTGCACCAATTGCCAAGGCACCTTACCGTTTGGCACCCGCAGAAATGCAAGAGTTAAAGAAACAGTTAGACGAACTGTTGGAGAAAGGATTCATACAGCCAAGCTCATCGCCATGGGGAGCACCGATCTTGTTTGTTAAAAAGAAAGATGGGTCAATGCGTATATGCATTGATTACCGTGAATTGAACAAAGTCACGATTAAAAATCGGTACCCATTACCGAGAATCGATGATCTGTTCGATCAATTACAAGGAGCTCGATTCTTTTCAAAGATCAATTTACACTCAGGATATCATCAATTAAAAGTACAGGAAGAGGACATTCCTAAGACCTCCTTCAGAACAAGGTATAGCCATTATGAATTTACTGTCATGCCATTTGGTCTAACCAATGCCCCAGCCGCATTTATGGACATGATGAACCGAATATGTAAGCCATATTTGGATAAATTCATAATTGTCTTTATAACTGATATTCTCATTTACTGTAAGAGTAAAAAGGAACATACAGCGCATCTGCATGCGCTTTTAAATTTACCGAGAAAAGAAAAGCTTTACGCTAAATTTTCGAAATGTGAATTTTGGTTAGAAGAAGTGCAATTTCTTGGACATTTAGTTAATCATGAAGGGATTCATGTGGATTCCACAAAGATTGAGGCAATTACTAAATGGAAAAACCCTGAGTCACCAACCGAGGTTAGAAGTTTTCTAGGACTAGCCGGTTATTATAGACGATTTATTCAAGATTTTTCCAGAATAGCCATTCCCTTAACTAAGCTAACCTGTAAGTCTGTTAAGTTTGAATGGGGACCAAAACAAGAAGAAGCCTTTAGAATTCTTAAGCAAAGACTAACCAACGCACCCATACTAGCGTTACCAGAAGGAACTGAAGACTTTGTAGTCTATTGTGACGCTTCTAAATTAGGTTATGGAGGTGTGTTGATGCAACGTCAAAAGGTCATAGCCTATGCTTCTAGACAACTTAAGAATCATGAAGAAAACTATTCAACCCATGATTTAGAATTAGGAGCCATAATTTTTGCCCTTAGAATTTGGAGACACTATTATGGAAATAAATTTGTTGTCTTCACTGGTCATAAGATTTTTAGGTACATTTTCGGGCAAAAAGAGTTGAATATGAGACAAAGACGCTGGATGGAAATTCTTTGTGATTATGATTGTAATATCCAGTATCATGCAGGAAAGGTAAACGTAGTTGCTGATGCTTTAAGTCGAAAGTATCATGAAAAGCCAAAAAGAGTACGTTCTCTTAAATTAGATCTACAAGTAGATTTAAATGACCAGATTAGAAAAGCACAAGAATCAGTAATCAAGGATGATACTGAAAAATTGAAAGGAATGATTAAGGAATTAGAACAAGGAACCGATGGAATTTGGAGATTCCATAAGTAAAGAATGTGGATACCCAAATTAGGAAACCTACCTCACCAAATATTAGAAGAAGCCCATAAGTCTAAATACACGATACATCCTGGAAGTGATAAAATGTATCAAGACTTAACAAAGAATTTCTGGTGGATAGGAATGAAAAAGAATATAGCAGCTTATGTTGCCAAATATCTAACCTGTTCACAGGTTAAAGCTGAACACCAGAAACCCTCAGGTTTATTACAGCAATTGGAAATACCTGTATGGAAATAGGAATTGATAACAATGGACTTTGTTACCAAATTACCCAAGACACGAAAAGGTAATGATACAATCTGGGTGATTGTAGACAGGTTAACTAAATCTGCTCATTCCTTGCCGATGAAGGAAACTTTCAGTATGTAACAACTAACCAAGTTGTATGTAAATGAAATAGTTTCATTACATGGAATTCCTTTATCTATTGTTTCTGATAGAGATAGCCGTTTTACCTCTCATTTTTGGACAAGTTTCCAAAAAGTAATGGGAACCAAGCTAAATCTAAGCACCGTTTATCATCCTCAAACGAATGGACAAAGTGAAAGGACAATTCAGACAATGGAAGATATGCTTAGAGCTTGTGTAATTGATTTCGGAGGAAATTAGCACGATCACTTACCATTAATAGAATTTTCTTACAATAACAACTATCATACCAGTATCAATGTTGCACCATTCGAAGCACTTTATGGACGAAAGTGCCGAACTCCAGTCTGTTGGGCAGAAATTGGAGAAAAGCAATTATCTGGACCCGAGATAGTACAAGAAACAACAGACAAAATTATTCAAGTCAAGGAACGACTAAAAGCAGCACGCGATTGACAAAAGAGCTATGCTGATAACAGGTGAAAGCCGTTAGAATTTCAAGTAGGAGATAAGGTATTATTAAAAGTTTCTCCTTAGAAAGGAGTGGTAAGATTCATCAAGAGAGGAAAGCTAAGCCCCAGGTATGTTGGACCTTTTGAGATTATTAGAAGAATAGGACCTGTAGCTTATCAGCTACAATTACCAGAAGAAATGGCAGGAATACATAATGTATTACACGTATGTAATCTCAAAAAGTGTTTAGCCAATGAATCGTTAGTGGTACCTCTTAAGGATATAGAGGTAAATGAAAAGCTAAAATTTGTAGAAAAGCCACTACAGATTGAAGACAGGAAAGTCAAAAATCTCAAACATAAGAGATTAGTTCTAGTAAAAGTGAAATGGGATTCCAAGAGAGGACCAGAATACACATGGGGGCTTGAATCAGAGATGCAGAGGAAATATCCACACCTGTTCCAATAAACCTCGAGGACGAGTTCTAAAACAAGGTGGGGAGGATATAACAACCCTCCTAAAATACTTAAAACATCCCTATACGCCTTAAAATACACCCCGTATACTAAAACCGGTTCCGAATACCTTTAATTTTATAAAATTAAAATAAAAACACTTTTTAATGGTTCCTGGAGGGCCGCGAAGACCCTTAAGGTCTTTTATGCGGGCCGCGACAGCTCAAGATAAGAGCGCACCCGGTGCCGCCACGTGTCATACACGTGTCAAAGCTAGATCGGTGACCGGGCCAAGCTAAGGCCTACCCGGACTACGTCACGGGGTGCGAAGGCCCCTTCTGTTTCTTACGCGGGCCGCGAGAAAGCTAGAATCAGCTCCTATAAATTGGGAGCATCGGCCTTCAGTTTCCGACGTTCAAAATCTAAAATTCTCTCTAAATTTCTAAAGTGTAGAATTAATATTCAGGCATTATACCCCCTAATTAACGAAGTTCTGCCTCGTTGTAAGTATCATAACGCCCGGTTACGTATTAGATACGCTGCCTGATTGATCTAGTGCTCCGTAACGGCTGTCGAGGTTCTGCCCGACGTAGTCGTTGGAGTTCTATCTCGGGGAGGGTATAACTAATGTAAATATTGGGTTATTATACTAACACATGTGCATTGTTTAATTATTAGATTATAACCAGGAAACCACAGGAAAAGTCTAAAATAGCAATGTGAGTAATCTCCTTTTTGTAAACTGTTTTTACAAAACCTTAAATGTTTTAAACTATAATTAGCAGTGATTGAGTCTTGTAATTCTTCAATTACTGCCGGTATGTTGGGGTTTTGTATACAAAATGTGAAACACGTTACCATTGGACAATGAGATAGCCAATGGGGAATATGACCCACCAGTCATGGATTGACAGTACTGAATGAGTAATTGTGTAGATGTAAACATTGTAATTGCTCTCAATACCGTGAAATGATAAAATTTGTTTTTGATTAAATTGGGATTCACTCACCAGTATTTCCCACTGACAAATGTTTTTAAAACGCGTTTCAGGTAACAAAATGTGAAAGCCAAATAGAAGCCAGCTGGAGAGCACTGAAGGCTTGGAAAAATGTGGCTATAAAAGTTACCTAAATAAAGACGATGTTTTAAATTCAATAAAATAGGGTTTATCCCTATAAACATGTTTGTAATGGAAAATTGGGTTTTACCCATGTGTTTATTAATATAAAAATGTTGTATTTTACTCTGATAAAATATTTCCTAACTACGAAACTGATGTAAATTCCGCTGCCAAATAATGATAACACCGATACCACCATCTCTGAGTAGGCCGCGGCCGCCCGCCTCCCGGGGCAGGGGGGTTGCGACACTAGCCGGCCCACCACCACCACCACAGCCACAACCCCAACACAACCACAAACGGCCAAAATAAAACCACAAAAAAAAACAAACCTTGAATATTCCGACCGTATAGAGCGATACGAGAGCGAAAACTATACGAGAGACCACCTGCCGGATTTTCATCGTGTGGTCTAGAACTCAGTCCAAAAAAAAAAACCTTTACATATGTACTTGTGACCAGCTTTGTTCGTTTTAAATATAAAAGGAAACTGAAGTGCAATGAGACGCATATAGGTCGATGAGACGCGTATGGAAGTGAAGTGTAATAAATGTTCTATCAACTTTTCAGAAAAAGTAGACGTATATGGGGCTCATCAGGCTATATGATGTGTTCAAAATGTAACATATAAATTTCATCAAATGAGGCATAAAACTAACCCTTTTTTAGTACTAATGTTGGAAAAAGTGTGCTTTTGTCTTCCTTTTGTATTTTCAGGATTAAATGAGCTCAAATTAACAAAAGAAGCAAAAAGACATCAAAATCTAACATAAATACAAGAAAAGGGACAAGACGTGACATGCCCGACCCCACAACAGCATCTTCCCAAGCAGAACAAGAGATCAGAAGCCTGAACACGCCCCGTGCTCAGCCAGCACGGGGGCGTGCCCAAGTGACAGCAGAAAAGACAAAGTGGTAGAAGCTTCTATTGCCCACCACGGGGCCGTGTTCAGCGGACACGGGGCCGTGGTCAACTATAAGATTCGCACAATCCAGGCTAATCTTCATAGTACAAAGATTCTTCTGCACACGGGGTCGTGCTCAGCGGACACGGGGGCGTGGTCAACTAATAAGACAAAGCTGCATTAAATGAAGAAAGAGAGGATGTGGACACGGGGCCGTGTCCGAGCTTCTGTTCAGCCTATAAATAGAAGTGCTTGGCTCAAGCTCAAACCATCCCTTGGCACACCACCTCTCTCACACTTCACCCACCACCCACCACCACCATAACACCATCATCCACCACCATCATCCATTGTCCATCGTAGAGTGTGTGAGTCGTCTCGGGATCCAAGATTGATCGTAAGAGTTCTTGACAATCAAGGCCATGTTTGCCTAAGTCTCTTACATCACTTGGTGAAGACAAAGTGTCTAGTGTAATACTTTTTATTTCTAATCTTTTGCACTTTTTATTTGGTTTTGTATTAATGACTTTAATAACTAGTTGCTTATGTTGAAGGTGCTCTTTCCTTATCGTTTGTCCGTGGTGTCTTGAAATTATTTTACTGTCTATATAAAGTAAAAGATTTTCACCATTCATATCTCCACGGTCTATATGGAGGTATGTTGGCTACCTGGTCGGGGGTTAAGGGAACGGTTTGGTAAAGGTCTTGCCATTGTTCAGCGTTTAGAGGTCCTGCAATGGACCTGGGTCAAATTTAGTAAGACCTCCTTCAATACTTAACGGTATTGGATGGCGGGGGTCCAAACTCTTTGATCCCCTCATAAGTTAACTACTATTAATACTATAACCCGGCTATTTAGGACTGTATCCCTGCTGACTCAGACTACTTAGTCGAGGGTAACGTCACCTCCAAAAGAGGGGCCTACCATAATATTGCATTAATAACTTAATTAATTATCTTCCAATAATCCACCCTTTTAGGATTGTATCCTTGCTGACTCAAACTACTGGGGTGAGGGTAACGCCACCTTCAAAAGAGGGGCCTACTACAATAACTAAGATAATCTCTTAATTATGTGCAAAAGTGCGGAAATAATCAAAGGTTACACTAGATACGAGTCGGAACCAAGTGATTCATCTTGTCTATCTGTTTTTATTTTTATTTTTATTTTCAGCATTTTAGTTAGTTTTTATTTTTCTTAGTTTAAAACATTTTTCTAAACTTTTTATTTTGATTAGACGTTGAGGATAAACCGGTACTAAAAGCTCTTGTGTCCTTGGACGGCCTCGGTATCTTACCAACACTATACTACGCTCACGATGGGTGCACTTGCCCATATGTGTGTTTAGTGTTAGTAAATATCGTGTTTTATAAATTTAAAACTTGGTTAAAAATAAGTGTTAAAGGGGCTTAAATTATACACCTAATATATATAACACTATATCGCACATCACTATACGAAGCATATTCCCTAAAAAGTTGTCAGTTTTCGTACCCCCCATACTCGCGTATGGCCCTATGAGCGGCTTATCGGGTTTTTTTTTAAAGCTTGTATACGTATCAGAAGTTGCAAATGAAATATACACCATCTTCACAATCACAAATTCACAATGGTTGTTTGCAAATGTGGTAGGACGGCTGCACTAAGAACGTCTTGGATCGAAGCTAATCCCGGACGTCAATTTTACACTTGCCACAGTATGGTATGTTTTTAATTCCATACCAATACCCGGTTATAAAAATATAAATTAAAAAAAATCGGGTATATGATCGGGTATTTTTGTTATCCTTACTTTGAAACACTAATTCCTTTTCCGTGTCAGCGTTCTAAGTGCAACTTCTTTGTGTGGCACGATCCTCCCATGTGTCATCGGGCATGTGTGGTCATCAAAGAACTGATGAATACGAAGGCTGTGCTTGAAAACGAAGTCAAGTATTTGAGAGAGGAGGTTCGAATGTATAAATTGCAGGTCGCGGAATTTGAAGATAATCATTCAAAGGTTGTTCATAAGATGGAAAGTTGTTTGATAATCAGTTGGATTTTTGTTGTGTTGTTTGTCTTGTTATTTTTCATTGTTAGTATGTAAGAAAGTTGTTTGATAATCAGTTGGATTTTTTTGTGTTGTTTGTCTTGTTATTTTTCATTGTTAGTATGTAAGTTTATGCAAGACATGTAATCGAATATTAGTTAAAAATGTCGTATTTTAATATTATTATAAATATTAAGTTTTTTAAAAAAACGTTTTTTTATAATAAGTCGACTAAGCATAAATAACAAAACGAACAAACACTCATCAAGTTACAAATGTTTAAACATACCAGAATGAAATAAATACTTGTCCATAATGTAGGATCGGTTTGTGACCCAAACGAGTCGTTCAGAAGAGATTTTATCAGTTTCAGATGCGGAAAATAAGAAACTGACTTTGAAACAGCTTGCTTATCACTTTAAACACTGATTATATTGATATAATAGCAATTACAATCAGTCTTCACACCGGCAGCACCTCGGTATGGAATTCACGAACTGTTACAAATGAAATGCATGAACCACCTATATATAGGACTTAGCTTTCGCTTGAAACTGACACACACAAGTTCAAGCGAAACTTCTCAAGCGAAACCTATATATATATATTTGACTTTCAAGCGAAACCTACAAACTAACATTCTGTTTCATGCAAATCTTCATAAATTGCTTTGTCTTCTTGTGAGATGATGCAATGATGATGTCACTTTGATGATGTCATCATTGTATAAGATGACATCATGCTTGAACAAATCCACAACGATACTGAGACTCGACATAAGACGAAGACGACAGATGAATGCACCAACAGACTCCCCCTCAGATGTTGACGAGTCTTAAGTGTCGAGTCTACGCATCTTCAGTCTTTATCAGTCTGTTTTCTTTCTTAGCATATACCAGGATCTACTCTTTGGTTCTAAACTCGTCAGACTCCCCCTGTCATCATGATGGGATCTCCGTCTGGAATTAGCTATCACCTTGAGATCACATCCTGGCTTTAACTCTTGTTCAGCACATCTCCTGCACACTTCTCACCAAAACATAAGTTTTTACTTAAATCAATAAGAAAAACTCACTAGTAATAGTTACATCAAGTTCAAATTAATGACCCTGATTAACTAATCTCAACTACTTTCTTAAATCAAAATTTCTTCATTTAAGCACTCACTCACTCCCAAACCTGTTCATCATGTTCATCACTTGAAATTTTGAAAATCAGCTCTTCAACATCAGTTGTCGAAAATCTTTTTGTATTTTTCAAAATTTATGCTAAAACACACTAAAATCTTTTTGATTTTTTTTACTGAAACAGAAATACAGAGAAGAAATATTTACAAACAATATTTTTGTGAGTTCGTGCAAGAGGATCATATCAGTTTATGAGATCAATCACCAACACCGTTAAGCTTTAAACATTTTAAGCTCTAAACGATTCACATTGATTGACGATATTGTTGTCCACTTAAACTCAATCTAAAAACTTTCAAAATGCTTACCGATACATTAAGGTATATTAATTTTGCACTAAGTTCTTATGGACCCCACGATCTCAGCATATCCCCTCATCATGCAATACACTATCTCAAGTAATGCCTTTAAACTTTTATCAACTGTGAATTGTGCTAAAACAAAGCAGAATGTTTAAACATTAACAATCAGGTCGATACTTCCGTATACGCAGAGAAAGTCCAATGTTTAAACAAAATAAGAAAAATAAAACAAGTTGAAGTTGTTTAGGCTTTAACCACCAGGTCGATACTCCCGTATACGCAGAGGAGGTCCAAAGCTTAAACGAAACACCAAAGAAAATAAAGCAGAACGTTTAGGCAACAACATCCAGGTCGATACTCACGTATACACAGAGGATGTCCGATGCTTAAACAAAATAAAGAAATAAAACAAGTTTAAGTCTTTGCAAAATGAAATGCACAATCACAGCGACTTTTCAGCAAAGTTGTGAAAGTTCACAAACTTAACCAGTTTTATGTCTTTTGACAATCAGTGATTACTGAGTAGGCACACAGTCAAGAAGGACAAAACTAAGTACTATGCTTTCAACCGCGTTTCCCACTAGAACTAGGCTTTTTCATTTAAGTTTGTATCGTTATCGCAAATCTACTAGTCTAGCTGAGCCTACCGTCACATCTTTAGTGAGACCGTTTATCACATTTTAACTTTCCATTTCTTTAGCGTGTTGTGACAGTCCACTGATGTACTATCATTTCCTCTTTTATGCAACAAAAACTCATTTTTCATTTTATCATGTTTTTGACATTTTCAAATTTTCTAATTTTTTTTTAAATTTTTACTCCCCTTAAAATCAAAATATGTCTCAATTTTGATTTTCTGGGAAAATTTGAAAACAAGCTGTACAAGAAATGTGACAACATGATGAGAATTGCTTCAATTCTCCATCCACTAGGCATAAACAATCAGAACTCCCCCTTACAACAAACTATTTTCCCATTGTAATTTCAAAACACTTAAGTTTGTTTTAATCAAAATGGTTTTTCCGGAAAAATTAGTTTGTTTACCAAACATTTGTAGGTTCGGGGTCACTTCATCACCTTGTTCTTTTTCAACCACAAGTAAGACAAAGATAAATCAAGTACAACTGAATGTCTCTGATTAATCTTATAAGAAAGATGCCGATTCATGTTCCACGCTTACCAACCTAGGAACTCCGGCAAGTCAGGTTTTTCATTTAAACAGATTCACCCAAGCCTGACGGTCCTTGGGTGATTTTGAATTCTTGTTCAACAATGGTGGAAAATTTGCATCATCCATTGTTAGACCAGAATTCTCATTTTTTACCTCAACACATGGCTCTTCTGGCTTTACCACACCAGATTCATCGCGTGTACTTGGCTTGTCTGACTTTGAAGAATCAAATTCATCGCCAACAACTGGCTCCTTTGTTTCCGGAGAAACAAATTCATCACCAGCAACTTTCTTTTTCATCTTTCTCTCTTTCTTTACTCTCTCCTCTGTCCTCAGATTTGTATCTGATGAATTCGTTTTGCTTGATTTGTCAGTCTTTGGCGAGCAAAATGATTTATCAGAACTTTTATCTGTTTTACCAGTTGTATCCGAGGACAAAATCCTTTCGAGATACTCTCTCGCCTTCTTCCTCTTCTTCCTCAGTCTGTCTTTTTGCCCTGAGAAAGCTTCACTTTCTTTTCTTGAACTTTAGGTTCTTGAACCTTCTGTTCTTTGGGCTTGACATTGATTGGTTTCTTCACCTGCTTCTGAGATTCAGCCCTCGATCTTCTCATTGATCTCATTGAGCAATCTCTAGCAATATGGCCAATGATGTTGCAATTAAAGCATCTCCTTGACTCAAACCTCCAACTCTGGCAGTTAACAGCAATGTGTCCTTGATAGCCGCATCTGTAACACACTCTGTTATCGTACCAATCACCATTTTCAGCCCAAACATTCAGATCAAAGCACTGTTTGGCTTGGTGATAATCCTTTCTTCTCTTGTTTGCTGGATTTGGCCTTTGAGCTCTGTGGTCCGACCTGCACCACTCATTACCAACAATTTTTGAATTTTCATTTTTTACTTTTTGTAATTTTTAATTGCGATTGGATGATTGATCTGATGAACTTTTATTTCCTTTTTGAACATTTTTCAAAAATTTCTCTTTTTGTTTTTGTTCCACTTTCTTCTTCAAAGGTTTTTGCTTAGAGCATTCTCCCTTTTCAGTTGATTGTGGAACAGTTTCTTGAAACTTTTCTTTTAACTTCAAAAATAAATTCTTTTTCTTCATTTTTTCATTTTCATCATCAGATTTTTCATCGCAATCTTCAACTATGACTTTGTCATAGTTTGTGACATCGTCACTTATTGGAACTGAATTAATAGGTTTTGGACAGGGAATAGCTGAAGTATTCACAAACACCTTCAACTTTTCTTCCCATTCTCTGATTTTACCTTCTAACTCTTTGATTTTCTTTTGAGCACATTCAGCTTCTTTTTCAAGTCGAATAATCGTCTGAAGATGAGAATTTATCATTTTTTGCTTTTCAATGTTACTCTTAATAAAAACAGATCTCCCATCTTCAAGAATTTTTATTTGACTTTGAAATTCTTTTTCAATTTTTGATTTTTCATTTCCAAAACTTTTAATTTTATCTTCAAAAATTTTTCCATTTTCTTTCAACTTCTTGTTTTCTGATGTCAAACTGTTCAAGTCATTTAACAGTTTAACATTTTCAGATTTTTGCTTCTCACAAATTTCCTGCAAAATAAGAATCTGTTTAACATCAGCTTGCTTCTCATCCTTCAACTTTTTGACTTCCAATGTTAAACTTTCCACATCTTTCAAGAGTTTGCCATTGTCAGCTTCAAGTTTATCACATTTAGAGCACACTGATGCAGAACTTGAAGATTCATTCTTTACAAATTCTTCATTTTTTTGGATTTCCTCTTCCTCTATCTTGTATGTTCCTGCACAAAAAATTTTAACGAAATCAAGAGGATTCATATTCTTATCAATATAACAACCCCTCTTAATGTCATAGTTCATGACACTTTTTGCTTCAAGACACACACAAACTCTTTTGTTCATTTCAGCAACCACATCCAAATCTATTTTCTCCAAATTATTTTCTAACCTATTCATCAACTCTTTCTTCTTACTTTTATTATCATACCAATGTGTTTTAAGTTCGCTAATGAACTCATATAGATGTAACTTTGAGAAATTAAAATTTCTTTTTAGATTTTCCAAAAAATCATCCCATTCTACTGGTAATGCATCAGCAAACTTTGATACTTTTTCAGCATCCGACATTCTTATTTTATAATCTATCAAATGATCAATTAAACAACCAAATCTCTTCTCCAACTCATCCAACTTTTCATCCTTCTTACTCAAAAAACAATCGAACCGGTTAACCCAAACATTCTCAGGCAAACCTTGATAATAACTACTGAAATACCCTCGATACCAATCATTTATCCTTTCAAGATCATGATTTTCTTTTTCATCAAAGACCACTTCCATTTTTCCAAAACAATCTGTTCAACCAATCTGATTGGGCCGATCAATTAGTGTATGAATCACGTGATAACTTGGGCTGCTCAAAATCGGTTCAAACAATCGGATACACTAAGCTGACAACGATTTGTTATATCAAACTATGATTTGGCCGTTGATCCACTAAACCGACAATATTAAAACCCAACACAAATCTATTGGACCTTTAGTGGACAGTCAACACTTGCACATGATTGGACCACTCAAAATCACTAAGCCGACAACTTTTAAAAATACAATTTTCAATTCTGATTGGGCCGCTAAAATCAATATCACATGAGCCTTTAATACGTATCACATGCAACTGACAACAACTTTATCAATTGATTAGTGATTGGGCCGATGACATGTTTACATGGGCTCACAACAAACAATGTTCACATTTTACAAGATCAAGACTAAAACACGTGCACACTGACCAACTCCAAATGAATTCTCGTGATGATGCTTGACCGACAAATCAAATTCACATGCAATTCTTGAATGAAACAATCATGTGACCAACTGACAACTTCGATTAAAGAATCACACAACTCGATACACTTATCAAGCTGTCATTCTCAACACGTATTTCAAGCAAAAGGTCAAATTCAAGCGAAAGCCGGTGTTTCGCTTCAAACACCACCAAATTTCAAGCGAGACTCACAGTGACATCAGCATATACGAACAGATTTCAAGCGAAAGTACCAAAATGTCAAGTTTTAGATCGATTTTAACGCTGAAACTTTCCAGGATTTGTTAAAACATGATTGCGCATAAAATGTGTGAATTTGAGCCGATTTTAACCGTGAAAATTTTTAATTTTGAAAAAGAATGGTGTAGAAATCAGAAAAAGTGATGAAAACAGGCTGTTTTGGCAAGATCTCTTCCTCCTGAGCTCTGATACCACTTGTAGGATCGGTTTGTGACCTAAATGAGTCGTTCAGAAGAGATTTTATCAGTTTCAGATGCGAAAAATAAGAAACTGACTTTGAAACAGCTTGCTTATCACTTTAAACACTGATTATATTGATATAATAGCAATTACAATCAGTCTTCACACCGGCAGCACCTCGGTATGGAATTCACGAACTGTTACAAATGAAATGCATGAACCACCTATATATAGGACTTAGCTTTCGCTTGAAACTGACACACACAAGTTCAAGCGAAACTTCTCAAGCGAAACCTATATATATATTTGACTTTCAAGCGAAACCTACAAACTAACATTCTGTTTCATGCAAATCTTCATAAATTGCTTTGTCTTCTTGTGAGATGATGCAATGATGATGTCATCATTGTATAAGATGACATCATGCTTGAACAAATCCACAACGATACTGAGATTCGACATAAGACGAAGACGACAGATGAATGCACCAACACATAAATGCCCAACACAACCAAAATAAACAAAAAGAAACAAATATTTGTTCATACATGCCCACAAATGTTTAACAACTAAAGTTCACCCAACAAATAGAAATACTAATCCTCCATGTCCTCACCGGTGTCGTCAAAATCATCCCCACCACCTGTCATATGGATCTGCGTAGCGGACGTGCCTGCCTGCGTCCCGGACGGGCCTGCCTCCATGTCGATACCTAGATACACTCGTGGATGTGGCAGGGGTTGAACCGCCAACCCCGCCTGGGTACGTCTCTCGGCCTCACTAGCCATCACCCACTCCATGAGAAAAGAAAAAATCACCAACTCAAGGTAATAAACATGTTTTCTTTGGTAATGGTCAGTCGCTGCCATATATAATATTTTTTGTGACTCATTTAGTTGACCATTATGAACTCATACAGACTGGATTCTCACCGCTAGACGTGGGGAATCCAACTAGTTATAGTTCTATTTCTTGTCAACTCGTCCTTTTATCTTAATTAGCACGAGACAAGCCTTTTGCGACGGGTAGGAACCCGATTGTTTTTAGTGCACTCGCTGTAGCAAACAAAAGAGAGGACCCAAAATTTTAGTCATAATATATCTAAAACATATTACGTTCAAGTTATTTTTTTTTCTTTTATTAAGTTAACTTTAACACAATATTAAAAAAAATGTATTTAGTAATAAAAAAAATTAAATAAATACATTGTAGTTTGTATTTGTGAATAAGATACAATTATATTGAAATAGATGGTTAAAGTAGCACTGTCTTGTGCATAAACTCAAAGTATTATTATCGTTTGCTCCATTTTCACCTTTAGTCCCTAACTTTCTAAAATTACACATATAGTCCCAAACTTTTGCAATTTCGTTCCCGGATAGTCCTGACGTGGATGGAAGTTAGTTTTTGGTGTTAAGTGGGAGTGAAATGACTATGATGCCCTTACTGGTTAAAAAAAGTGGGCCCACCTTTATCCTACCCCTACCCCACCCCCTATACCCTTTCTCTCTTCCTCTTTCTCTTTTTTTGTCTACAAGAATCAAACCACCAGCACCACTTCATCTTCCCCACCTTCCACCACCCTTCCCCACCATCTCCACATTTTACCACCACCATCCAAAACAACTCTCAAATCAACACGATGGGCATCTGGAACGGTCTTAGATCGGTCGCCGACCAGTTCATCAAGATCTGGAACGAAAATTAGTTGTCGAGTTGCCGGGTCCGGTTTGCAGAGAGACGATAAGTCGTGTTCTTACCGGTTTCATCAAGTTTGTTGTTGATTCTGTTATTTATGATCCAAAACTTTAACAGAATCAAACCCACCGGAGATCTCATCGAAACAATAATTACCCTTCAACGAAACCACCGTTAAGTTGGGAAGCAATGCAAGGTTAACCGGCAGTTTTTCGGATAACAAGTTACCATAAACGTTAAGAACTTTGAGACCCCTCCATCCGCTAACAAACTCAAAAATCTCACCTAAGATTAAGTCATTCGACAAGTCAAGAGACTCGAGTTCAGCCGCATTGTATAGAGACAACAAAATGGTTTCGTTGATCTATTGGCGTCGTTAGGTAACTGTTGTTTATGATCATCAACTGTGAGGTTAATTTTGGTAACTGCTGTTTCTGATCATCAACCGTTTCAGTTTTGTGACTAAATTATTTCAACCAGTAAATGATGTTACCTGTTTCTGATTATCAACTGTGAGGTTGATTTTGGTTGCCTCCGATCGGTGGTGGCGGTGATTCTAGGGTGTTGTAGGTTGAAGAGAAAGAATGAGGAAGAAGACATGGGTTGGGGGTGGGGTGGTATAACAACCCTCCTG